>CM041776.1:361764222-362229695 GCA_023374045.1 Limonium bicolor
GGTGGTCTCTCACCGCCGAAACCATGATCTGGATCATCTGGATCTTCTGGATCAGGCATCTTGTAGATGAACTTGTCAACCAACTTATTCTTGTGGTCCCGGAACTGTTTCGACATCGATGATAGCACATCCTTTTTAAGTGCGGGATCCACGGAGAAACGAGACTACATACATGATCATTCAGTTAGTAAAGTAAACATAAATATTCTATTATTTCACAATAGATCATAGTAATAATGTAGAGATTTACCTGGAGACGCTCAAACATAGTATCCTTCAACGATTGAGGCACTTGCTTCCAGGTGTGGTTTATGTTACAAAATGTCTTCACCAAATGGCTACCGTAAGCGGTGAAGTCATTCTTCCAATTTCCATGAGGTTGGTTGAACTGATTGAATTGCACCGGTTTTGTAGAGGGCCCTTTAAAGCCTTCAGCCCACATGTGGCACCTCTCTTCTTTTGCTTCTTGGCCTCTGGTGGGACAACTGACGGCTCTTCGGTCTGCTGTGAAGGGTAGCCTCAGTCTCATCGCGTTAGCTACTTGGTCTTTCTTTTTCTTTCCTCCTCTTGTGACCCGCTTACTTGGTCTACCCTGCTGTGGCTCAGCTTCTTCAGTCAAGAGAAGCTGTCCAACGGGGTCATCCATAGGGTGATCATCCACTGCAAAAAAAATAAAGCATTTTCATCAGATAAAGTCATTATATAAATTAACATAAATACTATGAAGCATAACAATAACAGTTAAGATGACATTAACCTACATTCTACTAACAACATTACCTGACACGAAAACATAAATCATTTCATATTGTCTACCCAAACACCCTCATCATGGTCTGATCGTGCGTAGAGCAAATCGTTTTCGGTAACATCAATCGAATCCGGTAATCCAGTAGGAAACAAGGGGTTTCCTCTACCGTTTCATTATCATCGTTATCCTCATTCTCATTTTCGATTACAACTGGCCTTCTTCCTGGAAGAACAACAGACCATCTACAGTCTTTCGGATCCTCAACATACCACACTTGTTCGCAATCCTTTCCCAGAACAAATTGATCATCCGTATAACCGGCACGTGAAAGATCAACCAAGGTAAGCCCTCCATCATTTTGGTACCCGCGTCGGTTGTCCACCCACTTGCACCGGAACAACAGAAAGGAATCAATGTCGTAGTCTAGTTCCCAGATGTCCTCAATGACACCATAATACCAACTAGAGTTACTAACTGGTTGAGATCGGTTACCGCTGTGATACTCAGTGGCAGCAGCTTCAATTTTACCCCACTATTCTGGTTTATCGATTTGGCATCTTGGCGTGCAGTGTAGTATGTATACCCACTAATATCATACCCCTCAAATGATGTAATATTAGTTTCAGGTCCGATTGCCAAACATCTGATCTCTTCACTTACAGCTTCTAGATCTGATGATGCTAATGTCAACACATGATCTTTGAACCATTGGATAAAAACTCGGTTTTGTTCCTTTGTCAGCCAAATGTGGTCTTTCAAAGGATTTTGATGCCTTAACTCAACCATATGGGTTTCGAAATAAGGTTCAACAACCTCAAGATGTTGTAAGACAACAAATGTGCTTGATGAATAAGTTGACGCGAAACTTGCACGATCTTTCTACCAATGACACATTTACCCTTAAACCTGCCATAGTGTCATGGTTTTGGGATACCAATAGACTCTGCCTCACTCAAATAATCGGTCACAAATTCCGTGACTTCCTCAGTCACTGTTGCTTCAACAATGCTCCCCTCTGGTCGATACCTATTCTTCATTCTACTTTTCAGAATACCCATGTACCGTTCAAAAGGGTACATGTACCGTAAGTATACCGGACCACAGAACTGTATCTCTCGAACGATGTGCACAATTAGATACACCATTATGTCAAAGAAAGATGGTGGGAAATACATCTCAAGTTGACATAATGTGACAACAATTTCACGTTGTAGATCATCTAGAGAGGTTACGTCAATTTCCTTGGAGCAAACAGTATTGAAAAAGAAACATAACCGAGTTAAAGCATTTCTGACATCAGATGGCAATATCCCTCGAATTGCGACCGGAAGAAGATGTAACATCAGTACATGATAATCGTGAGATTTCATGCCTAAAAGTTTTAAATCCTTCATCGATACAATGTTCTTCCAGTTTGAAGAGTACCCAGACGGTACTTTTACCGAGTGCAGACATTTGCAGAAACTAATCTTTTCAGCCTTTGAGAGCGTGTAGCATGCAGGAGGTAGGTATATTCGTTTCCCATTCTCTTGTGGGTGTAACTCCTTTCGTATACCCATGGTTTGCATGTCCTTTCTGACTTTCAATCCGTCTTTTGTTTTGCCGGGTATATTGAGTAAAGTCCCACTCACTGCCTCACCAACGTTCTTCACAATGTGCATGATGTCTAAGCAGTGTCTCACAGGAAGATGACGCCAATAAGGTAGATCCCAAAAGATAGAACACTTTTTCTAAATGTTTTTCGCCGATTTTGATGTGTTTCCAAATACATTTGCAATGTCCTTAACCTTTTCGTACACTTCCTCAGAGCTCAGAGGTAAACGGGCCACACAAGTTTCGGCTTGACCATTGAACAACTTTCTCTTCGTTACTCGATAAGGGTGATCTTCGGGGAGAAGACGTCGATGATACATATAAATATTCTTCCCACAATGTTTTAAACGGTCCGAACAAGTGCCTTCCTCGCATATGGGACATGCAAATGTTCCTTTAACCGTGTAACCGGACAAGTTGCCATACGCAGGGAAGTCATTGACGGTACAGAACAACAAAGCCTTGAGCGTGAAATTCTCTCTTGCATAAGCATCATATACCACGGTCCCCTCTCCACAATAGCTTCAGATCATCTATCAGAGGGGCAAGATACACATCAATGCTATTACCTGGCTGCTTGGGACCAGATATCAGGAGAGATAACATGATGTACTTTCGTTTCATACACAACCATGAGGGCAAATTGTAGATCACTAGCAGAACAGGCCATGTACTGTGTTACTACTCAACGTGCCGTACGGGTTCATTCCATTAGTACATAACCCAAGCCTCAGATTCCTATCTTCATGTCCGAAATGTTCTTTGTCCCGTATGTTGATGTTTCTCCACTGAGGTCCATCTGCTGGATGTCTTAATTTCTCATCATTCTTTCTACCCTCCGCATGCCATCGTAAGTTCTTTGCATCTTTCGGATTCGCAAACATCCGTTTGAATCTGGGTATAATCGGCAAATACCAAAGTAGTTTTGCTGGAGGGTTTTTTTTCTGAACGGAGGAGTAATCACCATCTTTATGCTTATACCGGGACAACGAACATTTCGGGCAATTGTCCAGATGTTCGTATTCACCCCTGTACAACACACAGTTGTTGGGACACGCGTGAATTTTATTGTACTCTACTCCCATTGGACACACCCCATTTCTTTGCCTCATAGGTGGTGGTAGGGAGACCGTTCTCATCCGGTAGCATATCATGAATCAGCTCGAGGAATGCCGTGAAACCTGTGTCACTCAATCCATATCTTCCTTTCAGGTTGAACAAATTCAATATAGCTGTCAATTTCGTGTACTTAGTGCACGTAGGATACAACGCCGTCTTGGATGCGTCCAACAACCTTTGATACTCATCCGACCGGTCGACAAAATTATCCTCAACGTTATCAAGCATCTCGTCCATTTGATCATCATGATAAGTTGACTCACTGTCAACATTGACTCCGGAAGCGCTTGAGAGTTCTGACTCGTTAGTAGTATTGAATGTCTGCTCGGTTCTAGAGTTACACCGATCGTGACTGTAGGAAGCTGAAGCATTATCTTCAACAGGTTCTCCATGAAAAGTCCATCTTTTATAATGTGGCATGAAACCACGGGTCTTCAGATGGAATTGTACGACGTTGATGCTTTCATATTGTCTCACCACACCACAATCAACACAAGGACATGGAATTTTCTCCGCCTTTGTCCTGTCCTTGTGTTGCACTACAGCTTTGCAAAACTCTTTCAGCATCTTGTCAAAATGTTCCCCTCTATCACCATACATCCAGTCACACTCTATACTATATGTGCAACAGATCACAGGTGTGAGTTATAGCCTTTGTGAAACTAAAATTTTATAGAATATGGTCTGTATTAAGTTGCACATGTTTATTTCTTAATGGAGCATGACTGGGATGATTGTCAAGTAGTCTAGCCTAACTCTAAGGTTGCAAACACAAAATAAACTAGCATTTTAAATTTAACAAATTGTCGCACTTCTAAAACAGAAACCGGTGTTTAAAACAATATTACGAATACTTTTTCTACAAAAAATTCGGCATGACCTTTGCATAATTGTACACATCCCGTGCTTATTATTCATCACTCACCAAAGTCATCACAACCACAAACATTCCAACAATGGCAGCAACCAACAATTAAAATAAATCAATTCTTTACTAGCTAACAGAAAACCAATTGCAAATTCAGATCATCAAACCAACATTTTCAATTCTCCACTGTATAAGTTCAAACCGGTTTAGAGATTAAAACAGAATCCAGAGTTAAAATACGTACTTGTTTTTTAAGGATTTATGGAGAGGGGAGACTGATGCCTGAGAGGTAGGCTACTGTGCGAGAGATGCAGCAATACCACTTCTAATGTCTCTGTAAGGGAGCAACAAAAAATAAATTACAAAAGAAATGCATCAACAAATATGGAATGAAGCTAATTATGTACTAGCACTTATATTTAAATACATAATTGCATTTATTAAACAAAAATAAGGTTTAGTTACTTACTTGTGCACAGAGGAGGAAAGTGCAATAGTAATGGAAGAAGGCGGGAAACAGAGAGGTGATTCACGGACTTGAATGTAGTGAGACCTGAAAAAAAATTTAGATATTGTTAGACATATACACATAGATGTATAAATGTAATAAAAATAAGTCTACAAGGACATAACCATGCTTATTATTAAGCATTCACCAATCATTCAACAACACAAATTTCTATCATAAACCAAACTAATATATACCAAATTTATTCATCAAACCAAATTCCAATAATTTGTGGAAATCAAATACAAAGTAAAAAAGAGAAAAATGATAAGTTAGATTATATTACCGGTTCGTAATTGAATTGTCTCCGCTCTCCGCTTTCAATCTACCATGAAATGGTTAAGAAGCTTCTTAAGTATTTATCTGTAGAGACACAAATACATATAGATACAAGAGAAACTCAGTAGTTGTGTACGTTCCTTGTTCGTAAATATAGGATTGTAATTATAATGGACTGAAAAATGAAGACATTGTAGACACCAAAAATTCTCACCCCATAAAACAAAATTCAAACAAAAATAATAAAATGGGAGGGTCGTCGCCTTTCTTGTTCGGAACTTGTTCATGTGCATACCAAGTGAAACTGTCATTTTATGACAAGCTTTTTATATCAATTTCAAAGCATTCGTTTTCAAACTTGTTCTTTTTCGTTATTTACTATTTTACCATTTTATTTCATTCTATTTGTATGTGCTTATGTACTTGTATGATTGTTTTATATTGGTCTTATTCTATGCTTTTCTACTACTTGTGTATTTTATATCATTTCATTGATATTCTTACTTGTATTTTACTTATTAGTATTGCTTCTATTTTGCCTTTATATTCATTATCTTTAGTGTTATTTCCTTCACTTTATGTGTCTTCCATTTTGTAGCTTATTTGATTATACTTCCTTTTATTTTATTTAATCTTTTAGTATTGTTTCATTATTTTATGTGCACATTATTTTTACTTTATTATTGTTGTTATCACTATTATTGCGTTTTGTTTATTTGTCCTCACTCCTTTATTTCATGATTCTTCAAAAAAAACAATCTATCTCTATTGCAAGACCATTTCATCTTACTATGTGTTTTCCATTTAAAGAGCTCATCCAGTTCGGATTGCAGGTGATAGCGTAATTCTCACATTTTATCTCATGTGTGGTGATTAGCATAAGTGGTTGGTGTGATTATTGTGCTAGCATGTGGTCTTCAGTTTGATCCTTGGTGTGGGCATGCGCTTGAGATGTTTTTTTTCCTGCCAGTTGTAGTAAACCAAAGGTGGCCCAGCCCACTCTAACTCCAATTTGACCCGAGTCAAAGCCCATGACCCTAACAGAAAAAACCCTATTCACTCTCTTGTTATTGAACAGCAGCCGACCACTCTTCAGTGACAGCAGCCATGGCCCCTTTGATCGATCTCAAATGCTGGAAAAACTCCAGAGGAGAACACCCGGCCGTTAAGACCCCCATTCCAACAAAAAAATCCTTTTCCCCCCCTCTGAGGTGGCTCTCATATCTCTCAAAACATTTAAACCTTCTTCGGTTCCCACAAACTTCAAACCATCAGACTCCAAGTCTTGTCTATTCACTCACCTCAGACTTTTCCTCAATCTTTCATTCTACACCCGTTTGAATTCATCAATTCTTTTTCTTGGCGTTAGCTTGGCAGGAAAGCTCGCCTCATCCACTCGTATTCTTTCCTCCTGTCCTAATCATATCCTTGGCTTTTAAATGAATCTCTTTAATAAGGTTTTGAAAGAAGGTAATCCCGACAATTGGAGACCGAGGTTTCCTCGGGCACCAATCCGAAGTCGTGGTCGTTGCCACCTCTAAGGGGTGTAACCCAGTGCGAACCCACACAGATTCTCTGGTATGATCAGATAAGTCCTATCCATAGGCAACAAATCATCAGAGTCAATTAACGGTTCTTAGAACCCTCCTTCCTTTCCTTCCTAGTACCATTAGGTCAAACTAGGTGGCGACTCTAGTCAATTTCCGCCCTTAGGGCATAAGTCCGCGTGGAGCCCATCGAGAGTGGGTGTAGTGCACACTTGCACTCCCCTTTATGCTTTCTGGGAAAGACGGACGATTTAGTAGGTATTTGAGGGTGCCATGAATAACGGGTTTTCACCCTCCACAGAATGGCATTTTCTAGGATCTCAACTTTTTAGTCAGACCATATTTGCATAGACCCCCCTCATACCGAAAAAATCACCCTCCACAGACATAAGTTGACTATATTACATGTTCACAAGTGAACTGTTTTCAGCCCCGTACGAGTTCAATCAACAACAATAGCTTAGTAATTACTTACCTCCCTACAAAGGCACAAACACACACAATGAGTAAAAAAAATCAAAATTTTCATTTAAACATTTCATCGAACACCTTATGAGCACATGTATTTTCACTTATTTTAAACTGAATATATACATAAATCTTATACACACCCAAACTTAGACATCCACATACACATTTACAATCTTAATATCAACATACAACACAACAAATACAAGATTGGAACCCTAAAAATCGAGTTACCTTCCTCTCTGATTCGCCACTCTTGCTGCTGCTGTGTTGTTGGAGTCGAACTGGGAGGCGGCGACGGCGAACAGCACGGCGGCACCACGGGCGGCGAGGACGGCGGCACCCACGGCCGGTGAGGTCGACAGTTGCGAGGTTGGTTTCGCCGGTCGCAACAGAGAGGAGGGAGCAGTAGTGTTATCGGTGATGAAATACGATGAATTGGGTTCGGGGGGTTTTAAAAGGACCTATTTCGGCGGTTCTTAGTTAGGAACCGCCGAAATAGGTCCTTTTTTATTTAAAAAAAATAAAAAAGACCTATTTTGGCGGTTCTTAGTTAGGAACCGCCGAAATAGGTGATAAAATAAAAAAAAAGAAAAAAATAAACACCTATTGCGGCGGTTTCTAGTGAGGAACTGCCGCAATAGGTCTATTTTTTTATATAATTAAAGTGGGCCTATTTCGGCGGTTCCTTACTAGGAACCGCCGAAATAGGTTCCCGACCTTTTCAGAAACCAACCTATTTCGGCGGTTTGTTAACAACCGCCGAAATAGGGGCGCTGAAACAGGCCATTTTTGTACTAGTGGGAAAAGTTAACGAAATATGTGACTGAGTGTTATCTGGTGAAATAAGTAAAAACTCTCGGTTATCCTGTGTAATTTTAGAAACACAGTGATATATCATGAATTAAGCAAAAACTCAGTGGTATTTGATGAAATTTCCCTAATTATTATCATACAGTATGACCGATACGAAATAATATGTAGGTTCACTCTGATTATATCACATGTACGTATACAAGTTTTTCTTTTTTTGGAATAATGTACGTAATGTAATACAAGTTGAGTAGTAGAGATTTCTCCTCTTTCTATTGTAATTGTAGAATAAATCCTAACCGAGTGGTAGTAGCAATTTCACATTGTGGCGGCAGATTCTTCCTGATTGCAAGTAGTAGGGGTGTTTGTTTTGGGGTTTGATTTTCTTTACTACTATTTGTTTTGTCAGTTTTTCCTATTTTCAGCAAAGTAAAGGAAATGAGATTACCCCAAACCCATCTATCTTGATTTCCCACCACTTACTAGGGAATGTGATTCTTTTTCCCTACTATATGTTGACCGACAACATATAACATTGGATGACTAATAACCATTCACCGGTGACCAGTGAATATTAACCGGCATTTAATGACCGTTGATCGGCAGCCGGTAACCGTTGACTATTGACCGACAGCTGTTAACCGGTTATATATTTCATTCCCCGTTCAAACAAACAACCAGAAAAATAAAAAAGAATTCTTTTCCATTTCTTTCCATTTCCTTTCCTGATTCACTCGAAACAAACGCTGTAAGTAGTAACTAGTAGTACGATACTTAAAAAAAAAATGACGGGCGCGCGACTAGAACTGTTTGAATGTTTGACATATCTACTATTTACCTCCGTCCCACTTTGACCTTCCTGTTTGCTTTTTGACACGTTTTTCCACTTCAATATTAAACATATAAGATAAAATAATTTTATAAAACAAATTTCTATATGTTAAATATTGAAGTCAAACGACAAATCCAAATAGCAAACCAGAAGGTCAAATGGCGCAAATTTTTGGCTACAACTTACTGTAGCTAGGGATAGCTACATCTAGGGGTGTCAAAATCGGGTTTCGGGTTGGGTTGAGCTCAACCCGAACCCGACCCGAAAATAGTTTTGGTCAACCCAAATCCGACCCGAACCCGGAGCGGGTTGTACTTCTTTAACCCGAACCCGGAGCGGGTTGACCCGAACCTGACCCATTTTTTCAAAAATTTATTTTATTTTTAAAATTTTGTATTATTTAATAAAAAATATAATACTATAATATTAATTAATTATTATGTACAATATATAATCATATGTTATCGGTTAAATGTTTTTTTAGTCATAAATTAATCATTAAATACTAATTAAATCATTAAATATAACATATTTTCTATTTTTAATTAAAAAATTTCGGGTTACGGGTTAGCGGGTTCAACCCGAACCCGAAGCGGTTTCAATGGCCCAACCCGAACCCGACCCGAAAATCATTTCGGGTCAAAAATCTCAACCCGAACCCGGCTTTTTACAGGTCGGTTTCGGGTCGGGTTTCTGGTTCGGGTCAAGATTGACATCCCTAGCTACATCCAGGACATCCAGAGAGGACGGAGCAGCCGGCGCGCAGATATATTTTTTTTCTTTTCTTTCTTTCATGCACGCACACAAGCCGGTTAATGATTTTTTTTCTTTTTTTCTTTTCTTTTCCTTAATTTTAAAAACTTTAGATTGTTATAACTTAATAATATAAGTCCAAAATGAAAAAAAAATTATATCATTGTTCATCTAAATTCAAGCTCTTCAAACAAGACCAGTCATGGATATATTTTGACAGCTTTTTAAAAAAATTATTTTTACATGTATACCATGATATTTTAATGTTAGGGTATATGTACATATTTTAATGTGAAAATGTACATGTTTTAATGTGACGATGCACATGTTTAAATGTGAGAATGTACATGTTCTTTAATGAACATATGTACATGTTTGTATGGTCATATGTACATATTTGTATGACCGTCTGTACAAGTGTTCTTCCTTATATGTACAGGTTTTAATTTAAGGATGTACATATTTAATGATTCATACAGGTTTATATGATTATCTATATGTTTTTAATGTGAGAATGTACATGTCTTCACATGAGGATGTACATGTTTTAGTGAACATTTGCACAGGTTTGTATGACTATCTGTACAAGTTTTCTTTTACGTTCTATGCTTCATACATGTAAAATAATTTTTTTTAAAAGTTACATTATTTTAAAATTTTGTGATAAAAAGAAAAAAAACAATAAACAAAAAACAAAGCGTTAGAAGTGTCGGGGCACTAAAAAAAAAGAAAAAAAAAAGAAAAGAAAGGAAGAGAAGCGCCAGGGGATGTAGCCTTATTTGGCTAGCTACAAGCAGTTGTAGGCAAGACACACTGGTCAAATGGGGACGGAGGGAGTAGTATACTTTTTCAGAGTTGACCAAAATGTGTAATTGACCGCTGCCAATGGTCGTATGCTTTACTATATATTTAGCGTCAAACATGACGTCTACTGTATCGGCAAGCTGTCATTATTGTTTGTGAATGGATCCTGTTTTCCAGCACCGCCCTCCTTCCTGTCTTCGAAGCTAGTCTTCCTAGACTCTGAAATCTGAATGACGGCATCACAATGGTGAAAGTGGATTTCACCCACCAACAAATATTATTTTATTATCTCCTCTCATAATCTCTCTTACTTAGCTAGGTTCTCTAAAAAGAGAGTGTCTTAGTCAAGAACCCCTCTCACATCCTCTCTCATCCACCACCTCATCATTTTCTTTTTTCTCTTTTAACATTATGGGTGGAATCCACACCATTGTGGATGCCCTTAACCAGTTTCACATTCAGCAACATACCAATACGTACGTACCATATGCATTCAAAAAAAAAAGGGAAAATTCACGATATACCCCTATTTTCTTTCGTAATTCACAATATACTCCTGTGAACAACATTTAAGCATGTTTAAAGTTGAATACTAAAACCACAGGGTATATTGTGAATTATGAAAAAAAATAGGGGTATCTCGTGAATTTTCCAAAAAAAAAACGTACGTACCATATGCTACAAGTGGCAACCTTTGCGCGTGCAATAATCTCCTCGCATTAAAAGGAGAGGATTAGGAGACGGATATTGATTCTCCATCTCCCATGACGGAACTTTTTCTATAATTATTTTGGGGAGTGCTAGTGTGTCTCTGTTACTAGAATAATAGTATTGACTTTTTAGAATATAAAATCAGATAGGTTTAGCTATGCATAGAAACATTTATTTGAGAGTATTTATGTACCTTCCAACATATATGTGTAGCATTTTTATTTGCTTTTTTTCTTTCATAATATATTAATAACATAATTAGTTATAATTATTATAGAATAATTCAACAATTATATAAAATTTTCATATGACTATATACATATATATGGTTATTGTATCATATTTTTTAATTTTTTAATATTTATTATTTATACATATATGATATATCAATTCAAAATATATGTCTTAATTAACTGAATAATTTTTAAAAAATACTAATTTAAAAACACTAAACTAATATTTATATTTTTTCTAAATTGAAAGAGTGACATGTAATTGTTTTTATATGTGAAAAATGAGTATAGGAATCGCAAATATTTTACTGTGTTTTTTTATGAGTGTGCCCGACATCTACAATGATCAGCATGACTTTTTTAATTTGAATATATTTGTTTATCCTTTTCATAATACCTCAACATTATACTTAGTAATAAAATAAGCCTTTTTGTTTTTTAAAAAATTATATAACTATATTCATTTATACATAGTATCATTAAATAATATATATTTATTTTATAATATTTGTCGTTATGAATACATGCAGAAAAATAGAACATATATAGATTCAAATGTACATATCTTAATCAGATTGAATAGATGTTTAAAAAAGTTGAATTAATATAAAAACACTAAGTTAAATATTCATAATTTTTTGAAGAAAAAAATATATTTTTTCAAAAGGATAACAAACCTAGGTTATAAATTAATGTATAATAGTTGTGTATATGTTTCTAATCATCAATGGAAACACTTATAAATTACCGTGGATACATAAAAACCAATGTTAATTACTACATAAAAATGTATCCAACAACTCAGTTTATCGTTTCTAAACGTTTATAACATTCATGTTTATCAATCAGTCACGCTTTGTAAACTGATAAATGGTAAGAAAATATTCTTATACACAATGATTGGAAAAGAACAGCCAAATGAAAAGATATATAATAGTTAGTGTCATCGTTTTCATTATAGTGATGAAAACGACTTTAGAAGGTTGTGTACATGTAGACCAGTGGAAACACTTATACATTCTTGTGGATATGTAAAAACCAAGGTTAATGAATATGTAAAATTGACTCTAACCACCCAGTTTGTCGTTTCTAAACATTTATAGCCTTCGGGTTTATCAATGAATCAAGCTCCGTAAGCTAACAAATAATAAGAAAATATTCTCATGCACAATGATTCAAGCAAACGACCAAGGGAAATATAACAGTTAGTGTCATTCTATTTAAAATAGACATGAAAACGATTATAGAAAGGATGTGTACATGTTTATAATTGTTAGGATTACGGGCCCATTTTCCCAGGATTATGGTGAGATCGACATGGTTACCGAAGAAGAAAAACTACAAGATAATGTAATGATAAATTGTGACACAATGATATACGTGGTTCGGTCCAAACATGACCTACGTCCACAGGAGGAGATAAAACAACCTTCATTAAGAAGATGAGGATTACAAGTTTACATGAGGATTACCCAAACAACCCATCAACCCGTGTTTCCCGTGTTTCCCTTGGTGTTTTTACTCGAGTCCCTTTGAGTCTCATAGAACCACCTTTGACTCCCTTGGATGTGATCCCCACAAGTTGGGATGATCCAAACTCCAAAGCTACGGGTTACTAGATCTATTTATAGTGCTAGATCTAAACTCTTCACTTATCCCAACGTTAGCCTTGTAACAACCGCTACATAATGGCTCACAAGTTACAACGGTTACAACACAATCCATTAACACCTAGGAACAATTAACACCCGGGTATCTAGAAAGCCAGAAGTCTAAACTTCTTCTTTTAAGGATTTTAACTTCCTCATAACTCTCCTCATAATGTTAGAAAACCAAATGCTTTAGACGCCATTAATTTTCACCGCATAAATGCTCCCACTAATGCATCTTCAACTTCCGTGAAACTCTTCGTAAATAATAAATTAATTGGATGACGAAACGAATTAACTTCACAAGAGTAACTCAACGGATTTAGCATTAATTCTAACAATAATCATCAGAGGAAACAATTTAAAATTATCGTGGATACGTAAAAACCAAGGTTAATGAATACGTAAACTAAGTTTATCGTTTTCAAATGTTTTATACGTTCAGGTTTACCAATTAGTCAAGCTCTGTAAACTGATATAATGTAAGAAAATATTCTTATACACAATGATTCGATAAGAATGGCCAAATGAAAAGATATATAACAGATAGTGTCATATTCTCTATAATAGTGATGGAAACGATTGTAGAAGGTTGTGTACATGTTTTTAATCATCAGTGGAAATGTTAATAAGCTATCGTGGATACGTAAAAACCAAGGTTAACGAATACGTAAAATTGAATCCAACAACTCAGTTTATCATTTCCAAACGTTTATAGCCTTCAATTTTAACAATTAGTCAAGCTTTGTAAACTAATAAATGCTAAGGAAATATTCTTATACACAATGATTCGATAAGAATGGCCAAATGAAAGGATATATAACAGATAGTGTCGTCTTCTCTATAATAGTGATGAAAACGATTATAGAACGTTATGTACATGTTTCTAATCATCAGTGGACACGTTAATAAGCTATCGTGGATACGTAAAAAACCAAGGTTAATGAATACGTGAAATTAAATCCAACAACTCAGTTTATCATTTCCAAACGTTTATAGCCTTCGATTTAACAATTAGTCAAGCTCTGTAAACTAATAAATGCTAATAAAATATTCTTATACACAATGATTCGATAAGAATGGTCAAATGAAAAGATATACAACAAATAGTGTCATCTTCTCTATAATAGTGATGAAAACGATATTAGAAGGTTGTGTACATATTTCTAATCATTAGTGGAAACGTTAATAAGCTATAGTGCATACGTAAAAACCAAGGTTAACGAATACGTAAAATTGAATCCAACAACTCAGTTTATCGTTTCCAAACGTTTATAGCCTTCAATTTTAACAATTAGTCAAGTTCTGTAAACTAATAAATGCTAAGAAAATATTCTTATACACAATGATTCAATAAGAATGGCCTAATGAAAAGATATATATAACAGATAGTGTCATATTCTCTATAATAGTGATGAAAACGATTATAGAAAGTTGTGTACATGTTTCTAATCATCAGTGGAAACGTTAATAAGCTATCGTGGATACGTAAAACCCAAGGTTAATGAATACATAAAATTGAATCCAACAACTCAGTTTATCGTTTCCAAACATTTATAGCCTTCAATTTTAGCAATTAGTCAAGCTCTGTCAACTAATAAATGCTAAGAAAATATTTTTATACACAATGATTCGATAAAAATGGCCAAATGAAAAGATATATAACAGACAGTGTCATCTTCTCTATAATAGTGATGGAAATGATTATAGAATGTTGTGTACATGTTTCAAATTATCAGTGGAAACGTTAATAAGCTATCATGGATACGTAAAAACCATGGTTAACAAATACGTAAAATTGAATCCGACAACTCAGTTTATCGTTTTCAAACGTTTATAGCCTTCAATTTTAACAATTAGTCAAGCTCTATAAACTAATAAATGCTAAGAAAATATTCATACACACAATGATTCGATAAGAATGACCAAATGAAAAAATATATAACAGTTAGTATCATCTTTTATATAATAGTGATGAAAACAATTATAGAAGATTGTGTACATGTTTCGAATCATTAGTGGAAACATTTATAAGCTACCATGGATACATAAAACTAAGGTTAACAAATACAACAATTCAATTATCATTTCCAAGCATTTATGGTCTTCATGTTTATTAATTAGTCAAGCTTTATACATTGATAAATGCTAAGAAAATATTCTTATACACTATGATTCGGTAAGAATGGTCAAAAGAAAAGATATGTAATAGTTAGTGTTATCTTTTCTATAATAGTAATAGAAACACTTACGAAAGGTTGTGTACAAGTTTCTAATCATTAGTGGGAGCATATATAAGTTATCATGGATACTCAAAACCCAAACATATCCTAGAAATCCATAATCTTTGAAGGTTTATTTTAGAGTTTGATGTAAAGTGCTTAGGATCTACTAAGAAATTGTAACATTATATATAAGGATATAAAATGAATCACAAAAAAATCTTAAACCCAAAGATACCCTAGGAATGCTATATAATTGATTTTTTTATTCTATTATAAATATAGTAATAGTAATTAATTATATATGTTTTAATAATCATATCTATTATATTATAATTATGATTACTATTTTTAGTGATATTATTATATTAATATTTTACCATATTGTTTACATTGTAAAGTATGTAAATGCTACATAATTGATATTTGGCTTGGTGATTTATCGTATGTGACATTTATACACACCATACTTTAATTAAAATAATTATGGTCAATTAGCACCTATATTTAGAAGTATTTTAATGGTTTATGGTTTATAGTTTGCTTTATTGTTTGAATCTTTAGTGTTATTTTATTTATTTTTATGGGTTATTTTTTAGTTTCTTTTGATTTATTATTTATTCTATTATAAATGTAGTAAAATGGTAAGTCCAAGTGTAAGGTTCAAGAACTTTATCACTAAACTTTTTAGAGTTTCTTTCATATTTGAATTTAAAATTATATTATAATATCATTTATTCTAACTTTTGTTTTGTATTTTATAATTTAGAATCAATTTTAGATTTTAGGATTTATTCAATAAATATTTATTAGTGATATAAAGTTTTAAAATTAATAAACGTAATTTATTATACTTTTATACTTACACATTGCATGTATGTAATATACACACAACACCCAAAATAGATTAAAAATGGAATTAATCTCAGCCACATGTTTTATATTTTATTCTATTACTAGATTCATTTAAATATTTTAATTTCACCTATCTTTTACCTCTTTATAAATACACTCACTAACTAGCATTTAAAATTGTAATAGGAAAAAAGGTGATGTTGTAAATTAATTACTCCAACGACCAGTTTCTCATATGAAGATAAAAAAATGACACAAACTATCACACTCATTGAAAGGAAAGAGGCTTTCTTCTATGGGAGAGTGCTAGTAAAAACGACCCCATGGGAAGAGAACGCGCTGCGCGTGAGAACCCTCTAACCTAGGGTATCGACTCCTTGTCGATTTCCCTCTTTTCGTCTCGAATTCTTCTCTGCTACTCCTCCATTGTTAGCGGCGGTCTGGCGGTTTCTTGGGGCGGCGTCGCCCTCACCGGCTTTCTTCCGAGTTTTTGTATCCCGTAGGCGCTGTGCGTGGTGTCAGTCATATCTGGGTCTTCCTTGTGTTTCAAGGTTGGGCGAGATTGGGGCGGTTACGTCCTTAGTCGATTCTTACGAGGTTTTTGGGTACTTGTAGTCCATGGAGTTCAACGCGTCTAAGGTGGATGACGAGCCCGTCAAGGCATTAAAGAAGCGTAAAACAAGAAGTTTCTGTGGAGTTCGGGAACCTCAAAGACAAGATGTTGCTGCGCAGAACTTGGGCGATTCCGGTCCTAGTGTTAAGAGACCTTTGTTTTTTTACGGGATGTTGTCGAGAAAGAGGCTGCGAGAGATGATGGTGATTCGTCGGGGACGATCTGTCGGACCACGAGGGGTGATGATGAGCAGATGGAGGAGGAGGATCTTGTGCCCAAGAGTCAGTCTTCCCAAGACTGTTCTGATAGAACATCAACAACAAGTGGAGGAAGGCGATTATCGTTAAGTTGCTTGGTAAGAGTTTTCCTACTTCCATTATGTACGAGAGACTTGTACAGAGATGGCAAATCAAAGGACGATTCGACATATTTCCTTTAGGTAACGGGTATTTCTTGATAATTTTTGAAAATCTTGAGGATAGGAGATATGTTCTCTATGGGGGACCCTGGATGGTCTCCGATCATTATCTTACTATTCGGAGGTGGTCTAAGGATTTTGATGTTCATTCTGAAGCGCTTAAGAGTTTAGATGTCTGGATTCGTTTCCCGGATCTAAAAGTTGAATATTTGGATGAAGATGTTCTTTCAGCTATCGGGAATCTGGTGGGTAGGGTTCGAAAGATTGAACTGATAAGGTCCAGTTTGGGTATTGCTTTCAATGGGCGTGTGTGTGTAAGTATCGATTTGTCTAAACCTCTAATCGGTAAATTTCAATTCAAGAAGGAGACTCAAAGGATTGTGCATGAAGGTATACATCAACTTTGTTTTCTTTGTGGCCGATATGATCACTTACGAACTGCTTGCCCTCTGGTTGAAGATTCTGGTGCCCAAATTAATGATGGAGGATACAGAATGGTTAAGAAACCTATTGAAGAGAAACCTCAGGAGGTAGATAATTTTGGTGATTGGATGAAGGTTTCTCAAAGAAGGAAAGGCCCTGCTAGGAGAGAGCATGCGGCTGATGCTAAGAAAAAAGGGGAAGAGAAACCCACTTCTTGTCCTAAGCCCAAATCTCCAGTAGTTGAAGCCCCAATGGTTGAAGGTAACAACTCCTTTGCAGTTTTAACTGAGATGGATCAGGAGCATCTTTCTGAGGCCCGTAAGAGACAGGATGGCATTGCGAGTAGCGGTCATATTACCCAGGATGATTCTACCCATGGCATGGTAAGTGCTGATCAGATGGTTGTTGTGGATAAAGAGTCTGAGTCTCCTAGCCTAACTTCTAACCCAATGAACTTTATGGACCACAACAATCAACCTGTTGACCAGGATGATCTAGAGTCTCAAGATACTGTCCTTGTGGAGGCCACTCCGTGGGGTATTCAGGGAGGTTTCCTTAATTGGCTCTCGTTAAGCTTTATTTGTTTATATGAATATGTCTCTTAAAATTATGTCTTGGAATGTTCGTGGTGCCTGTAAACCTAGTTTTTTGCCTTGTGTGAGAAACTTGATCTCTAATCACTGTCCTGATATTCTCTTTCTCTGTGAACCTAGGGTTAGTGGATGTAGAGCTGATAGTATTTGTCAAAAACTTGCATTTCCTAACAGGTTTAGAGTTGAGGCTGTTGGCTTTAGTGGTGGTCTTTGGTTATTTTGGAAGGATTCTGTGAACCTTTCTATTCTCGAGCAGGATAATCAGTTTATTCATTCTGTCATTTCTACAAATAATGCTTGTTTTTACTGTACTTTTGTTTATGCTAATCCTCTTGATAATAATAGGATTTTACTTTGGCAGTCTTTGACTGAGATTAGGCCTAGTGGGGATCAGCTTTGGATGCTTACTGGTGATTTTAATTCTATTCTGAATCTTGATGAGAAAAAGGGCGGGATTAGAGTTTTAAATAGAGGTAGTAAAGCCTTTTGTGATTGGTTTCATTCCAATGGTCTTATCCAAATGCCTGCTAAAGGGAATAAGTTTACTTGGACTAATGGCTCTATTTTTGTCAAACTTGATCGAACCCTGGTTCTTGTGATTGGTTTGATTCCTTTCTGAATTGTTGGAGTATTAATTTGCCTAGGATAGCTTCAGATCACTCTCCTGTCCTTTCCTGCATTAATTCCTCTCTATTCTAATCTGCCCTCTGGTCCTAAACCCTTTCGTTTTCAGGTTGCTTGGGCAACTCATCCTGATTATAATCTTACTATTAAGGATAATTGGATTGAGGATAAGAGTTTGTTTCAAAATATTTCTGATTTAAGTGTGGTTTTGAGCTGCTAGAACAGAAAAGTTTTTGGAAATATCTTTGCTGCTAAGAGAAAACTTCTGGCTAGAATTGCTGGTATCCAAAAGCGTTTAGAGACTAGGCAAATTCCTTTCTCAAAAATCTTGAAGCAACCCTTCAACATGACCTTGAGTCTGTATTATTTAGGGAGGAATTAATCTGGTTTCAAAAATCGAGGGATTTGTGGCTTAAATTTGGTGATAGGAATACTAGTTATTTCCATAGAAAGACTATGATTCGAAGGGCTAGAAATAGAATCCTTTCTCTTCAGGACATTAATGGCCAGGTTATTGAAGGTGATCAGAATTTAATGACTTTGGCTGTTGATTTTTTCAAACAATTGTATTCTCAGGATTCTTCTATCATCTGTGTCTCTGATTTCCATGCTTTTCCTAGCCTAAGTGTCGATCAGCTTAGAGATTGTGGAAATCTCCCTACTCTGGAAGAGGTGAATCAGGTGGTTAAATCTTTGGGTAGCTTTAAAGCCCCGGGTCCTGAGGGTTTCATGCGTGGTTTTACAAGAATCATTGGGACATTATTAAGCTCAATGTTTATGAGTTTGTTCGGGAAACTTTTTCTTCCTCTTATTTCATCAAAGATCTGAATGAAACCCTCCTATGTTTGATCCCTAAAACTTCCTCTCCTTCCACCATGAGTCAGTTTAGACCTATTGCCCTCTGTAATACCAGCTATAAAATTATTTCCAAACTTTTGGCCAATAAAATCAAATCTTTTCTTCCTGAAATTGTCTCCCCTTTGCAAACTAGTTTCATACCAGGGAGACATATTCAAGATAATCATGTTATTATGCAAGAGGTTATTCATTCCATGAGGAAAACTTCTTGTAAAGATGGTTGGGTGGTCATGAAAATTGACCTTGAGAAAGCCTATGATAAGCTTTCCTGGTCTTTTATAAGAAATACTCTACACTGTTTGAATCTTCCCAGCTGTTTCATTGATCTGGTCATGTTTTGTATTGAATCTCCATCTATGAGAGTGTTATGGAATGGGGAGCAGTCTGCTAAGTTTTCTCCTTCGCGGGGTATCCGGCAAGGGGACCCTATATCCCCTTATATTTTTATTCTGTGTATGGAAAGACTATCCCATTTAATTAACAAGGCCATAGAGAATAAACTCTGGATTCCTATCAAAGTCAGCAGAATAGGTCCTAAATTATCTCATCTTTTCTTTGCTGATGACCTGATTCTGATGGGGTCTGCTGCTAATTCTAATGTTTTTTTCTATGATGAATACTCTGTTGGACTTTTATTCTACTTCTGGGGAGCAAGTAGTCGTAGTAAGTCTAGGCTTCTGTTCTCCAAAAACGTCTCTGCTGCCAGAAGACTGGATATTAGTAGATCTCTAGGTATCCCTGTGGCTGATAACCTGGGGAAGTATTTGGGACTTAATCTGATCCATGGGCGAGTAAAGGGAGACCATTTTAATGATCTTATTGGTAAAATCCAGCAAAGGTTGAATGGCTGGAAGGCTAAATCTCTGTCTTTTGCTGACAGATTGACTTTAGTTAAATCTGTGCTTAACTCTATTCCTGTTTTTACTATGATGTCTCAGAAGATTCCTAATGCTACTTGTTTAAAAACTGACAAAGTGAGCAGGAGATTCCTTTGGGGCCATAAGGACATTGAGAAGAAGTTGCATACAATCTCCTAAAATAGAATATGCAGACCTAAGGATGAAGGTGGTCTCGGTTTGAGGATCTTTCTTCCATGAATAAGGCCTGTCTTGTCAAACTGGGGTGGAGAATGCTTACTAATCAGGACAAGCTCTGGGCTAAGGTTTTTATTAACAAGTATGTTGGAACTGTTAGGAGGAATTCTTCCACTTCTTGGAGAAACATTCTTGACAGTTCCGAGATTATTGAGAAGGGTGCTAGATGGAAGCTTGGTAATGGTAAGACTATCTTATTTTGGAAGGATAAATGGCTGACTGAGTTCCCTTGTGATGCCACAGTCGATCAGTTTTGGGAGGCTGGGAGAGGATGGAAATGGGAATTGTTGGAGAATTCCTTGCCTCCTCGTTTTCTAAATACCTTATCTTCTAAAGCCATTTTTGATGACAATATAAATGATTCTATTATCTGGTCCAAGGATAATTCGGGGTCTTTTACCGTTGCTTCTGCTTATAAGTTATGTTCTGAACCTGGGATCAAAAACAAATTCTGGAAATTTATTTGGAAGCTGAAAGTTCCAGAGAGAATCAAATTATTTCTCTGGATTGCTGCTATGGGGGGTTTGAAAACAAAGAGTCTGCTTTTCTCGCGGGGTTTGGCTAGGGATGACAGATGCTCTGCTTGTGGGGAGGCTGAGGATACTAATCACGTTCTGAGATCTTGTAAGATCAGCTCTCAAATCTGGGAATACTTTCATAGCTTATTCCAGCTTCAGTGGGATAAGGTTCATTGTTCTCTCCAAGAGTGGTTTGAATATAATCTGCAGTGCAATGTCCAAGCTTCATGTTATGGGCCCACCTTGTGGAAAGAGATCTTTGCAATCACCTGCCATTCTATCTGGTTCTGGAGAAATAAGAAATTTCATGAAGAGCTTCCAGCTACAAGTGAGCTTCCTGTTCAGATGCTGGAGAGTAAAATTCGGAGTTTTTTGAATATTCCCGAACTGATTGACCGGATTCATTTGTTCAGCCCTCAACCTGAACTGGTAAGATCTTGGACTCCTCCTCCCTTTAATGTTGTGAAGATTAATACTGATGCTGCTGTTTCATCTAATGGAAACGCTGCGACTGGTGGGGTTAGTCGTAATCATGTTGGTGTTTGGCTGTCTGGTTTCACTCATGGGTGTAGTGGACATCTTGGAGGCAGAATTATGGGGAATCTATGATGGTTTGTCTCTAGCGAAGGATAAGCAAGTCCATCAGGTTATTATTGAATCAGATTCGTATGAGGCGTTGGCTCTTTTTAATAACTCTCTTTCTTGTAATCATCCTTTGGAGAGTCTTGTAAAGGCTTGTAAAGAGCTGTCCCAAGGTTTCTTTTCTGTAAGGTCTTAACGATTAAGAGGGAGGCTAATCTAGTTGCTGATGCTATGGCTAAATTAGTTTTATCTTGTAATAGGGGTTGTGTTGAGATGCTTAACCCCCTGATGTGTGTATTCCCCCGTTACGTTCGGATCTATGTTTTGATCCAACTAGTTAATTAATATATCTCCCTTTTGATCGAAAAAAAAGATAAAAAATGACAAATAAGTACCACCCGTGTCCGTGATATTAAAGTAGATAAAGTCTGACAACGGTTGAGATTTGGTCCGTCAGGGACCGAGATTTCCCGTCCATCACCACATCTGTTCCGGATTAAACCCACCTAAATTAATAACAAGAGTACACATCGTCGATCGTCATATTATCATGTTAGTTGAACTTATCACATGATCCTCGTTCCAGTCTGACCATCCCCACCATTCCACAGATCAAACACGGCTGCTGCTATCCCAGAATCTAACTCATGTATTCCATGTTTTTATCGACATGTGTTTTAATCAGCATCACATTTTCTGAGTAATATCCCCAAGTTTTAGGATAAATTACTCTAAATTCTTAGAGTAAGTCTTATTTTGAGTAATTTGATTCGCTGGTGTTAAGCGCTAGCTTTTTAGGCTATGCTTTCTAATATATTTCATCAATTTAGCTGTTTTTACACCGCTACTTATAAAAAGCATGGTAGGTCCATACTGAAATGAAAACAACTCATGTTACTGTTGAAGAGAAACAACTTAAGGCCATAGAGTCCCTACTTACCTAACGTAATCAGATATAAGTTTTCCCGTAGCCACTGCAGATTACTTCCATATCCTACAAAAAATTAAGACAAGGAATTCTAATATGATAGGCAGCTTTTTTAGATTCGATCTGGTTGATTTGATATCTCTCTGTTGTTGAATACCCTTTCTAGTTTATCTCCGGAGTCGGTTTGGACAAATTCAATTATACAACGGTGACCACGTACAACCGTTCATTTTAAATTCAAGTGTTGTTCAAGTTTTATATTGATTGTTCATACTGATGTAAAAGTTACATGTGTTATTATGAAAGTTGTTCAACTTTATATGATGGTTGTTCAAATTAATTGTAAAAATTGTTCGAGAGTGTACATAAGCATCGTACAACCGGTTGTATGATAGTTGGATTGGTCGGTTTGTGTGGTCTTTTGTGAATCAGTTCTATACTATTGATATAAATTAACTTAGCCTTGTGGTGGGGCGTCGATCGCATAAAGACAACTATTTTTCCTTTATGTAAAGGTTTTAATATTACCCCTTGGATCTAACATATTATGATGAATGGTTTAGATTAGAATGTTTTACTCATGTAATTAATTTTGCATGTCCACTTCTAATATGTACAGGGACAACCGAAAATACTAATTAAAATGCTAATTAAAAATAATGTGTATAATAGTAAATTGATTATATGAGTTTAATAAATTAATTTAAATCTATAACAAAATAAACTATATAATTTTAAAATATTAACAAAAAATATGATATCATTGGCTCTAACGATCCTAAATCCTAACCACAAACCTTAAAAACCTATCAAGTCAGTGACACATTATATAAGTATAAAACTTCAAAAAACATTACCGTACACTACACACCCTAAACCCTAGGAAAGCTAAAAACTCCGAAGGCATTTTTAGGGTTGTGGTATAGGGTTTATGGTCGTTAATATACAAAAAATACTTAATATTCATTGATTAATTCAACAAATCAATCATCTTTAATGACGCTTTATGTATATTGAATACAATTTTACTTCTTATACTGTACATGTACGGCTATTAGGTTAAGTTTTAGATACAAACAAAATGTTAACCATAGACATTAAAAAATATATAACATGTGTGTACAAATATATATATGCCACAAACTTATGAAATATTTACCCCGAATGTATGTCGTTAATATACAAAAAGTACTCAATATTCATTGCTTACTTCAAAAAATCATTTGTCTTTAATGAAGCTTAGTATATATTGGATTGGTTAAAATTTTACAGCTTATAATGTATATGTACGGCTAATAATCCCTTACTAGCTTAAGTTTTAGATACCGATTAATGTTAGTCATTGCTTAAACAATATATGCCATGTTTTCACAAATATATGTGTCATACACATGAAATATTTGTCATGAGTTTATATCGTTAATATACCAAACTACTCAATATTCATTGCTTAATTCAACATATCAATTGTTAATACATTCTGTGATTTAACTAATATATGATCCATACACGTGTGAAATATTTGCCACGAGTGTACATCGTTAATACATTCTTTCATTGTTCTTACGTTTAGCTTACATTTTTCAGTATATAAACACTTAAACTAATGGACAAGGAATTGTTAGCTATACATATACTCTGAAAATATTAGTCACTATATGTTAGAAATTTTAGTTAATTTATATACACAAATTGATTTAACTAATTTTAATTAATTAATTTCAATAATTGAAATATTAAAATAAAATTTTCTATAAATTTTGAAAAAAAAATCAAATTAAGTTGATAACTACATAAAATATTGTATTATATATGCTTATTTACAATGACAAGTATATATTGCTAATAGTACGTACTGCTAGATGTAATCCTTTGTAAAATATTTATATTTATAAAATAAAACATGTATTTGTGTTTATTCGACCTATTATATAAAAAGTCGACACAACTTAACACGAGTACAGCGCTGGATCAAGCTAAGTGTTCCACCTATCAGAACTCTGCCTTTAGATAAAGGCAAAAATTGAGCCTTTATACAAACTTCCGCGCTTGTGGTGGCATTGGTTAGGATTATAGCTTTGATTATATTGAGATGCTAATTTGGTAGTATGTTGTAACACAACAATTCTACTAAATGTGATTCATATGTAGTTATCAGTGTATGATTTAATTTACATATGTTCGGAGTGGATCAGTTAATTAAACATGAACTGAAGTGAAGAATAGTGCAATTACTATAACTTTTTTTATGAACATAATATACCTGAATAGGTAAGAAAACTAGAACTGCTAATCGCGATGATGGTACTTCTGATGGCTGGTTGTTTCTTTGCGAAAATCAGTTTTTTTTATAATTATAGGCATGGCCTAGGGTGTCTCAAGGGAAAATCAAACAACACCGACTCAACTCTTACATAACCTTTCTAGTCCTAACCTTACACAGACATTACACGGGACATCTTACTATAAAGCCTAGAGATCTTGTCCGAGGGACCTTCCTTGACCTTCGGAGAGTTAAACTCCTTTCCCCCACCACCGTCCTTCACGGCGCACCTCCCTTGTCTCTGACGACTCTTCCAGGCTGGGTAATCGGAGAGTAAACTCCTTTCCCCCACTAGGGCTGTCCATTAGGTTAGGTTAATTTGGTTAAACCCGAAAACCGAAATTTATTTGGTTATTTTTAACCGAAAATTTTAAACCGATTTTGTAATTCGGTTTTTCGGTTATAACCGAAATTTTTTCGGTTCGGTTTTCGGTTATATGTGTTAAAATTTCGGTTAACCGAAAACCGAAATGTAACACCATATATATTAACTTCACTCGGTCCGACTCCTTAGTCCTCAACCCTTCCCTCTCGACTCTAACTCTCGCGCAGACACACAAGACACAACCCACTCCCAGTAACCCTAAAACTCTCTCGACGCAGGCGCAGCGACTCTCTCTCCCAATTCCCAGTCTCTCTCTCCCAATTCCAATTTCCCATTTCCCTGACTTGATTGAACTCTCGACTCTCTCTCGCTGTAACAAGCAACACCACCACCACCAGTAGCCAGTCTCCTCTTTGTGTCTGCGGCGCTGCGCCTCTGTAAAAAGGAATTCCAGAGCCGGTAATACTCGAACTTATTCTATCTTCTGTTCTATTTGATTTCTTCTGTTGCACCATGTGAAGCACTACACCTCTCTTCATTTTTGTCTTTTGTGTCTGCGCATCTGGCTCTCTGCAGAAATCACTGGAGTGGAACCGCTCATCTCTAGCTAGCGCAGCAGATTAACGACGGGACTAGAATTCCAGAGCCGGTAAAACTCGAACTTATCTTCTCTTCGTTCTATTTGATTTCTTTTGTTGCACCGGTAATTTGATTTGTTATCTGCTGGATTCAAAACCATTCATCTATATGACCTTTCACATTTGGGTATAAACCGTGTCCCTTCCTTGGTTACAACTAATGAACAAAATCCAAGTCGCTGATAGGGAATGAGTGATTTTTCTGTAACCTGATCCTTAGCTAAAAGGTACATTAGCAAGATTAGAACTAGGTTCTGTAACCTGATAGGGGAATGAGTGATTTTCTTGTTCCAGTTAAGGTATTAGCTTAAACTGAGCTCCTCAAAAATGAGAGACAAAATTCGTAAACCAAACTGCTTGGTATCTGCATAAAGGTTATCAGTGAATGCACACATTTTCTCTATTAGATTGCTTCTGCTCTGCTAGTTTTTATATGTGTGTGGTTATAAATTCCAAACATCAGTAGATTTCATTTTTCTTTTAGATTGATGTTGTTATGGTGTGTGGTTTAAAAACAACTTTTATTTTGTTAAAATTGATTAACTCACTATATAAGTACAGTAGTATCTGGTTTGGCTTCCAGATTTCTTTTGTAGCAGGATGATATATACAATTCTGATGCTATATACAAATTCTGCAGTCTTACCGCATTTGGTTGGGGATTGTCCAGTTACTCCAGTATTTCATGTTTCTTTCTCTCTTAGTCTCTTATGCCATTGTCGGTTAAAGTGCTAAACAATCTGAATTTTTATCTTTGATTTTTCATGTAGGGTTTGCTGGAAATATCAGATTGCTACTCTCATTCTTTTGATTTACTAAGAAGCTTTTGTTGGGTTAATCAGTAATCACTATTCAAAGGTAAATTAATTCTGACTTTCTTAGCCATTTAGTCAATTAATTACTCTATTTCTTTGTTGCTATGGCTTTAAGTTCATGCCGGTTGATTGCTGTACATAACTACATATTTTTTTTTCATTTTGATTTGTTACAATGCATATTTTTCTTTTGATTCTGTTACGAGTACATATTTTTTCAATTTGATGGCGCTTTTAGTATTATTGGTAATTTGGTATTCAGAAAAGATTTGACTTTTATTTTAACACGGCCAACAGTTGCTGTTCTTTGGCAACCATTTTGGTCACCACAATTACTTTTTTAAGCAGTTTAGGTTGTAATTGAGCACTTTATTTAGTAACATTTTCCCGTATGATTTAATTTAATTACTTATATTTTAATAATTCATCTACTGCAGATGGCTTCTAGTGGGAGTCAACCTATGCATGAATCTGTGGCATCCAGAAGCAAGCCGAGTTGTGATCTCCAAGTCCAAGCAAATAGTTCACAACCAACTACAGACGGTCTGCTCCTTCTGAAGTAGGAGTAGCAGCACCAACAACAACACAAATGTCGTCAAAAGGTGTTGGCATACATGTGGGGAAGAAGAGAAAAGCAATGGCGCCTAGGTCAAGTGTGTGGGAGCACTTCGAAAAGGTAACAGATAAAGATGGAAATGGTAAGGCTATGTGCTTGTATTGTAAAAAGCTATTTGCATATGAAAGTAAACATGGAACTAGTTCATTGAGAGCCTCATACATTCATGTCCGAGTCGTAAAAGCAGTAGATTCACTTCAATCTGAGCTTATATTTAATGCTGATCTGATTTGGGAAAAGTTGGTTATCTTCATGGAAATTCGATGAAGCTGCTATTAGGAGAGCATTGGCATTTATGATTGTGGTAGATGAGCTCTCTTTTAGGTCTGTTGAGAAAGAAGGGTTTAGATACTTTCTTTCAGTGTTTGTCCTAGATTTAAGATTCCATCTAGACAAACAATTGCTAGAGACATATTTCAAACATTTGAGGATCAGAAGTTGGCTTTGAAAGATTGGTTTAGAATCAGTGAGCAAAGGGTTTGTCTAACCACCGATACTTGGACATCCGTGCAGAATTTAAGTTACATGTCATTAACTGCTCACTATATAGATAGAGAGTGGAAATTTGCACAAGAAAATACTTAACTTTGTCCAATCACAAGCCACACAGGAGAGGCCATTGGAAAGGCTGTGAGGGTTGTCTTCTAGAATGGGATATAGATCGGATTTTTACAGTTACAGTTGATAATGCTTCTGCAATGACAAGGCCATTGAGTACCTGAAGAAAAAAATGAAAAATTGGAGATATGGTATACTTGAAGGCAAGTACATGCACATGAGATGTATTGCACATATAGTTAACCTTGTTGTCTTTGATGGTTGAAGCATGTGAGGGGGTCTGTACAGAAAGTTAGAGTGGCTGTTAGATATGTAGAAAATCTCCGTTGAGGTTAAAAAGGTTCAAAGAATGTGTTGAGAGGGCAAAGATAGAGAGCAAGGCTCTCTTGACCCTAGATGTGACCATTAGATGGAATTCGACTTTTCTGATGTTAAATGCGGCCCAAAAGTTTGAAAAGGCATTTGAGATATATGCAGAGGATGATCCTTGTTTCATCAAAGAGTTGAATGAACAAGCTAGTGGTACTCTTGATGACGAGGATTGGGTGACTATTAGAAGTTGAGCAAGGCTCTTCAAAATTTCTATGACTTGACTAATAGAATATCGCGGTTCTTTGTATGTCACGTCTAATACTTTTTTTGATGAAATCACTTTGATTGCTGATTGGTTAAAGGAATGGTGTAAGAGTAGTGATTCTATGTTTGTTTCAATGGCTGAGAAGATGAAGGCTAAGTATGAGAAGTATTGGGGTGATTTTGAGAAGCTGAATGTGTTGATGTACATTGCTTGCATTTTAGACCCAAGGTATAAGTTAAGGTATGTACAGTTTACGGTTAGAGATACACGGCAAGGGGCTGCCATTTGTAAGCATATAGAGGATGCTTTGAAGGAGTTGTTTCGGTGGTATGAAACTAACCATAAAGGGGCTGATAAATCAAGTGCAAGTGGTGAAATTACTTCTGTAGCAGCAGATGCTACTGTTTCTTCTGAATCCGAAACACTTTCAGAGAGATTAATGAGAGAGCGACATATGAAATTTGCTTCAGAGCAAGGAAATTGTGAATCTATGTCCGATTTAGCAAGGTACTTGAGTGAGGGATGTGAGCCAATCGAGAAAACCTTTGATATATTAAAATGGTGGAGAGCTAATAGTGTTCGATTCCCAATCCTTAGTGATATGGCACGTGATGTATTAGCTATACCTGTTTCAACGGTGGCTTCAGAATCTGCATTTAGCACAGGTGGACGGGTTCTTGATGAATTCAGAAGTTCTTTAAGCCCACATACAGTTCAATCCCTCATATGTTCCCAAAATTGGTTAAGGAAGCAAACATCTATGACTAAGGATGAAGAAGGAGAAGAGGATATTGAAGAATATGAGAAAGGTGTATACTTTATAATGTTTTACAAGTATACACCTTTCTCATATTCTTCAATATCCTCTTCTCCTTCTTCATCCTTAGTCATAGATGTTTGCTTCCTTAACCAATTTTGGGAACATATGAGGGATTGAACTGTATGTGGGCTTAAAGAACTTCTGAATTCATCAAGAACCCGTCCACCTGTGCTAAATGCAGATTCTGAAGCCACCGTTGAAACAGGTATAGCTAATACATCACGTGCCATATCACTAAGGATTGGGAATCGAACACTATTAGCTCTCCACCATTTTAATATATCAAAGGTTCTCGATTGGCTCACATCCCTCACTCAAGTACCTTGCTAAATCGGACATAGATTCACAATTTCCTTGCTCTGAAGCAAATTTCATATGTCGCTCTCTCATTAATCTCTCTGAAAGTGTTTCAGATTCAGAAGAAACAGTAGCATCTGCTGCTACAGAAGTAATTTCACCACTTGCACTTGATTTATCAGCCCCTTTATGGTTAGTTTCATACCACCGAAACAACTCCTTCAAAGCATCCTCTATATGCTTACAAATGGCAGCCCCTTGCCGTGTATCTCTAACCGTAAACTGTACATACCTTAACTTATACCTTGGGTCTAAAATGCAAGCAATGTACATCAACACATTCAGCTTCTCAAAATCACCCCAATACTTCTCATACTTAGCCTTCATCTTCTCAGCCATTGAAACAAACATAGAATCACTACTCTTACACCATTCCTTTAACCAATCAGCAATCAAAGTGATTTCATCAAAAAAAGTATTAGACGTGACATACAAAGAACCGGATATTCTATTAGTCAAGTCATAGAATTTTGAAGAGCCTTGCTCAAACTTCTAATAGTCACCCAATCCTCGTCATCAAGAGTACCACTAGCTTGTTCATTCAACTCTTTGATGAAACAAGGATCATCCTCTGCATATATCTCAAATGCCTTTTCAAACTTTTGGGCCGCATTTAACATCAGAAAAGTCGAATTCCATCTAATGGTCACATCTAGGGTCAAGAGAGCCTTGCTCTCTATCTTTGCCCTCTCAACACATTCTTTGAACCTTTTTAACCTCAACGGAGATTTTCTTACATATCTAACAGCCACTCTAACTTTCTGTACAGACCCTCAACATGCTTCAAACCATCAAAGACAACAGGTTAACTATATGTGCAATACATCTCATGTGCATGTACTTGCCTTCAAGTATACCATATCTCCAATTTTTCATTTTTTTCTTCAGGTACTCAATGGCCTTGTCATTTGCAGAAGCATTATCAACTGTAACTGTAAAAATCCGATCTATATCCCATTCTAGAAGACAACCCTCAACAGCCTTTCCAATGGCCTCTCCTGTGTGGCTTGTGATTGGACAAAAGTTAAGTATTTTCTTGTGCAATTTCCACTCTCTATCTATATAGTGAGCAGTTAATGACATGTAACTTAAATTCTGCACGGATGTCCAAGTATCGGTGGTAAGACAAACCCTTTGCTCACTGATTCTAAACCAATCTTTCAAAGCCAACTTCTGATCCTCAAATGTTTGAAATATGTCTCTAGCAATTGTTTGTCTAGATGGAATCTTAAATCTAGGACAAACAACTGAAAGAAAGTATCTAAACCCTTCTTTCTCAACAGACCTAAAAGAGAGCTCATCTACCACAATCATAAATGCCAATGCTCTCCTAATAGCAGCTTCATCGAATTTCCATGAAGATAAACCAACTTTTCCCAAATCAGAATCAGCATTAAATATAAGCTCAGATTGAAGTGAATCTACTGCTTTACGACTCGGACATGAATTGGTATGAGCTCTCAATGAACTAGTTCCATGTTTACTTTCATATGCAAATAGCTTTTTACAATACAAGCACATAGCCTTACCATTTCCATCTTTATCTGTTACCTTTTCGAAGTGCTCCCACACACTTGACCTAGGCGCCATTGCTTTTCTCTTCTTCCCCACATGTATGCCAACACCTTTTGACGACATTTGTGTTGTTGTTGGTGCTGCTACTCCTACTTCAGAAGGAGCAGACCCGTCTGTAGTTGGTTGTGAACTATTTGCTTGGACTTGGAGATCACAACTCGGCTTGCTTCTGGATGCCACAGATTCATGCATAGGTTGACTCCCACTAGAAGCCATCTGCAGTAGATGAATTATTAAATATAAGTAATTAAAATTAAAATCATACTGGAAAATGTTACTAAATAAAGTGCTCAATTAACAGACCATAAACTGCTTAAAAAAGTAATTGTGGTTGACCAAAATGGTTGCCAAAGAACAGCAACTGTTGGCCGTGTAAAAATAAAAAGTCAAATCTTTTCTGAATACCAAATTACCAATAATACTAAAAGCGCCATCAAATTGAAAAAATATGTACTCGTAACAGAATCAAAAAGAAAAAATATGCAATTGTAACAAATCAAAATGAAAAAAAATATGTAGTTATGTACAGCAATCAACCGGCATGAACTTAAAGCCAATAGCAACACAAGAAATAGAGTAATTAATTGACTAAATGGCTAAGAAAGTCAGAATTAATTTACCTTTGAATAGTGATTACTGATTAACCCAACAAAAGCTTCTTAGTAAATCAAAAGAATGAGAGTAGCAATCTGATATTCCAGCAAACCCTACATGAAAAATCAAAGATAAAAATTCAGATTGTTTAGCACTTTAACCGACAATGGCATAAGAGACTAAGAGAGAAAGAACATGAAATACTGGAGTAACTGGACAATCCCCAACCAAATGCGGTAAGACTGCAGAATTTGTATATAGCATCAGAATTGTATATATCATCCTGCTACAAAAAGAAATCTGGAAGCCAAACCAGATACTACTACTGTACTTATATAGTGAGTTAATCAATTTTAACAAAATAAAAGTTGTTTTAACCACACACACCATAACAACATCAATCTAAAAGAAAAATGAAATCTACTGATGTTTGGAATTTATAACCACACACCATATAAAAACTAGCAGAGCAGAAGCAATCTAATAGAAGAAATGTGTGCATTCACTGATAACCTTTATGCAGATACCAAGCAGTTTGGTTTACGAATTTTGTCTCTCATTTTTGAGGAGCTCAGTTTAAGCTAATACCTTAACTGGAACAAGAAAAATCACTCATTCCCTATCAGGTTACAGAACCTAGTTCTAATCTTGCTAATGTACCTTTTAGCTAAGGATACAGGTTACAGAAAAATCACTCATTCCCTATCAGCGACTTGGATTTTGTTCATTAGTTGTAAACCAAGGAAGGGACACGGTTTATACCCAAATGTGAAAGGTCATATAGATGAATGGTTTTGAATCCAGCAGATAACAAATCAAATTACCGGTGCAACAAAAGAAATCAAATAGAACAGAAGAGAAGATAAGTTCGAGTTTTACCGGCTCTGGAATTCTAGTCCCGTCGTTAATCTGCTGCGCTAGCTAGAGATGAGCGGTTCCACTCCAGTGATTTCTGCAGAGAGCCAGATGCGCAGACACAAAGACAAAAATGAAGAGAGGTGCAGTGCTTCACATGGTGCAACAGAAGAAATCAAATAGAACAGAAGATAGAATAAGTTCGAGTATTACCGGCTCTGGAATTCCTTTTTACAGAGGCGCAGCGCCGCAGACACAAGAGGAGACTGGCTACTGGTGGTGGTGTTGCTTGTTACAGCGAGAGAGAGTCGAGAGTTCAATCAAGTCAGGGAAATGGGAAATTGGAATTGGGAGAGAGAGACTGGGAATTGGGAGAGAGAGTCGCTGCGCCTGCGTCGAGAGAGTTTTAGGGTTACTGGGAGTGGGTTGTGTCTTGTGTGTCTGCGCGAGAGTTAGAGTCGAGAGGGAAGGGTTGAGGACTAAGGAGTCGGACCGAGTGAAGTTAATATATATGTGTTTTACATTTCGGTTTTCGGTTAACCGAAATTTTAACACATATAACCGAAAACCGAACCGAAAAAATTTCGGTTATAACCGAAAAACCGAATTACAAAATCGGTTAAAATTTTCGGTTAAAAATAACCAAATAAATTTCGGTTTTCGGGTTTAACCAAATTAACCTAACCTAATGGACAGCCCTACCACCACCGTCCTTCACGGCGCACCTCCCTTGCATCTCTGACGACTCTTCCAGGCTGGGTAATCGGAGAGTAAACTCCTTTCCCCCACCACCGTCCTTCACGGCACTTCATTCCTCCACCAGGTTGGGTAATCGGAGAGAAAACTCCATTCCTCCACTCCCCGAATAAGTAATAAGAGAATAAACTCCTTTCCCCCACCAAAGTGGGTGGTAAGAGGATTCGAACTCAAGACCTTCCGTCCCCTACTTCAGTCCTCCACCACTCGGATGTCAATCACTTGACTTGCGAAAATCAGTTATATATATCCTCATGCCAAAGAAGTCGTGAAAGGTATGATTACACCCAAACTCAGTAGTCACATGGGTGATGCTATTGCACTCTTAATTTGGTTCCCTCGTCAACCTGTAAGTCTCTAGAATATATAAATAGTCACTCTGGTGATTCAAAAGATTAGTTTTGTTGGGAAATGATTCTTTTATTTGTTAATGTAGTACTAATTAATGACAGATATTAAGGGATGAATCCTTATGTTAGGAAAAGATTTGGAAATAAGTATAACATATTTATCTCCCGTAACATTAGAGTTAACTTTCTACTAGATACTTAATCAATTTAGAGCTATATCATAATTTTCTTTCTGTTATTTAGTATGTTCAGAACTACTCTCTCTTGTAACATAGGCGTTATTATCTTTATTTAAAACATCTGATTTTACGTTACTCATATCATCTTTTATGTTTAGCTTATAGGACAAGCTTCTCACCCTTATAAATGAGGGTCTTTGTAATTATGAAAGGCATACAATACATTAGCTTAGGACAAGCTTCCCACCTTTATCATATTAGACCTGGAACATTGAACTGACGGTCGGGTTACAATCAATCCTAACCCAACCCATTTAAAAATTATGAATCCAAACCAACTCTTAAATATTTTGATTAGGATTCTCAATCCTAGACCAATCCATCAACCCGCGGATCAACCTGCAGATTAACCTAATTAAATAAAAAGCACTATCATACAAAAAATATAACAAGAAGTATTTAATAGTAAAAAGCAAGCATCCAAAAATGAAGAAATTAGCATGCTAGATACATAGACAACAAAACTGACTTGTTCTAGTATAATAACAAAACTTCAATATCGATGCATACTGGGTATCCATCCCAAGCTAAAAATATCTTTCATCCAATAATAACCATTGAACTCCAAATATAGCAAGGACTAATACATATAATGACACAATCAACCTTAAACGACAAAACAAATCTTGAAGCAAGATAAATAATTGTATATATTTATGAATATAACAAAATTAAATGGATTTTTGGGTTCACGGATTGAAAAGATGCAACACTAACCCAACTCGTTTATATTTAAGTTAATCCTAACCCAACCCATTTAAACCGGTTGAAAAACTCAACCCAATCTGTTATATACATGTTGATTTGGGTCGGATTGACGGATTAAACCCATTTTTCCAGGTCTATTTATCATTTTTGTTTAATCAAAGTAAAGAATAAGTGATAACTATCCATGTAGTGGCATGGTATTGTCTGCATGATATGTTATATCTTTTGAACTAAATTGTAGAACTCTACAGATTAATATTGTTTTAGTCACAATGTGAACAACAATGAGACACTTCTAATTGTTATTTAAATTGAAATCTTTTGTTATTCATTTCCTCTTTCAATTAATATCCTTCATCTTTCTCACTATACATAGCGAAAGGGAGAGAAAAGGGTCAAGGAAAAATGTTGTGAACAACTAGAAAATACGACTAAAATGGTAAGTAGTGTAAGGAGTAGTGTATATAATGACTAAAATACACAGGCTGATTTGTATTAAGTGGCTTGAAGTTACGTGTATATAAGCTTAGTATTACTGTGTACTAAATTGAGAGAATACGATTGATAATGAATGTAACAGTTTAACTGATTTTCAACTCTTCTTCCGCTCTGCTCTATCGAGCTTGTCTTTCTTCTTTCTTCTGTTGTTCTACATGGTATCAGAGCAACACGCTCGAGAAATAGTTACGCTGTAATTGCCTTGCATTCATGACCATGGAATTCAACAGTTGTAAATTGTCGTCATCCAATCTTCACCAGCTAGTTGGAATTTCGACAATCAAGCTTCAAGGAGAAAAGAACTTCTTGAGTTGGCAGACTCAAATGTTGAACCTCTTCGAATCTGTTGGTGTAGACGAGATGATTAAATCTGAGTCCACTCCAAGCAAGAAGATTACGAAGGAAGGATCTGAGATTGACAATCCAGATTTCAAGAAATGGAAAGAAATTGATGCTCTTGTAAGAACTTGGATCTTAGCAACGCTTTCGGAGGATTGTATCGCTCTCACTATCGGCTGCGATTCCTCCAGCAAGATTTGGGAGGAACTTCGGAGCGAATTTCTGCAATCGACGAAGGAGAGGGAATTTCAACTGAAGAACAGACTGCGCTCGTTGAAATTAGGAGAAACACAGTCAGTGAAAGAATACGTTAAGGAGTTCAAGTCGGTATGTGACAATCTCGCTGCCATTGGAAAACCAGTTCCTGATGAGGATAAAGTAGTAATGCTTGCGCAAGGGTGCGGAGCAAGATACAAGATTCTTAGATCTGTTATGTTGAGCAAAGCTCCATATCCAACCCTAAAACAGTTTGTATCTGCTCTGGAAGATTACGATGCAAGAGAAGAGGATGAAGGTCGAGAAGTGAAATTGAAGGAAGTCAGGGGAGTACATTCTCTGCCGCATTTAACACTAACACTGCAGTGTCCGAAAATGTCTCGAATCTTGGAAGAGGTGGTAGATTCGGGAATAGAGGCAGAGGACGACAAGGAGGTGGTCGCGGCAGATACCAAGGCTACCAGAACTACTCAAATCCGTGTCAGATTTGCGGGAGGACAAATCACACAGCCTTGAACTGCTTTTATCGTTGGGATCATTCTTACCAGTTCTATGACTCAAAAGCAAGCTTGACTAATCCGCAACAAACTGTGAAGCCACTTGTGTCTACTCCTCAAGCTCTGGCAACAATGACGTACTGTGGTCCTGATGAATCGTACTATGTGGATTCTGGAGCCACATCTCACATGGTGACTACACCAGGTAAAATAGCTTCTCTCACTCCATACAATGGCTGTGAATCTGTCTTTGTGGGAAACGGAAATGAATTGTCGATTAGATATACTGGAAATGCTAAGATCACAGGAGGAGTAGGGAAAGATTTGAAGCTAAACGATGTTCTTGTAGTTCCTGAACTGCAAAAAAACCTGATATCGGTTAGCAAATTAACCAAGGATAATTTCTGCTCAGTTGAATTTGTTGACACTGGGTTTGTTGCGAAGGATCGGCTGACAGGGAAGATACTAGCCAAGGGCAGTAAAGATGGAGATTTATACAGTCTGAAGGAATCTACATTTCAAGCACTTCAAGCAATAAAGGGAAGCAAGTCTACAGATAGTATGTGGCATAAACGGTTAGGACATCCACACTCAAAGGTTCTAAAACTGCTTTGTTTAGAGAATAAAATTGATGTTTCTTCATGGAATAAAGATGTAGCTGTCTGTAGTAGTTGTCAGCTAAGTAAAAGCTGTAAACTCCCGTTTAGAGATGTAGAAAGTAGAGCATCTGAGATTCTTGAGAAGGTCCATTGTGATTTGTGGGGACCTGCTCCAGTTGTGTCGAGTCAGCGAATGAAATACTATGTGATTTTTGTAGACGATTACACAAGGTTTACTTGGTTCTATGCTCTGAAAAAGAAGTCTGATTTCTATGATGTTTTTGTTCAGTTTCAACGTATGACAGAACTTCATTTTGGGAAAAAGATTAAGTTCTTTAGGTGTGATGGTGGTGGAGAATTTGTGAATAACACCTTTATGTCTCATCTCCAACAATGCGGTATTATCCAATAGATTTCCTGCCCTCATACCCCAGAACAGAATGGAGTAGCAGAACGTAAACACAGGCACATTGTTGAAATGGGACTTGCACTGTTAATTAGCTCTGGTCTTCCTTTGTTCCTATGGGTGGAAGCCTTTATGACTGCAGTATTCCTTATTAATCGATTACCTGCTGCTTCTGTGCAATTTCAAATTCCATTCTGTTTAGCTTTCAAGAAGGAACCTGAGTATGCAACTATCAGAGTTTTCGGTTGCAGGTGTTTTCCTATGTTGAGGTATAATACTTCACATAAACTCCAACCTCGCTCTCTACCTTGTGTTTTTATTGGGTACAATAACTTACACAAAGGTTATAGATGTTACCATCCTGAGACACGTAAGGTGTTTATCTCCAGACATGTAGTTTTCGATGAGCAAACTTTCCCTTATCTCAAAACACAAAATGACAGTTCATCTGATCGACATCTCTATGTTACCACATTCAAGTTGTTTACCCAGGAAGAAGAAAGTGATACTTCAGAGTCTTTGCCCAAAACACCCCTCACAGTCAAACACCTAGTCCACAGTCTCAAACACCTAACCTACACTCTCTTTTTCCTACTCTCAATACTTTTAATCTTCTCAGTTCCTCTCCTGTGCCAAATCCGCAAATACACCCTGAACCAATCACACCAAACTTACAAACTTCATCTGAGATTGTTCCAGTTCCTGAGACAGCGGACTATATCCAGGGCCTAATCCCACTGATGGTGTACAATCAGTTCTGATGATGTACAATCTGTGCCTGGTACAGCACATCAAACTCAATCGACAACTGCTGCTGATTCTTCAATTGAGTTGTTTGTTGAGTTACCTATTTCCAAACCTCCGGATCTCAATACTCATGTCATGGTCACACGTTCCAAAAGTCGAAACTCAGCTAATGCTCTAACTGTTTCCCACATGTCTGTACAAGAACCACGGAGTATTAAGGAAGCTTTGCGTAGTCCTCAGTGGGTTACTGCAATGACAGAGGAAATGGATGCTCTACATCGCAATGCTACTTGGAATCTTGTTCCTCGACAATCAGACATGAACGTTGTGGGGTGTAAGTGGGTCTTCAAGATAAAGCGAAATCCTGATGGGACAATTGAGCGATACAAAGCCCGCTTAGTCGCAAAGGGTTTTCATCAAGTTGAAGGAATCGATTTTGGGGAAACTTTTAGCCCAGTGGTTAAAAGTGCTACTATTCGCATCATTTTGTCAGTGGCCATATCGAGATAGTGGGAGATTCGTCAATTGGATGTGAAGAATGCTTTTCTCCACGGCGAGTTGCTTGAAACAGTATTCATGGAGCAACCTCCTGGGTTTAGAGATTCGACCCATCCCGATTATGTGTGTCATCTTCAGAAATCCTTATATGGATTAAAGCAGTCTCCCCGCGCATGGTTTCAGAAGTTGAGCTCCCTTCTGTTACACATAGGTTTTGTGTGTAGCCAAGCTGACACGACACTATTTTTCTGGCATTCTTCACGCGAAACTATTCTACTTCTAGTGTATGTTGATGACATAATCATCACTGGGAGTTCATCTGAGTTACTGCAGGAGGTTATTGACAAGTTGAGTTGTGGATGTGCTCTAAAAGACCTTGGTCGCCTGCGGTACTTTCTGGGAATCGAAGCACACTTTACACCAGAAGGATTATTTCTCAATCAAACCAAGTACATCAAGGAGTTGTTACAGAAAGCACAACTGGAACATGTTAAACCGGTTCGTACTCCTGTAAAGCTTAGCCCTGATGTCTCTGATGAAGATCTACAACCAGTTGAACCCACACACTACCGCAGTCTGGTTGGTGCTTTGCAATATGCTACACTCACCCGTCCTGACATAGCGTATGCAGTCAATGTTGCTTGCCAACATATGCATCAACCCCTTACAGTGCATTATCAGGCGGTTAAACGTATTCTACGTTATTTAGCAGGCACTATCACGTTTGGTCTGATGTTTACTCCACAAACATCTCTCACCCCAGTAGCTTACTCTGATGCAGACTGGGCAGGGTGTGAACTCACTCGGCGGTCGACTACCGTTACTGTGTGTTTATCGGCTCTAATTGTGTTCATGTGGCATCAAAGAAACAACCACTGTATCAAGATCTAGTACAGAAGCGAGTACAGAGCTTTAGCTGCTGCTGCTGCTGAGCTCACTTTGATTGGTATGTTCTGTCTGATATTGGAATAACTCAGTCTTCTCCACCAGTTTTTTGTTCTGCGACAACCAAAGTGCTCTTCAGCTTGCTGCTAATCCAGTGTTACATGCCCGCACAAAGCATATTGAGTTGGATTATCATTTTGTGCGGGAGAAAGTGCTTCAAGGAGCTCTGCAGACTCGGTATGTTCCCTCTGTTCAGCAAGCAGCTGACGTTTTCACCAAAGGTTTGCTATCCACAGCCTTCTCCTTCAATAGATCCAAGCTTGGCATTCGTGCTACTGCTGCTCAGCTTGCGGGAGGATGTAAGGAGTAGTGTATATAATGACTAAAATACCCAGGCTGATTTGTATTAAGTGGCTTGAAGTTACGTGTATATAAGCTTAGTATTACTGTGTACTAAATTGAGAGAATACGATTGATAATGAATGTAACAGTTTAACTGATTTTCAACTCTTCTTCCGCTCTGCTCTATCGAGCTTGTCTTTCTTCTTTCTTCTGTTGTTCTACAAGTAGCAGTTTCTGGTATGTGTTTATTTGCCACAATTAATCTGGGCATATATAAATGCATGACATTAGATAGTTTTTCAATGTCTGATATGACAGTGTAGTCTTTTAGTTTGAAGTTGAACATCGGGAGTGCTGTATCCAATGATTGTTTTCTTTGATTTTTGTGGTAAATGTAATAACTATATAAGTTGCATTGGAAACAACCTAATACAAATCTATACTGAATTTTCAAGTACTTGTGCAGATATAAATGTTGAGCATATAAGCAGGATGAAACGATGAAATTCGAGAGCAATGACGGCTAACATCTAGAAGCATTTGGATGCATATTTGGAGCAACTTTTTATTTCATTTTGATCAGGTGTAGCAAGACAATGATGTCTCTTGGGACTTATTGATGATATATTAAAAAATTTGCTAAGCGAATGTGGATAAGGGCAGGTGTTGTTAGAGTTTGGAGATGATAGGAGACTTGTCTTGTTTTAAAAATGTATGTTATGATGTAATTTGTAGTTTTTGTTGTGTCGAACCATTGACGATTGAATAAATATTTTGGTAAGAATGTAGTTTTTTTTTTATGAATCGGGAATGCTAGTTCCAATATGAATGTTGTTATTTTCCTCACATTTGTACATTGGCAACTGTTATCTGAAGTATGTACAAAACATAGTTATATGATCATAAACTACTGGTTAAAACAATTATCAAATACCAGAAAATATTAAACTAATAATAGCAAAGGACAACTACTATGAATTAGTTGTAAGTACTTAAACAATATTGGTATTTCACCAAAGACAAGTGTTCTTAACAGTTGTTTAGTGTACTATAGGTGTAGAATTTGACTGTAGACAGTTAGTTGCGCTTGTATAAAATGACATTCACAGTAGTCATAAGATAGATTATACAACTGTTAATAACAGTAGTCTAAAGGTGCACCTACTATAGACAACTTCAACACCTACAACTGTTTTAACAGCATGTGTAAAGTCTTTTTAACAGTTGAGTAAAGTCATTCTTTTAGTAGTGTCAACCCCCTCGAGGTATAGGGGTTCTTGACAGTGGACCTCCAAACCGGAATTTTGTTTGCTTAGATGTTAATACTCACTAACCTAGAAACCTCACCATGTCACATAGTCACACTCAAAAACATATAAACACAACCACAATCTCTCTCTTCTTATGTTTTCTCTATTTCTAAATCACCACTTTCTTTTCTTATCACTAGAACAAAGAACCATAAATCCAATAGAGCAACAAAAATGTTCATAGGTTTTACACTCTCATGGTTTTCTCAAAGAACAAGCTTATAGGAAGAGAGATGGTGGGTAGGGATATGTGTTAAGTATTGCCCTAGGATGAGCATGTGACACAGTGATCGAAAATCTAACATGTGAAGGGATAGTTGTCAGATTGAAAGAAATTAATGTATAAACACATACAGTTATGATTTTGGAGCATACTATCAGGAACCCCATACCTCGAGATGATGAAAATATAAATGAATAACATGAAGATGTTAAAATGTAATATCCTCACACCTCAGGGGCACTTAGAGTAATTTACTCTATGTAATTTTAACGTCGATAGGTGCTCTTATTGCGGTTTAAAATCGGCTAATCGGATTACAGCCTTCGATCCCTGTCATAATTTGAAGTGATCAATGGTCATGTACAATGAAGGAAGTGAATCTAGGGGCCGATGTCAATGCCCCGGTGTATCTAGCGCTGCATGCTCTCTTTATTAATTTTCTAACATTGCAGGTACAAGCCAATGAAATGCCACCCCGAAGGCCATACTATTCCAAAGAAAACCACACAAAATCACAAAAAGAAAAACCCTAAAAGACAACCTACGGTTCGATACTCTTCACCGAGAAAACTTATTATTCTCCCCTATTGCAATATACTGGTCATCTTGCTAGTCCTCTCTATACATCAACCACAACTGAACCCCTAAACACATCACCTCCATTGTCTATGCCACACATTCATATTGTCCATATAAACCACCACTTCGTAGAGAGTGAGCAGTAAGCTGCTCAAAAGACTAGCGACCATCTTTTCCTCTTGCAGGATCCGGTGGCTTATTTGTGATTGACTAAAGATTTGTACCAACAAAATTAGACGCACAGTTGCCTCACTTGCATTTCTTGCTATTTTGACGGCAGAGACCGATGAATATTGTTAGAAGAGTAGTCACAACGTCCACATTGTACAGAATTTGGAGTGAGCGATGCAAAAAGATCATGGCAAGTCAAGTCGGGATGCATCCAAAGTTATCTCAGGTATAAAGATCTCCATCAAGTCAACCATCCGGACCAGCATTGATCGTTCCACCACAGACTGGATCTGGCTAGAGGAAATCCTTGGGACATAGAATAGAATGAAGATCCTTCTCCTCTTTTTTGCATTCTCTCATTGCGGATAGTCCCTAGCCTCCCTGATCCATATTATTAGCCCTCTTTTTTTGTATATTTTCTGGCGTCCTCTCTACCATATATACTTTACTCTATATATATATCTTATCATTCCAAAAGAAAGAAAAAGATCTCTGGTCCTTAAAAAAAAGACACAAAACATGATAAACTTATCCCTCATAAGGACGAAAACAAGACCACATTCATGAAATTTGTGTACCCTTCAACTCTGACATTCGGCAGTGTAGACATCAGTTAACCTTGTTTTTATAGATATTAAATCCACTTTTTCATTTACCTGCAAAACAATGCGACATAAATAAGTAACACCAGTATATAAAAAAACAAACACACCATGAATCATCTCGTTTTATCCACTCTCACAGTCAGTACTACCTAAGAACTATATCAATCAGTACAATAAACTATGCTTGTAGCTTAAAAACTTCGTTTACTAATCAGGATATACTACGATTTTGGTGAAAATAAATACCTGCTTTATTAAAAAAATTATGAAATCTTTATCCCTTTACCATCTTATCGGTTTCGGTTTAATTTGTGTGCACATGTAGATATTTTACAATCCCAATTGAGTTATTGCTTTCTTTTGTTACAAACAAGTCTTACATATTAAGAGTTTGTTTTTTAAAACAACGTCATACCACTTCATATTGACAAACATAAACCCAAAGGCATACACGATCATAGTTAACTAAAGACACCTGTTGTGGCAACTACTATTTGCAAACCAAATCCCATAGGACGTTGCATGAGTAGCAAGAGTGTAACCATAAGAGTCTACAACACAAACCATGAGAAAACCTAAAGCTTACAGATGAAGCGAACCAATAAAGAGCTTCCAAAGAAATTCTAAAGCTAACATATATGGCCAGACAACACCGAGTAACCCAAAAGACTTCCCACTAAACATAGGGAAGTGGAAGAACCCGGCCATAGGTGCAAAACCAAAGGATTGTTAATGGATAAGAACACAACAACCTAATAAGACAACAAACAAAGACCCCAAGGTGAAAATTCGTCATTAACCATGATAGGGAAGCTACTTATTCGAGCCATTCTTAGGCATCTCCGGGGTAACCTCATGAGCTTGGGCATCAACTTGGTATATTCACTTATTTGGCTCCGGTTCCATCTGGTGAACCAAGTCAACAACTTGGTCAATTCACTAATAAAGATCATGGCTCATTGTCACCTTTCCCTTCTTGCTATGAGGAGCAGACATAGACCCTTCATTAGAACACCAATTAAGACTCTACTTCCTTTGGCGGGATGATAAGTGGTGAAATAATATTATATTATGGTCCCTATTCATGTTCATTCTATTTGGTTGATGACTTATTTCATCACTTTATTGAGCATTTTGTGATTGTTAGTGAACTTATACATATTGTATATTATAATAGGTAAAAGCTCGATTGAGCATGTTTGAAAAAGTCAAAGAGAGGTAGGTCATGGCAAAGATTTAACGCTTTGGGAAGTATGTCAAGTTCAACGGGAAGTTTTAGAACGATTTCGGTGTAACAGGGATATTCTGGAGCTGACCTTCCCAGGGCGATTGCCCCATGTGGTGGGTCGATCGAACTCGTCCCCAAGCTATTGAAATCGACCGCCTCGTGTGGGTTGGTCAAACTCATCGTTAAGCTACTGAAATCAACCACCCCATGTGGGTCGGTGGTCTTAAGTTGCATATGATGTCATCTTTAGGAGGAAACCGTCCACAGGATGTCGGCGTAAAAATTTGCTCAGATTTGCATTTTGAAAAGAGGATTTTGGACACACTTCTCTCATCATCTTTCACCACCTGACCAAAGCTCTAAACCACGAAATAAGAGGTAAAAATAGAGGAGAAAAGAAGAGAAGAAAAGAGGAGAAGAAGAAAGAGAAATATTCTACCTCCATTGAAGCTCCCAAGCTCCTCACATGGCTATTTCTTACTCTTATCTTCTTTTGCACTTCTTAATGGCTGATTTAACTTCATTTGTATTCTAAGATGCGGTTTGACCCTAAAAATGCTCATTGAATGCTTGTATACCTACTTCATTTATGGAAGTTGTTTTATTTCCTTCAATGCTTAATTAACGCTTTAAATTGATCACATATTGCATTTATGGTGACTCCTTTCAACATTAGGTCTTGAGGTTGGGGTTATGACCAGAAAGAGATAAAACTCTAGCGTTTGCACTCTTTATTAAAGGGTAAAACCTTAGGGATATTGTTGAAGAGCTTGTGTTTAATGCTATCTAGTGACTTTAGCCTTCTTTTAAGTGAAGAGATTGGATTAATTAGATAAGATTTGATTGTGCCATGATTTGGGGAATATATAGTAGCTCTAATAGACAATGCATATGTTTATGAGTTTAATTGAGTGTTTCCACTATCCGATGGTACTTCTCCATCCGTTCCATCTAAAACCACTTTAGATTACTAGTTTATTACTTTTACCGTGTCAACCAAATAACCAAGCTTGCCTTAAGCTAAACCCCTCATTAAATTCAATTACTAGATACTGACATTAGGGAGATAATTACAAATCTCCTTGTGGATACGACAATTATTGTACTACATCAATTAGGTGCACTTGTCTACTCTTTGCACATTTCATTATATTTTTATATTGATTTTTCTCAACATGGGACAGTTGAAGAGGCTCGCCACCTTGTAGTACTTCAGATGAATAAGGACTAGCAAGTTCTTCAGATGGTCCAGAAGTTCCTCCCTATGCCACATAGATCTCCTCAAGGGGGAGTTGAAGCAAAAGTCGTGAATTGTCAGTACTCTACTCTATCCTTCTTTTTGCCCCCGTTAAGGCATATGAGTAGGGCAGTCGCCGCTAGATCCCTCTCATTGCACCTGTTGAGACGTATGACCAGGGCAACCACCGCTTGAGTCTGATTTCCTCCCCGGCCCTCTTTCCCACCAAGCCGCAACTCACCTTCCACCGCTATCATTTTCAACATTAGAACCTTTCCGACCAAATCACTGACCCAAATCTCACTACCATGGCCCATACGGGTATATTCCATTTTTAGCTTAGTTTGGTCTGAATAGTTCTTTATGGTGTGGAGGAAGAGCCCACAACGGAAGCAACACAGAGGTAAACACTTATATGATAGATGAAGGATAGAGTCCTTACCATCCCAAGAGATAGTGACACAACATAGGATAGGCTTGTAAATGTCATTTAGGACCTTGATCCGCATATAGTCACCCTCAATACTGTCATCGTCCTCTTCATATTCCAAAAAGCCTCCAAACCAAGTCCCTAACCGATGAGCGAACTCCTTGTGCTTAAAACAAAAGAGACATCATAGATTCTTACCCATATAGAAGTCCAATTGAAAACATGATCCTTCAGAGCTTTGTCCTTGTTTATCCTTTGAAACACCAATAGGACTTCATTGAAGGACCATGGCCCTCGATACAGAACCAAATGCAACATTTCCCTCTTCTCAAACTCAAATAAGTATAGGTCTTTACCAATGGAGTTAACATGGAAGTCCCCATCAAGTTGCCAAGCCCGGCCGAGGGTAGTTTCAAGATCCCGAAGATTCACAGTTTTTGTAGACAGGGGCTTACAGATGAGGCATCGATCAAATGGAAGAGCATTCTTTCTACCTCTAGCCCGCTCAAATCCGTGATTTCTCCCTCAGATTGTTAACGATAGATCCGCACAGTGAGAGGAAAGATCCTAAACCTCTGCATACAAGGTAGGATCTGCGATGCGAGCACAAAAAGAAAGAGAAAGCCAGGACAAAGGAAGGAAAAAGACAAAAAGAAAGGAGGGAATCCTGATAATGAAAAAGAGTAACGAGCAATGTAAAAGAGCCTTGGAATCATCCCAAACCCCAAGCATAGCGTGCAGATTCCCAAGAAAGCAACAGCACGGATGAAGGAATGGAGAAGGTGAAACCCTGAATCCTTTATGTAAGGAGAGGTTTTAAATGTGAAAGGGGTACCTTTTAGATTAAGAGTTGAATCCTGCTTGCAGCAACCGTTCCCGGTTTCCTGAATTGGTGATATTAGTGGTCCACTAATTGGCACTCTTAATTAAAGAGCCTTTCCTGATTTAGCAAACAATGCATATATTATAATGCTAGCAGCTACATACTAGAGCTAGGTATATATATAGGGGGCAATATATATAATCACGATTCCCACTAACTGATCAATAGATTCACACACTCCTATCGTTTCCTATTGGTTTGAACATATTAATTTGTTTCAATTTTTTGTTGCTGTTCCATATTTTGATTAGATTCCTTCATCAGTACACATAATTAGGACCACTTGAAATCTCTACTTTCGAGAAGTAATTAGCCGTTTGAAGTATATAAAGACATTTATTAGAGGCATCATTATGGTGCTGTTGTCATATATAAACATGTAGATCTGTCAAAAAGGTAGATTAAGTTGTAGCTGCATCCAAATTATATAAGAACAGTCGTATAACTATATATATGGACCCTATAATTAGCTTCATCATGATATTATTGAGTTGTACCTCTTCGATCTTCCAAAAGACCAACAGTACTAGATCTGGAAGATAATTATAGATTGAGGTATGGTCTTACAAGTTTTGTATGAACATTGAACTTTAAAGTTGTATAGGAATTGTGGATGGAACGATTTGTTTGAAGTTATTTAATGTTTGTATTCATTGAGAGGAGGTTGACTTTTGAAAGTAAGTAATTAAGAAAGGGGTAGCTACTATAAATGTATATTTGTCAAAATTCAATTTAGGAAGAAAAAAGATGGTCATAGAGAGCCATGCATGAGACTATTTTCTTTGGTTGAATTCAAAGTTGAGTCACTAATAATGTCAAAATGAGTTAAGATCTTATTTATAATTGTTGCCCGAAATAATAGTTATATATATATAGTAATGTGAAGAGAAGGGCGGTGAGCGTATTCTTTTTGGTATTAGGTTTGAATGATATTTTAGTTTAGTCCAACTAGTATATATAATATCGTATATAAATGAAGTAGAGCCATTTAGATACTGTAAAGGGAGAAACCCAATCATTTCATCAAGTATATATATAGCTCCCTACCTGCCTGCCTCCCTGCAACAAAAGCATATATATCATCAATCCAATGGAACCAGCACCACAAGGATTAACCCAGTCAGAATACACAGAACTAAAACCATTAATTCAAACCTACCACACTTTCAATCCAATCCCACCAAACACTTGCACTTCCTTAATAACCCAACGCATAGACGCCCCATCCAGCATCGTGTGGCCACTCATCCGCCGCTTCGACAGCCCACAGCGTTACAAACACTTCGTCAAGAGCTGCCGTTTAGCCTCAGGCGATGGTGGTGTAGGGAGCATACGGGAAGTAACGGTGGTGTCAGGTCTCCCTGCATCAACCAGCACTGAGAGACTTGAGATGGTTGATGAGGATCGCCGTGTTCTTAGCTTCAGAGTTGTTGGTGGAGAACACCGGCTTAATAACTACCGGTCTGTGACGTCCGTTAACCAGTTTGGGAATAAGGGCGGGATGGATACGGATACGAATACGGATGTAGAAGGGGTTTACACGGTAGTATTGGAGAGTTATATTGTGGATATACCAGAAGGGAATACGGCGGAGGATACAAAGATGTTTGTGGATACTGTGGTAAAACTTAACCTCCAGAAGCTTGGAGTTGTGGCAATGGCTGCATTACACGGCGGTGAGTGATGATTAGTTAATTAGATCATTTAATTACAACCACTAGTACTATTATAGTATATAGTGTGTTGTAGTATGTCGATCTATCATCTTTGCTATATACTAGTATATTCCTTTTATCGCCATTTAAAAGGGCACGAATTTGATGGACCAATCATTTTGTAACCATGCTTAATTAGTATCATTTCTATTATTAGTACGCAAGATTATTTAAGATCATCAATAATATTTATGTCATCACATTAATAATTAATTTGAGGGTGATACGGTGGTGCTGCTGACCTTATTTTAAAATAGCTAGCTAGTTGGACTAGTATTATACATTGTATTAGGTTTTTTTTTTTTCTTCAATGATGAACAAACAAATTCATTCAGAATTTCATAGATTTATTTCCCCCTTTGTCATACAAGCAATTAGTATTTCATAATCCGAAGATCCGGATACCATACATATAATATGGTCTCATTAAAATAACAAAACCCGGAAGAAGAAACTAGAAACTTGTTAAATAATACAGTACGTCACATTTTAATCACAATGCCCATCCATTTTGCTTTTGATCGAGTTCGCTATCACGTAATCAGTTGACCTTTTATTTGTTTTTCTTTTCGATTTTTTTTTCTTTCAAATTTACTACTTATCGATCACTTGTTTAAATATAGCAAGCAATCCGTTTCAAAACTTTTGCATATATATATATAATACGTTAATATTATTAATTATATATATATATAAAAAAAATCAAGAGTCATGATCATCAATCCACGGGAAGTATATGAAATACGTCAATTTCAGCTAAGCCGCCATACAAATACACACGCACAACAAGCAAAGCGGAGCCTTTCTTTCTTCCTTTCCTTGTTACACTTTCTCTTTTTCCAGCTCTCTTTCCCAACTCACGTTAAAGTTCACAAGCACATTAAAGTTGATTGTATTAATTACACCACACGTTACCATCGCATTTTTACTTCTAATTTATATATCTACGTTTTAATCTTTATCTTTAGGCGTTTTTCTAGCTATATAAATTGAACATGATTTGTTACATTAAACCTAAGAAGGGGTATATGCAAGCCTATCACAGTTTGACTGACTAATTAAGTTTACAGCAGCCCATGATCACAAAACAGCCCAATTGTATCCTCCAGAAGAAGATTCTATATTCCACTATGCATGGTTATATCCTGTGTTCACGGATCTTCTTATGAGATTCCACTATGCATGGTTATCTCTCAGTTTTGTCTGCCTGCCTATCCAATCCAATTAGTAAGTTTTGCCAAAATAAAGCTACTTACAAATATTGTTAACTTGCATGGTTGTGGAATTTTGTCACAATAGCAGACCCAAAATTTTATTTAGGGATGAAATTTTTTTTGATACTATTATTCTTTATTAATGACATGTTGGACAACAAAACTACTTAATCAACATCATCTAACTCTCCTTCATCCCAGTTCAGATGTTTTTCGAGGTAGGATTGACATTTTTCGGACAATAAGAATGCTGATTAAGTAGTGTTTTGTGTTCCAACATGTCATTAATATTGTGATTAAGCTGATGGGTCAGTACGTAGTTAACGTTTTGATAACGTAGTTATAGTTCGGGGGCTCATAGTCAGAGATACCTTAACCTCAAGGTGGTTACCAATAATTATGATAAACACAAGGGGGTTAACTGTATTATGCCCAATCCTAAGGGGGTTCCGAGTAATTTACTCTTTTTTTAAGAATCCTTACCGTTCGTTAAGGGGCGCTTCTTTCTGAATAAAGGAAATGGGGTTTTATTTTTATTATAAGATCTCTGAGATTTATTTTGTTATGATATGTTTCAATCAGGATATATTAATTTTGTATATACAATACTCTCACACCGTATACCTTGTATAATAACGGTATATGATCAAATTTTTAAATTTATAGTTTAAATAAAATATATACAAAAAAAATTTAAAGATCATATTAAATGTGAAATCAATTTTTAAAAATGAATATAATTAAATAAACAAAAAAATTAAATAAATGGAAATGAGTAAATAATAAAAAAATTAAATTATAGTGAAAAATAAACATAAATTTTTAAAGTGTTACGTAGCGATGACTTAAAATCGTAAAAAATTTATAACAATAATATAAAGAATATTAAAAGTAACAACTTCATATAGTACATAGAAAAAATCGTTGTTTACAATTAGAAAAATAAAGTATAAAAACCATATAGTAGATCATTTATCTTGTGAATATAATATCAAATAATATATTTGTTAACAAATAATTTATTATAAAATATAATATTTTCTTATATTTAATGTATTTGCTATAACTTTTTTTGACAATTTTAAGTCGTCACTGTAATAGTTTTCAAATTATGTAACAATTTATGTTTTTAAACAAATTAATTACTTATTGTTTAATCATTTCTTTTTATTTTTAAAATTTTATGATTTTAATTCTTTTGGTTTTAATAATCTTTATTAATTTTTTATAATTGAATTTAAATTTAATATGATATTTCATTATTTTGTTTATATTTTATTTTTTTAAAAAAAATTGAACCTCCGGGGCCTATGGTGCGAGGTAAATAAAATGGTGATATGAAAAATATATAAATATCAGAATTTGAACGGAGGGGCATTTAAAATTGAAACATTTGGGGCATCTTTAGAGGTCTTTCGTAATGAAAATGAAATATCAGGGTATCTCGTAAAATTTAATCAAACTTAGACGGTATTTCATGAAAATTTCCAAAAGAAAAAAAAAAGTAAAGAGCAGTGCTAATTGGGTTCAGTACAACTCTCCAAGCAACTCATATTCCAAAGAATTAATCTTAGCGTGGCACACTCATTTAAATGGACTATAGACATCAACTTGAATCCAACTCACTAATCCATGAGTTATCAACCCATTTCTTATTTTTTATAGTGAAAAGTGAAACCAAATTGTAAATATAACATAATCTTTCGAATATACAATTTGCAAAAATTGTGACGTAGTATGCGCGATAAGCATCAACTCCAATATCATCGGAATGAACCACGAGGCATAATTCTTTTTTCCTTTCTTACGTTAACAAGTTTTGATTACACCCATAGACAATACAAAATACCACAAAAAATAGAGTAAAACAAAACTGTACCTTAAACATATTAAAAAATTTACACATTTAGCTTACAATAGAAACTATGCGTCCACTTTCAGATGTAACAAAAAAATCATCTCCTTTGAAAGAGAATATAATATACAGGGGTGGAGCCAGGATGTAAATTATATGGGGTCACTAATTTTTCGAATAAAAAAATTATAACATATTTGATTATAGTTAGATTTGAACCCAGGATAACTCACTCAATATTCCTATCGCTTACCACTACACTACCAACAACTCTATGGGGTCACTATACTACATACATATAAAATCTAATTATTATACACATAAGAATCTCTGCATTCTTGGAAAAATGTGGGGTCACGTGACGCCACGTGATCCCCTTACATCCGCCCCTAGTTCATATACTACGACAGGTTAACAAAACATACATCAAACGATTTAAAAAAACACCTACGTACCACCCTCAAATTTGATGACCAAACTTTATTATCCCTAAACTTTGGTAGTGCTCCGAATTGAGGTGGAGCATTCAACAGCTATAAAAACAGAACCTTGATCTAGATTCTAGAATAGGGTAAAGCAACGAAATGCCATCCAACTCGATAAACATTACTATCAAACAATATATGTGTATGCAGACGAATATTCGTGTCGAATATTACGTGTTTTTCTTTCCACAATCATAGTAGTATTTTTAAAAAATGGTTTTCTTCCCACATTATATATAAACCGTTTTTCGTAATGTCTACATACCCGCCACCACAGAGAAGGAGAGAGAAGAGAACACACAGAGTATATTTCTTGCCGATCACACCGCAACAATTAACAGAACCAGCCAACGTATAAGAAAACAAAAAAAAAGGACCCAGATAGATTCTCTGTTGCCGGTGGGTGGTGGTGAATCGGTAAGAGAGGAAATGGCAGCACCGGCGGTGGCGAGAGGAAAGTGCTGGTAGTGTTTGATTTTGATCAGACAATATTGGATTGCGATAGCGATGATTGGGTTATTGAGAATATGGGTCTTGGTGATCTGTTCACGGAGCTGTTGCCTCTCATGTCTTTCAATTCTCTCATGGTAGATTCAAATTCTTTTTCGTCTTAAAATCTCTCATCCATTTCTGTCCTTTATTTAATGTTAGGAGTAATGATTTTAGAAAACACATGATAACAGCAAAAAGCAAGCTCCTCCGCTATGGCGGTTTCTCTTGCAGAGTTTTTGAGTTGAGAGTAACTGCATTCACTCTCTCTCTTTTTTTTCTAATTCAATTTGGATAAACACCGCTCAAGCAGGACAAATTAATGGAGGAACTATGGAAGAGAGGAAAGAGGGTAGAAGACATCGCGGACTGCTTAAAGAAAGCACCTCTTCACCCAAACATGATATCAGCCATAAAATCAGCCTATGCTTCTGGGTAATACTAACGATCTTAATTTCTCAATTGACCCGCTTCTGTAATGTAACCACTTCTTTCACTGCTTTGATCATCCTTCTCGTTTGTTTCTAAATCTTTGATTTAGGTGCGAATTGAGAATCCTGAGTGATGCTAATATGTTCTTCATAGAGACAATTTTGAAGCATCACGGGATTAGGGATTGTTTCTCCGAAATCATTACGAATCCCACATATGTTGATGAACAAGGAAGGCTTCGAATCTTGCCATATCGTGATGACAGTGTCATCTCCCATCATCATGGATGCAATATGTGCCCACCCAACTTGTGCAAGGTAGGTGAACTACCTACCTACCTTCATACTGAAAGTCGATTCGATTCGATTCTTTGAACCTGATAAAGCTAATTATGTTCGATCATGATTTAAGTTTCCAATAACCGCAGGGTGTGATCGTACGAAGCATCCAAGCTGATCCATTGATTGACGGGAGTGATCATTGGAGGATCTACATTGGTGACGGGAAGAATGATTACTGTCCGAGTGTAAAGTTGAGTGAAAAGGATTATGTGATGCCAAGAAAGAATTACCCGTTTTGGGATTTGATCATGGCAAACCCTAAGCTCGTACAGGCTTCGGTCCATGAGTGGACTGATGGAGTAGAGCTCGAAAGGGTTCTTCTCAAATTGATCGGGTTAGAGCAGATGGTGGCGGCCCGTGAACAACTGATTGCTCCTGACTCAAAGTGCCAGAGGAGCGAGGCTGCTGCTGCTTCTTCTTCTGGGATAACAGAGTCATCCATCACCACAAATGTTGTACTTCAAGTTCGTCAGTAGTTGAAGGCGGTCGGTGGGGTTTACTAATAAAAATGATCCGACCCGAATGTATTAGTATTCGACCATCCAAGTCAGAAAAAAAATGTATTTCCATGGTTCTAATACTGATAGTACAGGGACAGAGCTTCTTTTAGGGTATAGATGGGTTTGATAGCCCAATGCAACAACGATCATGATCTAACCGGAATGCTTGGCTATTTTATAAGCGAAATGCGATAGCCAAGTGACTCCTTTCTTTTAAACCATCCTAATATTAAGCAAGAAGAGTGTTGGTAACTCAAAACAACACTGCACGTGTGCTGTGGCTCAACGCTCCCCACCCCATTATGTCGTCTCATTTGTCATTGTAAATATAAATATGAAAGAAGACAAAACAGATGAGGAATGAGCTAGCTCAATAAACTACTACTAGTATATAACTTGACAGTATGATTTTCCACTCCAGTGCTGTTCATTTGGAAGAATATTATTCATTCAACAATATACAGAACCGAACAGAACCAAGTTGGCTAGCGTATCTCCCTCCCTCCCTCCCTCAAACTAAGCTGCTTGCTTTTGTGTTTACAAAAATTAAAACTATTGAATGCACACCTCCCGCTTATCCTATTAACTCAACTCTCTTCTCCCTCTTATCCTCTTTCTTTTTCTACTTTCTTTATATCTACAAACATATCATTATCAAACTCCCCTTCTCTTTTTTCCCTCTGCCATGTTTTGAATGAATCAACAATAGATAGATATAACCCACTACTACCACACCTTGTGACAATCAAACAACCAAAAAAAAGGTACAGTAGTAGTAATATGCAATTTCCTCCCTTCTTCCTCTTGTAATGGATATACCTGCTGCCACTCTGCCAAAGTTGTTAATTAAACTTCCAGTGACATCCTGGTTTTGATGGGCTTCAACTTCAAACCCATACTTTCAGGCGAAAGCAGCTCAGGAGATATAAATGATGGGCTCAATGGACTTCTTGGACTCAAACTTATCTGATACTGTCTGTAGATACCATACCCCATCAGGAAGTACTCCAGTGGGATGAACATGGCGTGTGGTTGCTCCTCTGTCACCATCGACCCACAACCCTGAACCTGCAATCCAATGTTGTATATATTATCATTATGTCATGCTTATGTTGTCTGCACCAACCCATCAAGTCATCCTTCCTTCCATTACTTGCACTGCTTTGTTTGCACAGGTAGGGAGGAAATATACCACGTACAAAATACTAGCAGTTTCAACAACAATTACCTCGACTAAAGCAGTACGTCTTCTGTCCAGTTTTGAAGTCATATGAATCGCCTCTGAGTGAAATGGTGAATCTTCTCCAACAAAGATTAGAGACCGACACTGCAACTTGTTTAACCCTTCACTGATATCTGGCCTCCTATCAAATATATTCAGGAACTTTACTATCAAAATCCACCTGATTAGTGTACCCAAAATTTATACTTCTTTCTCCATACCGAGAAGATAAAGGGTCAATTTAGATAACAAATAGCCAAGCAGATGGGAAGTAATAAACCGGTTCAGATCATTGTGCAGTATACGATGTACAAAATATAGACCAAACAGTAAAGAGCCACCTCTTTTAAGTGGACCGGGATGAGGATGTGGATGTTAGTAATACTAGATTTAACACTCAGCGGTTTCCTTGTGGCTAATACTATAATGCCACGCCCATTAATGAAGGTGATGGAAGAAAGGGATGGCTCTACATTTAGAAGCAAGGACAAGATCATACCACATGCTGCAATTTTCCTTTGCCCTTTTTTACATAAGCACATCACACCCGCGAACCCATATCAGTATTTTGAATGAAACAATGCATAAAGAGAAAAGGTGCAGAACTTTTCTCTTCTTACCTGTTGAATGCTTCAATAATGCGCACGACATTTAAACTCTGCCTCTCCTCCAATAGCTGAAGAGGGTAAAAAAATAGAAGCGGAAGGCAGATTAGAATGAGGATATTACGCTAGGGAAATAAACTCACAGCAGAATAAAGCTTAGTAGAATTAAGCCAAAACAATAGAAAAGACGGTCCAGAAAGTGAATACAGATGAGATACTATGGGACTTACTTTTCTGCATGCTACAACAATATCTGATTCTGGCACCACGCCATTACCGCGAACCTCCTGTAACAGAATAATTTTTGTCCGATAAGACGAATAAAATTATACTCAACGCAGGCGATAGTTAACTAAACTACACTAAATACGAGGAGAAAAAACAGAAAATATACCTTGCTGAAATACCGCTTGAGCAAAATCTCTGTATTACACTACACATTCCATAAAAGTACAACAGGTTCGACATCAACTGCAAACAACAAACAAGCTTAGCTAAGTAAGGAGCAATCCTTCATTAGCATCCAAATTAACAAGGTACACATCATGCCAGTTCAGGGAAGAGCTAAGTAGTAGCTACTACCTTGGAGCACAACCATTCAGTCCAAGATGGTGCTCTGCATATAGGTGAAATGAGTATCATGCCAAGAACACGTTGTGTTTCGTCTGCACGGCAAAATAACAAAAAAGTAGAATTCAACACTTTAGAAGAGTTTTGGAGCAAGTGGTGGTGAAATCTACCAAAAAAAAAAAAAGGATAGGAACTTACAGCAAAAAGGGCCAAAATATAAGCTCCTGCTGTTACTCCCATACACATCACTGCACCAAGTCTGCAAAAGCCAGAATCTAACACTCATTTTAATTTATTTCATTCCAGTTAAATGATATGCTACAGATTATTGTAAGCCAAGGCCGCCTTATTGCAGCATCTAATGAGCTGATCGGTGAAGTGAAACAAAGATTTGCACTAAGATCATCAGATATGGAAGAAGCTCTATTCTGTTCCCAATGTTATCTTTGACTTGGGATTCACAACAGACAGCTTTCAAAGTTTATCCTAATAGAATATTTAGGAATCACAGATTACCTCGGCCAGGGTGTTGCATTTTCTACTAATTTTATTATGAGCCATGAGAAGAAGAGTGTTTTTTCAGCAGGAGAACAATAAAAAAATATAAAACACACACATAAGTCTTGATATTATTACGTACCCAAAATAGTTTAGGACGTCAACAATCTGATCCGCTAAATCATTGACAGAAAGTGAAAGTGCGCCTGAGCTTATTGCAGCAGCTCCCAGCTGAGAGTTTTCTTAACCGAAGTTCCGGAAGAAAAAAACTAATGAATAATAGCTTTCAAAACAAATCAATGGTTCACTTACTGCAAAGTGATTTGAACAAAGATGTACAAACTTAGCCAGAGATGTTACAAACCTCAAGCCCAGGTGGACTTATGTGATATATGCAGAAGTTTTGGTGTAGAAGAGATGATGCTTCTAGACAAGAAAAGAGCCCTTGAAAACAGGATAGATCTGCAGAGCATGGTGAACAAGAACCTTTCAGCACGAGGGACCATATATATATATATATATATTCATGTCTTGATGAAAATAACTAACTAGTAATGTGTGATCGGACTGAGAAGAAGACATAGGAAGTAGTAGTAGTAATGAATGTACTTACAATTACACCAAGATCCGGGTATGTGATCAGAGCTGGCTTGTCCTGGTCCCCAACAACCACAACTGATACAGGCCCGCAGGAAGTTTGCACAATATACTCCTGCTTTAAGAAGATTAATAAAGGTAAATGAGAAAAACCATGATGAAAACTATCAAATTCGTAAGTTGTTTCATGGCCGCTCCCAACAAGTATAAGATCATCATTGGCGAGTCCATGGAAGCTGTCTATAAACCAATGATCTATCCTAGTAAACATACTGCAGATCAAGGCTGATTAGATTATGTAAAAATATAATTAATCAGATGGTTTAAACGCAGAGATGTTAGCAAAGCTGGAAAACAATCAACAAAAAAAAGGGGAATTGAATGCTCGAGCCAGGGAGAGATAATCCTCAAACCTCGCGTAACGAGGTCAGTCTTAACTAGAAAGTAGATGAAGACATTTAAGACTCCGACAGCTAATTAATGAATGGATAAAAATCAATTTAGCTGCTACTTTGCTTTTCCTCTAGTTGTGTTGATATTCAATTTAAATCGTTTGGCTGCATTAAAACTGTTAGTCCAAAAAGGCTGAGGGTGTAGAGTTGTACAAAATGCAATTAATTTGAGCACAGAATCACACCGACTATAGGACGAGAGCCATCGCCAGAATCACCGACTATCATGAACACAAAAACATAACTACAAAACAAACGATACACAAAGCTTCTTGGCATCCATCAGTATCTAACCAAATGCTGAAAGGGGAACCATAGTGGCTCTGATTAGCTACACTTTTACATTTAAGATTGTTGATAATATCATCGGAGAGACTTCCTACATTTACTTTAACCATCCATCAGCATTCCTCTTCTATTGTACTCAAACATCAAAACGGAGGTTGTCGGTGGCAGATAATCAATAACAAGCAAACGGATGACTCACGCAGGTGCATACAGATAATAGCGTTCAAAATAGAAGACGGTTGTAAAAATCAAAACTCAGAACACGAAAAAGCTTGCAACAGACGATCTCCACTTCCTCACCTCCTTATCCAGAATGAAATCGGAGAAAGAAAAAGACTATCTCATTTGAGGAAGAAAACAAAACAATGTACCTTGCTATCAATGGACATCGCATCCATATCCACCGAAACAGAATCGCTAGAATCCGCCATCTTCCCCTCTCTCTATAATGACCTCTCAACGAGAGAAGACGCTTTGCTTTTGGATTTGAGGGGAGGTGAGGGAGGGAGGAGAAGAAGAGTATTCTGTCCTCTTTCTCCCGGTTCCAATGACTTAAATACGACTCATTCTCTCTCTCTAACCGAGTCACCGACGCTCGTGTTAGCTGCTGAGGTCACGAGGAGGAAGACCGGGAGTGAGAGTGTGAAAGAGCAGCAGGAGGAGTAGTGGGTGGAGAGTGGGAAATTAACCATGGTATGGTATTTCGTTAACTTGAGTTAGATAGGACCGACAGTATTTTGAAGTAAACATCATTTGCCCTGCAGCGGGGCCCCCGCTGCATAGCTAGGGATAGAGACCTTTGACGTTGATGATGAATTTGTTTGTACAGAAGAGGAACCATGCCTAAGCTAAGCTAGCCAAAAAAATTGTGTTTTTATTACTCCACATATGTCAATCACATATTTGGTTATAAAAACCAGGTTAATAGTGCAAAATGTGTAGTTGAGCGATTAGTATAGGTTAATCACATAGAGCATAAAGTGGAGTTAATTAATAGTGGGTTGGGATGTGTATGTATAGTATAACTTTTTTGGTATTGTAGATAGATCCAATTAAAACATGATACTTTGTCCCAGACTTTTTTAAAATACATACTCCCTCCGTACAATAATATTTGTCATTTTAGAAACTTGTACACTTATTAAGAAAAGTAGAATAATGACGCATGTACCCTTACTTTTTATTTTTTCATCTAGATAATAATTATTTTTGTGTTGAATAGTAGGGTTAAAAGTGGGAAAATGTGTCAAAAAACTAGAATGACACTTATTTTTGAACAAGAGTCACACCCTAAAACGACAAATATTAATTAACGGAGGGAGTATTAATCTTATCTACCATGGAACGGAGCCTTAACTCAAATCAATACAATTATGTAGTAATTGGCGAGTTTTGGACCAAGCTTAGCCATCTAATAACAATGTAGCGTATCTTGAAATAAATAACGGGTTGTGGGGAGTATCACGCCAAAGATCAAAAAGTTTAACCTAAGTTATAAATGTGTATGTGAATTAAGACTAATACTAATTTGTATTCATCACCATAAAATCAGTCTGTTGATTATACCCTTATTAATACAGAATGTGAGTGGTTAAGTTGTAGGAATCAAGCTAGCGAGTCACGATATGTTGACTAAGCAAGGTCCTGGCATTAGTCCTAATTAGTAGTAGTAAGTTGTTTTTAAGAAAAAGGCCGGTCAACAATATAAAGGGATAAATAAATGAAGAATTAAATTCGCATTTGGATCATAGATCAAGTGAAATCACTCCAAACTATGCATTGACTTTTTCTTCTATTTATTAACGACTGTAGTAAGCTAGTTCCTTCTTAATTAATGACTGAACAATTGCCGGCCCGTCTGATAATAATTTAATTTGTACGATAATAATAATTATTAGACCAAGCTAGAATCATCCCGGCCGATGCATGCGTGATCTTAAAATTTATTCTCAAGCTAAGCAAATGCGTGTTATGTGTTTATATTGCATATATACAGTTGTTCTCCAGCATAGGGTCCGGCCTTTACTTCTAAGCGGGGAAACAGTAGAATAGAAGCCTTCCATGCTAGTTTACACGGTTCATGATGCACGAGTTTCCTTCCCCGTGAAAGAGAAACAATATGCTTGTTCATATTTTAAAATACATTGGATAGAATAAATGTATCAGTATTGTTTACTCTTATTTGTCAGTAAATATGTGATGTCTGGTCTTCATTTATAATTGTTTTTTTAAAGCCTGGTTCGTTGTTAGAAGAAGTGGGTCTTACACAGTGGGAAATAAAATTATGTAATTGTAAGGGTAAGCTAAACAAAATGGAAAGAAACTTAACCAGAAAATATTGGATTTTATAAAAATGTACTCATAAGCATGTGTTAGTATCCAAATAGGATCTCATTGCTGCGAGATTATCATCCTAGGTTATAATGATACACAGGTAGTAGTAGTGTCTAAAATCAAGATATTAAAATTGTTACTAATTAAAATGATAAAAATTGTGACATATCGTTGTAGGGGAGGGTGTAACAAAAGAGTGACTTTTATTCAAAAATTATATCATTACTAAATATATTATTTTATAATAATTATATTATTACTATAATCTTAAATTTATTTAAATGTTTAATACTATTTTTATAACAAAATATTTATATATTTTATAATAACAATGTAAAGTAGTTAAAAAAGCTCCGTGACCAAAAAAATAAGATTTTACTAGTGAAAGTTCGGTTGGTGCGGTGAGGCCGATCCACGTATAATAATCATGATTTGTATATATATAAAAAATATTATAATAATACCTTAATTATTACTCCATATACACAGTTAGTCATCATGATAATTTAAAAGCAAATCAATACAAAATCCTAATGGTACGGTGTTTCATTATTAATACCAACCGCGTTTTCGTATTGGTATCTCTTAACAATGAACCATTAATCGAGTAATATATATACATACAGATCCTATGTATGATTGATTTAATCATGGTCCTATTTTTAGGTGCATACAAAGTTATTAATTACATACATAAAAACTATTCCCTTGGTTAATTAATATCTGTCGTTTTAGAAAGTGATTCTTGTGTAAGGGGTAGTTCGATCCGCGCGATCAGAAGAGCTCAAAGGCAGCATATGTTGCGAATAAATTAATCTCACTCTAATTAACCAATGGGAGTTTACTATGTGATATTTGGTCAATTCTACATCCAATAAATAGGTGACACTTGTTACAACTTTTTTCAAAAAGTAGCTTTATCTTTTGTTCGTGAAGAACGAACGGCCCTAAGAATATTTGTCATTCTAGCTTTTTGATACATTATTTTTCCACTTTTAACCTTACAATTCAACACAAAAGTAATAATTATCTAGATGGAAAAGTAAAAAGTAGGGATACATGCGTCATTTTTTTACTTTCCTTAATAAGTGTGCAAGTTTCCAAAATTACAGATATTATTGAATGGAGGGAGTATCTATTACGATTGTCTAATTGTACTAATCGCTACGTAATGTTGTACATGGACCTAGGTAGCTAATTCCATTCCCATATAACTCCGGATTGATCAAACCCATGACGACAACAGCATGTCTCCAGTGCTTATTGTTCCGTCCATTACATTTACTTATAACATGTTACGGCAGCTGAACCTTCATTCTCACGCCGCTATCCCACTAAGTAAGAGTAGTACTACTGTACTTTTACTGAATTTAGAGCTCAATAGTAGCCCGCACTAGCAAGTACCTATTATATTTAATAAAGAAAATGGTCCGTTTAATGCTAGAACGCCTAACTACATATAATTGAACTCGGATATGTCTCGTTTAGAACTGAAAATGGTCCGTTTGATGTATCTAAACATACCCAAATTTAATGATGTGTCAACGAGTAATCTCGATTCGGTGTGAACCTAAATTGATATGACAATGAATCATGACGTACTGCCTCTATTTGATAACTCGACTGAAGGAGAGAAGAGTGAATCCTCTTCAATTATATATTGAGGTTCATTAAAAAAGAAATATCCTTTTCAATAACATTGAGGGAGCAAACAGTATAATATTATAACCACGTTTGTATATATTTTTAAAAGTGGTTGAGCAGAGTTAACTAGTGCGATAAACGTGTGCAACAAATAGTACTAGCTTGCTTCATTTTCAGTCAATTGATTAATAAAGCAATTTTAATTCTTCAATGTTTAAAAATTTTCTAACTAAGGATATTACCTTAATTATATATATATTGTATTTAATTTTGTAATTACCTAGTCAATTATACTAACCACTTCTTCCACTATTCTTCTAGATTACAGGATCTCTATCACCTTCCTACGTTAACCATCAACTCCTCATCATAATTCTAAATAAAACAACAATTATACAGATCAGTTTAACACTACCCTACAATCCTTCCTCCCATTTATGTCTTCCCCCAAAGCTCCTACCATGTATGAGCTTTCAACCACTCTCACCAATTCATCAGACAGCACGAAGTTGTTCATCGTCGTCAATTTCATAGCATCAACCCAATGATCAGTTTGAGAGGCTTCTTCATAGCTATTGGCTTCCCTAGTTTCAAGAATGTTATGAAAAACTTTACTGTTATATATGGAATTAATATAAAGATAAGCAATAGGAGTGACATCAGTTAAACTAAAGAATTCACTGCCAAGTTCTTTTCTGTTGTTGTTGTTGTTGTTAAGGTGGATTTTGTTGGAAAATATTTACAGTAAAAACATCTTGATTATTGATATCAGTATCAGTATAATAATCTTCAAGGTAGGTGGGAGTAGTTCTGGTACGGCTAGACCTTCTAAGAGTTTCATGTTGTGATCAAGGGGTGTCATGAGAATTTTCAGTAACGCCAAGAGTATTGGGTAGACTCTGAAGATTCTAATTATGAACCTCTGTTCCAGGTTCATTATCTGAGAGTGTGTTCTGTTGAGAAGAAATCATCATCTTCAAAAGAATAATGGAAGGTTTTATCAAGATAAAGAGCATCAAAAAAATTAGGTAATGTGATCTTTGAATCTGGCATGACACGAATATTTGTTTTTGAAAGTGAAAATGTTTTCATGAAAAGTAACATACCTAGACATGGTGATTTTAAAATCAGATTGACGAAGAGGTTTGTAACTTTTCTGTTGTTCAGCAAAACCTAAATGCACACAAGCCACAAATTTAGAATCGGATTTTCCTGTTTGAGCTCCAAAAACCACAACATATTACAAACAACCAAAAACTTTCATTGTTTTGTAATCTGGTTGTTTGTTATATAATTTTTCATATGGAGATTTACCCTGTAGAGTGGAATAGGAAGTTTATGAATTATTTGTGCAACAGCTAGGATGCATTCTCCCCGGAAAACTAGAGTAACATTGGAATGAAAGATTAAAGCTCTTGTTGTCTCCATCAAATATATATGTTTCCTCTCAACAACCCCATTTTGTTGAGGTGTATGAGGACATGATGTCTGGTCTATGATTCCTACTTTGTTGTAAAGATCTTTTCCCTCTATAGAACTTCCTTGCTCAAATGCATTATCTGCCCTGATGCATTTAATGCTTTTATTGAACGGCCGTTTGATAAGATTCACAAAATATTTGATGAATTCTAAAGCTTCTTATTTGAACTGTAATAGCTTCACCTACAGTGCACGTGTATGGTCATCTACAATGCTAAGAAAGTACCTTTGGTTATCATGAGTTTTAATACGAAAAGTCCCACAAATATCTATGTGAATTACGTCAAAAGGCCAGCACTAATGGAGTTTGATCTAGGAAATGGCAGTTTATGGTTTTTGGCACGTTGGCAAGGATCACATAAAATTTTTTTTGGAATAGTTGACCTTTAAATAATCTGTAAACTATGTATGTGCCAAAGCATGATATCATCATACATAGAGAAACAAGACGTTTCATTCATCTTTATTGTTTCATTATTTTTCATGAATAATTGACCTAATCATCTTTACAGTATGTGACAGAAAATAAATCATCTACATATCTTGTATCAAACACATATAATCCTTTCTTTTCTATGCCAACTTGACAAGTTTTCTTGGACTTAAGGTCCTATAGTTCACATGTGTTGACATAAGTCAGAAGACAAGCATCAATTTGTAAGAGCAACTTACGAGCAGAAATTAAGTTGAATTTAAAAGTAGGTATGCATATAAGAGATGTTTCAGGATAAGGTTGTTAGTTAATTTAATATTACCATGCCCTTTAATTTTTCCAAAATGATCGTCGGGCATTGTTACAGTAAGGTCACATGAAACATATTGATTAATGTCGAATAAACCCCTGTGCCTACACACATGGTCGGTGGCTCCACTATCAATAACTCATTGCCTTTCTAGGTTAAATTCATCAGTAACATTCAAATTGTCTAAAACCCTTAAAACAATAGAAGATATGTGAAATATACCTACGAACTAATTATGAAAATCAGTTCCTTGTGTGCCTTCTGTAGAAATTGAACGCTAAAGGAATGCAGTTAAACTTGCAAGCCGTTTGGGTGAGATGCCAGGAACACTTGTGGTTTGGCCTTTCATGTATTATGTGAGGGCATTCAGCTGAATTTTGTCAAAACCTAGGACTGGTGTATCCTCTTCTTGGGATGAATTAACATCTTTATGAACAGTGCCATAGAAGACCTTCTTTTCCTTGCTTTTGTTCTTTCAACAGCTTGGGAATTCACATAACAATCATTGTAAAAATGGCCAATCTTTTTGCAGTGAGAGCACTTGACACCTTTTGTTTTTATCATTCTTTGAACTTCTTGTTTTCAATTCCTGTTTTGAGTATTTGTTGTCGGTGTTGACGAAGGCAAGATTTTTGTTTTCCCCTTTTCTGGTTCTTTGGGCGTCTTTGTGGTTCTCTTCTTGCCTAACCATTGAATAGACTTTGTCGAGATAAGGTGGAGGTGAAATCATCAGGATATTGCTACGAAGGGATTTGTACGTGTCGCTGAGCCCCATGAGAAAATCTAGGGTTTGTTCTCTCTCTCATACATCTTCGTGAATTGTTGTGTTGTGCCGCAAGTACACGGTGGTAACTCTGGCATTAAAATGAGACCATTTGTCTTTCAGTTTTGCTCCTGTGTAATTGCTTCGTTTTGTTGTGCTGTCGATGAACCCTAACTTGGACTTCCAGAGGAGGCCGACAGTAAATGATATCAAGGACCTTTGTGATTCGAGAATACCACTCTCTGATGGGTGAACATAAAGTGTTTAATCTTTTTTGCTTGAACATAAAATATAGTGGCATTTCATGAAGAATTGACGTTATCTTTCCCCTTTTTTATTCTTGCTCGGCATCAATTTCTAGTTCGTCGTTCATTTCAAGCGATATCTTCAAGATAGAACATAAGAGTGTGGGAGGAAGATCGATGATGATTTTGTGAGAAATCGATTAACCAGAAGATAAAGGATTTATTCTTTCTGTAATTTGATGGAATGTTAACGTAAAAGCGTATTGTCCATCTCTTAGTTCTTCTCTGCTCCTCATACCATGAGAAACTAAGAAAGGAATATGTTGTTCTGTTTATTTACTTGTGCAGAAAATACACTGTTATACCCCTAAGTATGAGAAGATACAGACTTATATACTCTATCAGATATGTGAATAAGAAACTAACGGGTACAACACCCCTATTGATCCTACCGAAAGTAGATCATAAAAACAAGGGAAATTTCATGAAATGCCACTATATTTTTTATTAATAATTCATGAAATACCACTATATTTTTTGAAAAGTTCATGAATTGTCATTATAAATGGAAAAAAGACCAAAATACCCCTACTAGTTAACAAAGTACTTTTAAAGTTCACAATATGCCCCTAAGTGTTAAAAATTAACAAAAATATATAAAAAAATATAAAAAATATAAAAAATTTATCAAAATTTACTAAAATTATAAAAATTAATAAATAATTCAAAAAATTCAAAAAATTTATATAAAGACTAAAAAATATAAAAAAAAGTTATATAAAATTATAAAAAATTATAAATATTGAAAATATCAATAAATATTAAAAAATCATTTTTAAAAATGTATTCAATACCATAAAAAGAATATTGAGTTCAAAACAAATAATTTATACCAATTTTTCTTAGACCTGGCAATTTTGACCCAACCCGAAACCCAACCCGAACCCAACCCATAATTTTACGGATTAGGGTCTTGATTATTGACCCATCTATTTTTTCGGTTGGGTTAGGGTAATAAGCTAATTTTGTGGGTTGGGTTAGGGTAGAGATCTTAACCCATGACCCAACCCGAAACCCGAAAATATATTTGTTAGTAATAAAAAATAAAACTATTAATTCACATATATATATATATATATATTAGCGTAAATTACTCAGAACCCCCTTGAGGTATTAGGATATTACAGTTAACCCCCTTGTGTTTATCATAATTATTGGTAACCACCTTAAGGTTAAGGTATCTTTGACTACGAGCCCCCGAACTATAACTCTGTTATCTGGAAATTAACTACGTGTTAACCTATCAGCTTAATCATATTAATAAGGTCATGCTGGACAAAAAACACTATTATTTTCCTAAAAATGTCAGCCCTTCCTTGAAAATGCATCTAAAGTGGGATGAGAGAGAGTTAGCCGATGTTGATTAAGCTGTTTTATTGTTCTGCCTGACATTATTAATGTGATTAAGCTGATAGGTCAACACATAGTTAACTTTTTTATCACAGAGTTATAGTTTGGGGGCTCGTAGTCAAAGATATCTTAACCTTGAGGTGGTTACCAATAATTATGATAAACACGAGGGGGTTAACTATAATATCCCAAATCCTCAAGGGGGTTCTGAGTAATTTACTCTATATATTATTTCCATATCAAACTATACCTAAGCCTTAAGCCCAAGTGCAGTTGGGCTTTCCCACCTTTAATAATATCACATAATCTTAACTAAACAAACGGCCCAACCAGCTGCATATCAAACAAAGGGCACAACCATACCTTAACATAATGTTGAATACCTAAATGCTCTCGTCTTGCATACTCACATCCATTTTTCTTCTCTACGTCATTGTTTATGTCTATGTCACTCTTCATCTCTGCTCAATGTTTGTTTTTCTTATCTCACTACCATAATTGTTCTTGAGAACATAGATATGTTCAGATTTTAGAAGGGTGAACAAAAATAGGTGATATGTATTTTTTATAAGTAAAATTGTTTTTATTATAAACCTCTTAGTGAATTCTGAAGCCAACAATGCAGATAGCGTGTTGCATAAAAGTTCCTCAACTGTTGGTAACGATTAAGTTATTGTGATTGTACTTCTCTCAGGCATGACCACTCAGTTTAAACAGGTGTAATTATTTTAAAACTATCGTCATAGTTTGAGGCTTTGAGCTCTCAGTTTATAAATTATTTATAACTTTAGAAGATTTTTCTTTAGTATATTTCTCTAATGCATAATGAAGATTTTCATTTTCGTTCCTCTTTTTACTAAGGGCACTAGGAACATGTGCATATCTAGATAGGATTCCTGCCCAACAGTGGTAGAGCTTTAGGCTTAGATTGATAAATATAAACTTATGAAAAAAGTAAGTGTTACTCTATTCATGGGACATTGGTGCAGTACTTTTACATTCTTTTCATAACATGGAATTCAATTAAAGTTTGGTCGATCAAGCAAGATTACTTCTCTCCCTTTTGTTCATCCTAATTAGTGTGTCAGCTAGCATTGGATGTTTTTGGATGTTTTTTATTAATTTCTACTCTTAATCCATCTAAATTATTGTATGCTTGAAAAAATGGGTTGGGTTAGGGTTGAAGGATTTTAAACGGGTTGGGTTAGGGTCATGATTTTCTGACCCATCCATTTTTGGGTTAGGTTGGGGTAGATGATATTTTAAATGGGTTGGGCTAGGGTTGATATCAACCCGATCCAGTGACCGAAATTGTCAGGTTCAATTTTTCTACCAATTTAGTACCATAATTTATACCAAATAAGTATCATTATTTTTATCATACATTTTTTAATTATTATTTTATATCAATTTAGATTACTTATTTCTTCAAAGTTAATATTATTTTTTATATTGATAATAAATTTTAAAAACTAAAACTTTTAAATATAATAATTTTTTTGAGATAGAGCGATTGAAAATATATATAATAAACAATACTAAATAGTAAAAATTGTTTAAAATGTAGAATAAAATGTTTTTAGAATAATAATATTCAACTTATTCTTTCTTTAAATATCATTTCTTGCTCATAATAAGTTGCATATTATTATTCTGAAAATATTTCAAATAAGTTTTACTATTTAATATTGTATGTTATATATATATATATTCTCAATCGCTCTATTTCCAATAAGTTATTATATTTTAAAATTTTAGTTTTTAAAATATATCAGCATAATAAAAAAATTGTTTATTTTGAAGAAATAAATAATTTAAATTGATAGAAAATAATAATTAAAATATGTATGATAAAATTTATGGTACTAAATTGGTAGAAAAATTGGCATAAATTATTTTTTTTGAACTCAATATTCTTTTTATGATATTGAAAAAATGAAATATTTTTTAATTTTATTTTGAGTAAATTACTCAGAACCCCCTTGGGGTTTTAGGATATTACAGTTAACCCCCTTGTGTTTATCATAATTATTGGTAACCACCTCAAGGTTAAGATATCTTTGACTACAAGCCCCCAAACTATAACTCTGTTATTAGAAAGTTAACTACGTGTTGATCTATCAACTTAATCATATTAATAATGCCAAGCTGGACAACAAAACTGCTTAATCAAGATAGTCTAACTCTCTCTCATCCCATTTTAGATGCATTTTCGAGGCCAGGTTCACATTTTTAGGAAAATAACAATACAGATTAAGTAATGCTTTTTGTCCAGTCTTACATTATTAATGTGATTAAGCTTATAGGTCAACACATAGTTAACTTCCTACTAACAAATATATAGTTTGGGGGCTCGTAGTCAAAGATACCTTAACCTCGAGTTGGTTACCAGTAATTATGATAAACACAAGGGGGTTAACTGTAATATCCTAAATCCTCAATGGGGTTCTGAGTAATTTACTCTTTTATTTTTGATGATAATTTCAAAATTTTCAATTTTTTATTTATAATTTTTTAAAATTTAAAATTTTTTCAATTTTTAATTTTTTAGTTTTTAAAATTTTTAATTTTTTAAAATTAAATGAATTTTTTCATTTTTTATGAATTTTTATAAAATTGTATAGTTTTTTAAAAATAAATTTATATTTTTAAACTTTTTAAAAAAAAATTATAATTTTATTTTTTTATAAAATTTTATTTAATTTTTCATAAATTTTTTAAAAAAAATTTAATTTTTTTATATATTTTTGTTAATTTTTGACACTTAGGGGCATATTGTGAACTTTAAAAGTAATTTGTTAATTAGTAGGGGTATTTTGGTCTTTTTTCCATTTATAATGGCAATTCATGAACTTTTCATAAAATATAATAGCATTTCATAATTTTCTTTTTTTTAATGGCATTTCATGAATTAGCCAAAAATATAGTAACATTTCATGAAATTTCCCAAAAAACAATTAATAACAGCATATAACAACCTGTACAGGCAAGTTATCTTAAACATATTCCAACACTTCTTGGTATAAAATAATTATGTCATTACTCGTGTTTAATCTTAGCAGGCCCTACTCAGATTTTTAAAGGATTTGTTTGAACTTGTTTGTTTTCGACATGAATGACCTACTTCATTTCGTTGTAAGAGTAGAGTTCAACTAGAGGTTCAGTAACTGTAACTAACTAGAAATAATCAAGTAGTTGAAGAGATGCAGCTCTCATTGAGGATGGAAATTGAGGATAGTTTTCTATGTGGAATATTGCTTAATTTCTACGGGTGTGAATCCCTATATATTACATGTCTGTCCTCTCGATCTCATCTTAAGACAAGTGTATGACGGAGGTGTCTGTCAACTATATATGCCAAATACACGGTCGTCTCTCCACATTTGTACTGTTTGCCAGGCGCAGCAGACACCATTCGATGCCTTCAAGAAATGCTGGCGGTGTGAGTGCATAGATACATACATGTGTGTTTATGTTTATATGTGACTCAAATCGATCTATCCTCAATATTTGACAATTTCGTCGCATTTTCTTCTCTCTGTGCATGCACCTCAATCCTCTTGTTGTAGGATTTCCCGCCCTTTCAGTGGAGTGTGGAAAGGGTTTGGCGTCTGAAAAGGGAGATTAATGCTCCCTCCCTGTAGGTGCGCATCATGCCATTGGTCTTTCATGTTGGACGGTACAAAAAATGTGTATATTTAATTATACTAGGTTTTTATTTAATCTTCGAGTAGTTACTTTACGTTCTGACATTTATTTGCTATATATATATATATATACTTCCGGTACTTTAAACTGACCTAGTACAATGTACAAACAATACTCCACTCACTTATTAGTGAGGTGTGGGTAATTACTTTGCAGGGGATCGATCATTCCTATAATTGGGGTAGGTAGTTAGAGATGCAATGAATTTAATGGTTTTCACGAAGAATATCGATCGATCCGGGATGCTCAGTGCATTGAATTACTTGGCATGTGTAATTGTTAATGTGATGAGGGCTGCGTTCGGCATGGTTGTTTTGTGGTTATTTTGGTCTGACTGTTTTGTGGTTGGTTTATACTCCCTCCGTCCTGAATTGACCGTCCTGTCTATTATTTGGACATGTCGTTTGACTTCAATTTTTAACATATAAGATAAATTAATTTTGAAAATTTAAGTTTTGCATATGATTCCTTACATGATAAATTATATGTTACAAAATTTAGTTTTATAAAATTATTTTATCTTATATGTTTAATATTAAAATGGAAAAACGTGTCATAAAGTAAACAGGACGGTCAATTCAGGACGGAGGGAGTATGTGGCAGTATATTATTGGAGTAGAACGTAAGATCCATGTGGGACCCACATGAGGACCACTCCCAAAACAACCCAAAAACAGCGTGGTCCGAACGCAGCCCATGCCAAAACTGTAGATAAACAGCATGGGGGTTGTTGTGGTTGGTGTTCCCTTTTCCCTCTCACTTTCGAGTCCTTGCCACTTAACTCCCAATTTCCAGTCAGTAGGTACCTTAAGATGTCGGTCGACTCAACAGTCTCTTTCACGATTTACATGCATGTGTCCTTATATTATGTGTGCCAAATTATAAACCGGACTATGTACTCGCGCGCGGTGATTACTTCAAACTTGCGACGTATCTTTGGTAGCGTACAAACAAGGACTAATATACTCCTCGCACCTTCTTGTTTGGTTTATTATCACATTAATATTAATTATATAAAATAAAATAATTTTATATATTATATAAAGAATTATATATAAAATTTAAAATTTTAAAATTAATTTATCATATATTAAATATTAAAATCGATATGTTAAAACAGTAACAAAGAGGGAGTGCATGTCGGCCTAAAATTCTGAAATAACACTTCTAAACAAACATATTACTTATATTAACTCTCTCCTGAAACTAATTCCTAAAATAACTCTTCCGGGAGAAATCGTCTCTTGAAGAGACGATTTCGTTGATTACTAACTTATTCTACGCGCCACATCGGCGCTGAGTTGGCTTGAATCGGGAGAAGGAGAAATCGTCTTCTCAAGAGACGACTTCATGAAATCGTCTCTTGAGAAGACGATTTCTTCTCCTGACGCTGCCTGTTAATTTTTTTAAACTGGTGAGAAAGTCTCGCATACTACATGTGAAATCGTCCTTTCAATAGACGACTTCTAACTTACTTAAGAAATCGTCTTTTGCAAAGACGAGTTCACGGGCTGTATCTATAACCCGAATTTTTCCTTCCCCCTTCCTCATTTCCCCATTCTCATCAGACGAACAACCCACCTCTCCCTTCCCTTGCGCGCAGTGCGAACTCCACCGCCCCACCTCCTCCACCGGTCGCCGGAAAACGCCTCCACCGCCGCCAATCTCCGGTGCCACCAACCTGCAACAACACCTACTATTATTTTCAACACTTACATCATATTTTAAGGTAATTTCTAACCCTAGAAAATTAGGGATTGTTAGATAATTGGGGATTCTTAGTCAATTGTTAAATTAGTAACTTATTATATGTGGTTTTGTGTTAAATTGTATTGATAATTGATTATTTGTGAGATTCTAGTGATAATGAAGTGTTATATATAGTAATTAATATAGTTGAATTGTAGAATTAGTTGTTCAATCCTAGTGTATTATAATATTATAGTGTTTATTTATTATTTTCGGTTTTGTTTATTTGGGTGATTGTGTTTGTAATCAGCCGAATGTTTGGGATAATTTATTAAATTTGTGATTGTTCGATGGTGATATGAAATAGGTGGATATGACCTCTTTTATCCCGTTCTTGTGTCGTATTAGTGGCAAATTGTATACGGGGTAAACGGAGCAGATTACGAGGTGGGAAGAAGAAGCTCCTTTTAGTTAGTATCGATGCCAATTATGAGCAGCTTATTGCTGAGATTGGTAGTCGTTTCTGTATTGACTTGTGCACCCACAAAGTGAAGGTGTCACAGAGGATGGGTCAGTCAAAGAATGACGGTACTACGAAGTGGACGGTGATACCCATCGATGACGATGGGGATGTTAAAAATGTCATGTTCTACTGTAGGGGGATGGGCCGCGAGATATATTCTACGAATTGTATGTTGAAATACAAGAAAACCGACAAACACAAACACTTATCACCTCCTCATCCTATCAACACCAAGGCCCTCCAAGCTTCACGCCACCTGAAAACCAAACCCCCATGCCTTCTTCATGTTCACAACACCAAACACAAATCATCACAAACACGTATCTTCTACTCAATGCTCCTCGTCCAGATCAAACATCATTACAAACACAAACCCATTCTTCATACCAAGCACCAGTTGAAGATCATCTCCTACTTGACGCTCCTCCTCAAGATCAAACCTCTTCACAAACACAAACCCATCCGTCACACCTAGCACCAGTTGAAGATCATCTCCAACTTGACGTTGGTCATGATTTTGGATACTTTGATGATGACGGTGACTTACGGGAAGAATTCGAGGAGGATGAGATGGAAGGGCCTGTAGGTGGTTTATCCGATGATGATGATGATGATGATGATGATGATGATGATGATGATGATGAGAATGATGGTGCTGATGATGCCACACCGGCTGATGAAGCTGCTGTTGTGGTCACTACCACCACCGGGGACGGCGATGCTTCTCTCGTTCATCCATACCCGTTCTACAACACCGGTGGTGGTAGTGGTATTATGAGGTGGGAGGAGGAACAAGAACTGGAACTGGGAGACTGGAGCTACAGCGATGAGTTCAAGAAGGGTATGCTGTTCAGAAGCAAAGACGCGTTGATACATGCAGTGAAGAGGCACCACATTATTCATCATCGAACCTTTGTGGTGAACCGATCAACCAGAAAGTTGTGGGACATCTACTGCCCATCCGAAAAGGATTGTGGATGGAGATTGCGTGGTGCAGTAACGAAGAAGCACCCTAGTTTCTTTATTATCACCGTTGCTGAAGGCCCTCACACCTGTCTGAACTCGATCTTGAATCAAGAGCATCCACATCTTGACTTGAGATTCATGGCATGCATATTCACCAAGTATGTCAAAGAGAATCCTTACATCAGAGTTGGTGACCTTCAGACAGTGATAGCTGATCAGTTCCAGTATTCTGTCAAGAGGAAGAATGTCTGGGCGGCAAAGGTGAGAGCTATTGAGATGGTGTATGGTGATTGGGATGATTCTTACAGCACGCTACCACACTTGTTACGAGCAATTCAGCATACAAACCATGGCACAAAGGTTGAAATTGAATGGCATGATACTGATCTCGGGTACGGTATATTCAAGAGGGTGTTCTGGGCGTTCGGGCCATGCATTGATGCATTCAGACATTGCAGACCCGTGATATGTATTGACGGTACATTCTTGTACGGGAAGTACAAACATAAACTCCTCATTGCATGTGCAAGTGACGCGGACAAACACATAGTGCCACTTGCATTTGCGCTTGTTGATGAGGAATCATATGCATCGTGGTCCTGGTTTCTCTCTTGTCTCAAGGTCCACGTCATATCGGCCCGCGAGGATAGTGCTCCGATGTGCATGATATCCGACCGTCATGCTGGTATACTTGATGTTGTAGAGCGATCAAACGGGGTGTGGAAACCCCCTAATGTGCACTGGAGATATTGTGTTCGCCATATCGTCAGCAACTTCAACAAGGTAGAAAGAAGTGTAGGGATGAAAAAGATGGCCTCCAGAGCAGCTTGCGCATCACAGCCCCGTGAGTTTGATATATGCATGACTGAGTTGAAGAGTGCTAGTGCCACTGCCCCTGATTTCTTTGACACTATACCGAAGGAGCAGTGGACATTCGCACATGATGGTGGGCACCGCTTTGGCATGATGACTACTAATTTGAGCGAGAGTTACAATGCAGTTTTGCTCGGTGCTAGAAACTTGCCTATTGCTACTCTGGTTGAGAAGACGGTTTACAACTGTGTGAAGTACTTCGACACAAGAAGGGGTCAGGCATCGGCAGCTGTGGCTAGAGGAGAGGTGTATGCTGGTTGGGCGATGGAGAAAATGCAGAGATGGAGACAGTCGGCCAACGCTCACCATGTTACCAGATTTAACGGGCCAAGAAAGTTGTTCGAAATTACCACTGCCACCAGATCATCACCTCATGGATTTAAGGGTGGCAATCGACACACCGTTAAGCTGCTAGATGGTCACTGTACTTGCCAGAAATGGCAAACTTACAGAATCCCATGCTCACACGCCTGCGCAACAGCTGCTTACATACACATGGACAGTACCACTCTTATGGGGTCGTGGTATACTTGGCAGAAGCAGCTCGATGTGTACAGCCGACTCTTTGTCCCATTCGAATTTGTTTGTCAGACATGAACTTTGGTTTGTATTGTTCGTACAAGATTAATACAACGTTTCTTATGATATAAAAATTGCATATTTTAAATGTGTGTTTAACGTTTGTTGTGTAATATTTAGTTACGCATTGATCCCGGTCCACCCCCTGGTTCCATACTTAGACATCAGCGTAGTCATAGATCTAGGTCTATCTGGGATGGGAATGAGTATCAGGTGCTACACTGTCGCCGCTTTGAGGCTAGCGTACGACGTGGCGGGCATGTTCGGTATGATGAGAGGATGCGCCCATACTTAGAGGCCTCTGGTTTCATTGGGTTGGCGAGTCTAGAGTTCATCTCCTTGGACTGGCATCTGATCACTGCTCTGGTCGAGAGATGGCGTCGAGAGACCCATACTTTTCACATGCCGACAGGAGAGACCACTGTTACACTGGAGGACGTTGATGTCCTTACTGGGCTACCCATAGACGGACTGCCGGTTACGGGTACGACACATAGACATTGGGGAGCATTGTGTGATGATCTACTTGGAGCTAGGCCGGCTGATCTTGGACATCATAGTAGGATCAAGCTCAATTGGTTGGGTGCTACTTTTGGTCAGTTAGCTGAGCATGCAGATGAGGTGACAGTGATGAGGCACACCCTTGCGTACATACTTATGCTGTTGGGTGGGACCATTTTCGTTGATCGATCGGGGAACCAGGTCCATCTTATGTTCTTGCCGCTACTTGAGGATTTTGCTCAGGCGGGACAGTACAGCTGGGGTTCCGCCTGTCTGGCATGGTTGTACAGGCAGCTGTGTCTGGCGTGTGATGCTGGGGACAGTGGTATTGCCGGGGCGCTGGTCGTCCTGCAGGTTTGGGTGTGGGAGAGATTTCCTTACATAGCTCCCATCCGTCGACGTGCCCATCATGCTGGTCCACTTCCTTTACTTCCGCTTGCCCATCGTTGGCATGTCGAGTTCGACGTGACCGGGCACTCCACGCATGTCCTCACTCACTACAGAGAGGCATTTGACAGACAGACACAGCATTAGGTGAGTGTCGTTTTTTTGTATGTGCATTGGTTCATTTCACAAACAACATTTTGTGTCTAACTTTTAGTACTTCGTTTTTAAGATGGTGGCAGCCCATACACGGATGAGGTGTTACTGGTCTCTTCATCCGGATTGTTTGGTGGTTGCATATCGGCACGAGCTCGGGTGCTCTTATATGCTTTCATATAGTGGAGTGGCATCTCCCGGATCATGGATGCGGCAGTTTGGCGGAGCACAGTTTCCACCAGCTGATCCTAGGACAGACGGGATGATGACAGGTTGATCCCATAGCATTGACTGAGAGGCCGCACGGATTGGAACTGGGCGACTCACCATTCAGAGTACATTGCCCTGTGGAACCTGCGCGCTGAGAGAGTTGTCGATCTACAGATGGATGATCCTGGTCCTGCGTACGAAGAGTGGTACGGCCGCAACACGAGGAGATACATTGGCCGTACGGGAGCTCTATTGGGATACATTGTGAGTAATTCCGACTTTAGTTATTTTATTTTAGTATTATAACATATCATTTTGTTATATTCATGTTTTCAATTGTGGTATAGGGGGAGATCACAAATGAGGTCATCGGCATGCTAGATGCGATGCGTGTCGATGATGCTCTCACTAGTCTACGGACGATGAGAGATGAGTACAACAATACATACTACGTCCTCCCACGGCCACAGATGGTCCCAGCAGCTGCCCCTGACGATGAAGATGCAAATGCTGTTGTGGATCGGGGTGGAAGAGAAGGGCGCGGTCGTCGTCCGCGTGGTCGAGGTAGAGGAAGAGGACGTGCACGTGGTCGAGCTGCGGAGCCAGTAGATCATCAGGAGGCGTTTGACATCGCCGGTAGCATGATCATGTCTCAGGTCGTTGATCCTATGCAGCAGGTCGATACTACTGGATTTGCGTATCTTAGCAGCAGCTCAGGCTATCAGGGTGCATCATCTTCCGGTGCTGGGATGAGCTACGACATTACGACACCGGCTACAGCCCTAGCTTTAGCATCCACTTCCACTCTAGGAGCACCACTTAGAGATAGGGATTCCCGACATCATTATGAAGTAGGGGATCTTAGTGGTCGCGTCCTAGATCCTACTCTCGCATCAGCGGTTGAGGATCCTACTCTCGCATCAGCGGTTCAGGATCCTACACCTAGTGGGCCTAGGACATATGTACGACGTAGGCGTAGATGATGTAGACCTCATACTTATTACATTTTGTAAACAACTTGACATTGTGCCACTATTGTTTATGTTTTCTATTTTATAAACTATTGAATATGGTACACATTTTGATTTCTTGTGTTTCTGTAATATCACAATTGTGTTGAAGTGTTTCTGAGTATCGTGATTGTGTGGGGGTTTACAATATGTACAGGTTGTTAGAGATGAATTTGTGGTGTTCCAACACTTGGAAAATGTTCCAAGTATTGTGAACAGGTGAAATCGTCTCTTGAAGAGACGAATTCATGTATATTTCAACAGAAATCGTCTCTTCAAGAGACGATTTCACCAGTTTAAAAAAATTAACGGGCAGACGCTGTCTCCTTCTCCCGATTCCAGTCAACTCAGCGCCGATGTGGCGCGTAGGATAAGTTGATAATCAATGAAATCGAGAGGAGAGAGTTAATATAAGTAATATGTTAGTTTAGAAGTATTATTTCAGATTTTTTTTCGTGCATGTCGTCGGTAGTTAGTTGAGCGAGCGTGTCGGTGTCATATTCCCCTGCCGACCAAGAGTAGGGTCCGGTCAATTAGTGTGGACCGTTCTATTATTATCCTTTTAGTGGTGGGCCGCTACTGTCCTTAAGAATGGCCCAATGACATCCCTTATTTGTTTTCTCTTAAACACCACATGCCCACATCATTACTTTAATTAATGAGAGAGATCCTTTGATCGACACGTACAAAAGAAAGAAATCTTGAAAACGACGCATATTCAATTATTGATTGTAGCTACCTAACCAGTCTTCAGAAGCAGGCAGGCAGGCAGGCAAGCAAATGACAATTCCCACTGTCAGCCGAGAGGTCGGAACTCCAAGCTTCAATTGCTGAGATGAGACGAAGAACACTACAGTGTCTACAACCAACAACTGTAGATTGCAAGTGCAACTATCGATCATTGTTTTGCGTAGGACCAAACAAAGTATCCACCTTTCGCGTTACTATTGGCTGCATTCCCCATACTCCTAGCACTTAATTCTGGAACATATCATATACGTACAATAACAAATAGTAAGTAACTTATTATAATATCAGGAGTAATTGCACTATAGTTTAATAGGGACAAAGTAGCGTTTAAGTTTACCTTATTTGCCTGCATGCATATATATGATGTTACACTCAACTACCAATTAATTCATCTCTCCCCCTGGAGTAGGTTTAGGTTAACAAGAAGTTGGAACATCATCATCTTCCCTTTACTTGCAAATGTTGTCAAAATCGAAAACAACTTGCCGGCTTAGGAGAAAAACAAAATTAATTAATTAATCATAACCCACCCATAATACTGCAACTGATGTGATTATTGATCTAGAGTTAAATATACTATATATAGATATAGCGCGCAGCTAGCATAGTATTAAACATAGGTCTATGTATAGTATATTCTAGTACGTACGTACAGCTGTGTTGGTGCTTCGCCATTTCGGTTAATGTGTGTGTGTGCATATGATATGGGAACAGTGCATCTATCACTTCCGTGTGAGCAATCAAGATCGATCTATGGACCTGTGAGTGTTAGACAGATAACATTAAATTACATGAGAGAAGAGGAGAGGACAACATGCATTGCATCCCAGTTGCCTTCTTTCTTTCTAGTCTCTTTATTACTAGCTTAATTAGTACTGCTGCACTATCGTATTCGTCCTCAACTTTATATTCTGCACATGACAACCTAGGTAGAGTTGTTGAATGCCACAAAACTCAAAATTCAGTTCATAGCTAGTATTAAAGTACAACTACTGAAGATTTTTCGGACAAAGAGAGTTTTGTTCTTTTCATTCAAATCAGAAAATATTACTATTGTAGTATGCTCTGTTGATAATTGTTTAGATGTATGTTTGGGTCTTGCATGATAAATCAAGTTTTATATATTTAATGCACTAACAAAAAATATCAAGACCGGACAACTGCTGGCACAAGGCGGGACATACACAACTAATAATACAAAAGAGAGAAATTGACTAGCATGAGGCCCAACTAACATCGCTCGGCCCAACTTCGGATGAATCTGCTCAAAGGCCCACCATCCTATGTAGATACTTAGTTAAGAGTAACAGTCTCATCCAATCTACATCTACCAAATGCGTATACAAATATTGCAAATCCTTCCTGGCAAATGGGGCATCCATCGAGAGAAAGAAAATAAACCTTCTTTATTTTACACTCTGCTTGGTTGGTCTCTACTGGACCATCACGTCCATGTCTTCCTCCTGGGATTGCAATGAACTTCCCCTAACCTCTGTCGTCCTATCCTTCTTCATCTCGTGGAAATCGCAGCTTCTGACAAACCCAAACCCATCAGATTGGTGAGATTTCAGTAACTTAGAAGGTGCTGCCCACCAGTCTTCTTCAATCCCCCCTTCTTTGCGCTTTCTCCTACCCTCTGTAATTTGATCACAAAAATTGTGCTCCAGACCAGCATTTGAAGCATCTAGACACCGAACCATTTCAACATCATCTGATTTACTTGTGAGAAAGGTATTGTTGCTCGTTGGAATGCTTTCTTGCATGGCCACGAGCCTGTTCATGCTTGATCTGCAGCCTACGGCTTTCTCAATAAGCTTCAATGTGTCAGGAATGCAGTTTTGTAAGCATAGCTTTTGCAGATTTGACAACCAGTCTGAAAATTCATAACATAAACCAATGGATGATCAGAATACTTCATTTCAAGCAAGGAAGCACCAGCGTGTGTTTATGCCACAACATGATGAGTGCTTTCAGGAGAGGATGGACATCCACCATAGATTCATCACGATCTATGATAAGCTGTGACAAGATCAAAACAGCAGTGCCCCGTTAGAAAGAACTACTCACCAATGAAAGCAGTGGGGGTTGGAAAAACTGGTTTGTTCATAAGGTCCTCTATGCCATGGTTGTTAGTAAGCCATCCCACCAACCCTGAATGTGCAAGAAACTCGGAGAAAGCTCTAGCATATGTGTTGGCTTTAAAATCATTATTCTCTTGCCTGCTTAAACCATGTTTTAGCTGTGATGAGAACCAAAATAGGTAGTGTTGTCGTATTCACATTTCCAGGTTCTTGACGCAATATTTAAATCTTACCTCATGAACAACACTGCTTTCTCAACAACGAGCACCCATGTAAGAGCAAGACTCTTTAAATGATTGCTGCGGTGTTGTTTTCTGCTCTCAGGATTTAGAAAAGGCAACTCCACAAATATAATGGCATCAAATAGGACCTTGCGGAGGAGTAAATCATCACTGGGGATCTGGAGAATAACAGATCAGTCAGAAATTTTGAACGAATAAAAAATAACTTCAGCACAGGCGTCAGTCATTGTTTATAACAACAAGATCATTTACTTGCACATTCTTAGCAATTGACCAATACAAATCATCGGAAACAGATAGTGAGATGGGACAACCAACCAGTCTTACCACCCTGAAATGCTTAGGCAGGAAACAGTAAAGGAAGCTAAATAAAGCAGAACCAGGTATTCATCACCCACGAGCTAGTGGGAGAGATAACTGAATAAGAAGAGATGGAAAAACTGGGTTCATAACTTCACCTACCAAAAACCAGATAAGTGGCTTGATTGGCTCCAAAAGCATCTCAAAAAGAACATCTGAGAACACAAATATCGGAAGACATTTAGCAAAGATGCAACTCTAGTTAATTAGTGAACTGGGAAATACAGAGAGTCGACGATCCAATATTTAAGGTTTAGCTCTGACAAAGAGGTTTGATCTCTGACAAGAGTCTGTAAAGTGCAGCCTTAGAAACGCGCCTACTTGAATTGTGCATGAAGTTTGAAGGTGCTGGTACGAAGTTCAGACATCACTCGTAAGTTGTAGGCTCCTTTTCTTTTACTAGTTCCGGACAGTATTACATAAGACAAACTTTTTTGAGGACAAAATTCTTAACATAAGATTCAACCTCTAACATTATATTGCCAATAAAGCCGTCCCAGCTTGACCGTGATTGAAATGCTTCAAACTACACGGTGACGTGAAATGTTAGGATTCATCACGCTTTCAGCAAATTTATTTGTTTCGGTATGAATTAAAACAACATGGAGGCAACATAACAGGATGGCCAGAATTAATTCCTGATGTCTTATTTTGGGTTCTCCAGAATCAAAACAGCAGATGAATACAATTAGGTCCAAGTTAAATGCACTAACCGAAAAAGTAACAACACTTTAGACCAGCAATAGTGTCGGCGGCTAAAGATTGAAGATCTTGGCCCGAAAGCTTTGGCTCTTCACTGCCTACGCGGAGGAGGAGTCTCATCAGAAAGGCTTCATACATCACAATTCCAGCTAAGTAGCCAACCTCACGACCTTCAACAAGCCCTACCCTAACCTCATCATTAATAACTGGGAACAATACATTCAAGAAATCCTTGTTCCCTGCATCTTTGGCGCACCGCTCGAACGACCATACTTTCACCAAATCCAAGAGAGATTGAGAAAATGTAGGCGAATCGCCATGCTCACCATCTCCGCGACAACAAGAAATCATAATGAAACTCACGACACCCTCTACTAAACAATCAACTTCACTTTCCACGCTCTTATCCGAACTGGACCCAGCGCCTAATTTTAGCTCAGCCACCAAATTATACAACTCGAACATCAGGGGAGCTAAAACGGCTACGCTTTCGAGACAACCGCACGAACCTGAACAAGAAACAAGCAAATGGAAGAGATCTTTAAGAGCTGAAACTCTAGCAATTAGGTCATTGTGAGCAATCATCGCTCTATGAGTGCGAAAATTTACAGCTGCGTAGAACCATGTTATCTCAATCGGGGGTGAAGGTCCGGTGTGAATTATGCGGGAAAAAATTGAGTGGAAGTGGGAGAAACTAGAGATTGATCCAGTTTCAAGCTGCAAAAGCAGGTGGTGTATAGATTCTCCTAGCAAAGGCTGGTATGATTCGATTTGGGGTAAAAGGGTATGCTGAGGTTTCAGTTGTGAAGGAGACTGTTTCAGTTGCGATTGTAAGGTCGCCATTTCACGCAACTAAGGATGGAAGCCGATCTCGCGGCTCCGACTTGTAGAACAACCAAAAGCGATTTAGAGTTACGACTAAAATTTGTAGCTCGATGAGTTTGTTATGGAGGATTCGGTTTTGGGTTCAAGTCGTGAGTGCAGTTTCCAAACCCTAACTATCTGGTAGTGAATCGTGATGGGCGAACTTGTCAGACGAGGGAAACAACTGTGGGTTTGTTCCAACGGGCGGCAATTTGAATTTAGAACTAAAGATTTTTTTTCGTTGAGAAATATAAGAGAATCTGATTTCAAGGTCATATCGTAAACTCTATCTATATATAATAATTTGATATGATGCCTAATAAATTAGATTATTATTCAGTTAAACAGTAAAGGTAATTATTGGTAAAATTATCTATCCTCACATTATTTCTAAAAGAGATGTATTTTCTATGAAATAAAATTAAAATGCCTTGTATACTAGAGAGGATAAATGTTATTTAATCACATATAAAGTATTCATTTAGAAACAAATGTAACGTAATCATTTTGTTAAGCTCATGTAACAATTTTTAAAATTAAAATGAAGTCAGGTATTTTATTATTAAGTTGGAGATAGGATCATTTAAATTTAGTCTTTTCAAAAATAATTGCAATTTATCTCTCTTCTCTATCTTCTCCCACAATACATAATTTAAAACTATTATATTCTCTTCTCCAGCATAAGGCATCGTTCTCCTAATCAATAACTCTCACTATCTTGATTGTCTTCTTTCTCTCTTTCCATCATCAATAACCCTTAATTGTCTTCTTTCTCCCTTTCCATCACCTTCTCTTCACTGTCGTGCTTGCTCTTGCTTGATCTGCTTGCAACTTATTCCAAAACCTTTTTTGTATGCATAGCTATTGTACACCTAGTAAGCTTTCGCCTCCCTTGTTACCACTTTCTCATTCAACTCTATAGTATTTTCTTAAATTGATTAACAAACTTGTGATGTAGTATATAGCTATAAACACATGCAATTATGTCATAATAAAATAGTATGTATCATATCCATGTTCTGAATCCAACATTATTATTATGTGAATCTATATCTGATAACTTAATCGAATTAGTATATTAGTGTTCTATAACCTCTATGAATCATAAGCATCAACAAAGTCTCTACAACATTGTTCATAACGTATATCATCCATTCAGACATGGATTGTATTATAATTGAACAAAGTAATACCATCAGATTCAATTTTGTTAAGAGGTTGTTGATTTTCTGAACTCGTGAATTCAGTAACTTTACAAATTCATCAATTGATAATAGCTAGACATTTTGTTGTTGTAGATAGCCTCACCTTTCACCACAATGTACACAACCGGTTCAATAGATAGATTGTTTGTTTTGTTGCGGTATATCGTCTTCTTCTTCACCACGATGAATAAATTCGTAATTACTACTGATAGCGAGCTCCAACCTTATTTTATGAAAGCATTTTGCAAGATTCTGATCGTCTCCACCTTGAATTTATATTTCACGTGGAAGCGCGACAAATTGTCTTCTCTAAGCTATTGCTAACTATGAAGAAGGATTACAGAGAAGCGAGACTGGACAACACATCAATCCACCCTTAACACGATCCCTACATTGAAAATTTCTAGATTGACTACGTTATTTTGAACTATTGATGACTCCTCTTCTTCCTTTTGAACAAATTTTCTAAATTTAATTTACCAGTAGGATGCTAACACATGGCATGGAACCACCAAAGAATATGGTGCTAGTGTCAGCTGAAAGCTCAACAATTTAAAGGAACGAAAAGCTAGCATAAATGGGAAGCAAGCAAACCGCAAATGATTTTGTTTCCCTTTTTTTGTTACCATAGTCGCTCTGCTGCTGCAATGCCCAGGAGCTTGAAAGTGAACGTTTAGAGCTGGTACGGTTGGAACAAGATCTAGAAAAAGCAAGGCAACATGTGGTACATATATAGCACTCACTCACTCATTCACTGACAGACACCTACCTGGTGCTCGACTCTTTGCTTGAACCAAACATTTTTTGTTTGACAAATATGCTATTATGATCAACTAAAACAATTTTAAGCAACTAAGAGCAATAACATGAATATATCATAAGCAAACAAGTTACCTAATCACTTCTCAAAGCAAAAAGCTAACCATTTTAGCAGCAGAGTTCAGAGAACATGTGAGGGCATTTTGTAAGATTTTAATAGTCTCCGTTGAGGCTGGGGAAATTGTAAGTCAAAGTAAGAAAACACTTCACCTTTTGAAGTCCAAGAATAGCTATAAAACTTAATCATAATCTGCATCAAAGGGATTAGATGCAGACGGACATAACAAAAAAAATCTTGAGTATAATACAACTCTCTGCAAAACTGGAAGATGGTATCTCTCCTTCCCAGAGAAAGAGTAATGGCTATCAAGATGTGAAAAAGTCGGCAGAAAGGGAATAGCCCAGTGGAAATACAAATTTCCAATAAAAAAATAATCATTTGGTTCCGCCGTGAAACCTTTCAATCAACTTAAATTGTAGTAACTTTTATAATAGCACAGTAGGGAAGATCAAAGCAAATAGGGGGGGGGGGGGGGGGGGGGGGGGGGGGGGGGGGGGGGGGGGGGGGGGGGGACGAGCAAATAGAAGTAGACATGCTGAACCGTAGAATCAGTAATAATAATGCTACGATTATAAGATTCACTTTGTCCAGTCAGTCAAGAAAGAACAAGCCACACCTAGTGATTAATTTAAGTTGCAAACAAATTCGTTATTATTCATATGGCTGAATCATCTTAAAAAATAATGTAGGATTTTAGACAAATGATCATGTAGGAGATTGGAAAATCGATAGAGCAAGCAAAACCCAACAATGATTCTCAACACAATTGAGCAGTGGGTGAGAGGTACGGATAGGCTTTGGAATAGAGTTGTATCTGCTAATAAATAAGGTAGTGATGAGGTCATACCCAATTGTTTGCAACATCTGTCAGGAACTCTGATCTTACTTTAAAAGCAGGGAGCTTCTCTTAGATGAAAACATTGGCTTCATATCACTACTTGCCTGCATAATGATATGTGTATTGATATTATTAAAGCAACCAAGTCAACTAAGACCAAATAAATCGAAGCTATTACAAAATTCCTGGTGTTGTTAAAGGAGCAAAACTGAGTAACAGAATAGGACCTTCATCTTTTTTTCTCTTTTCTTAAGTTCAGCATTAATTATCTCCTTGGCATCTGCATTTTCAAAACTAGAAGATGGTTTTATTTGGAAATGATGCTGGTTGTTTAACATTCTAAGAAGATTCAACAGGGTGCTTTCTGCAATGGTTGCTTCCTTATCTAAAGCATTTTAAACTGCAACGGGTTGAATATTCATCATATTTTTCAAAAGCACAAAACATATACACCTTTCAAAAGTTACCTCCTTTAGGGTAGAACCATGACGTTCATCTAAATCAGCCCGATAATCCGGAAGTGGAACTTTTCTCTCAAACAAAGTGTTCCCTGTGTTGTATGCGGGAATTTCTTCCACAAACAAGCAATAAAAGGAAGAGTCATAGATATTGGATCAAACCAAATACAATAAGATACAGTTCACTTGATATTTAAAAACATTAGCCTGAATCAGTTCAGAGAATGGGCTATTCTACAGCTTGAGCTCTTTGAATTTTAATAAAATGTTCAGCTTCCATCGGGTTTAAGTATATCATACCTTTCACACTTTGGTAACTGACTGTCTTCCACCGCCCCTCAGGTTCTTTGAGCCTGTCCATAAATAAGTTCTAAATTGATATAGAGAGGTAAGGTGTTTTACTTGCACCCTTATTATTATGGAAATATTCTTCAGCAGATATTAACCAAAGCATCCATAGTTAACCGAATATTGTATAAAACATTCAAATGCATAACAGAATAATAACCTTACAAATGGTAACTTTCTTCTTCATGTCAATAAACTGTACTAATCCCAAAGCCCTCAAAACGATATGTGTGGCTTAAGAATTTTATGAACAATGCAACAATCATTACATAATGAATCAAAGTCCCATTCTCCGCCAAATTTCTCCAAGAGATAGCCTGACTACAGATAGTTTTGGTATAACAAAGGGAAATATATTTCCACTTACAAGTAAAACCCCATGTGAGCAGCCATATCCACGAGAGCCTACTGATCTTCATGACTGAATAGTGCTCGATTAGTAACTCTTGCTCCCCTGCTCTCCGTAGTTGCTCCATCTTACTCCACCACTCATTTCCATCCATCACTTCCACCCAGCAGCTTAAATGTATAGAGAACAATACAAATACATACATACATGTGCAACTCAAAAGAAAACGTAGATAACATTCAGATACATACATACATGTCCATCTTACTCTCTGGTTTCTTTAAACCTAAAGCTACTTTAATTCCCGTTGCTAGGAATCTCTAGTGGTTTGCAGCAAGGCTGCTTGCTACATGAATTGATTCATCACACTCCTGACAGAAGAGTGCCCTGTCCTCTACGCAGAAAATGAACGCCGCTTTATCTGGGCATATGTCACAAGAAGGAATTTTGGGAGCTGAAGCCGCTGATGTTTGCCAGCTAGCTTATTCGCAGCATGAACTTCCACATCACATTTCGCACACAACGCAGCCTCATCCGCACAGCAAACAACCGTAGCTGAATTTCTCTCACAAACATCACACTGTATCTTCATTGTTCCTCTTCCTCCTCACCTTAACAATCTAAGTCTACCTAACAAGAATCCACAACTCAGAAAATTGCGTACAGTAACAGCGACTACGATTAGATAACTGAGGTTTTGATCTGACCACAAGTTAACCAACCAAATCAGAAAACTAGTAGCAAGCGGGGGATTGGATATGGTAGATCTTCAGTGGGTAGGGTTGGGAACGAGAGAGCCGCGTTGGGTATGCTAGGTGAAGAACAATGATTTAGAACGAACTACCACTAGAGTAGAGAGAGGGGAAGGATAATGGATCCAGGGGGAGAGGATCAAAATTTGAAGTAATTGTTAGCAACAACAGGAAGAATTCCGCAACAACATAAAGAAGAGAAACAAAAGGAGATTTCAAATGAAAGAAAAAGAGAAACACTAAGATAAATTAGACCTTCTAGTTAGACCAGCGGCGATAACACGATGATTTGGACAGGAGTTCCTCGACAGTGGTGGTGGTGCCGCGATGAAGAACATCAGTGATGGCGAATGTGAATGTCGAAGATGACGGTGAAGAACATCGAAGATGTTGACGAAGAACGTTAACTGTCAGAGATCGAAGAAGGAGAACGATGTCAGAGATGCAAAATTTAACGATTGAAGACAGAGAACTATTGGAGATGAAGAATTCGATCGAAAATGGATAGCGAAGGGTTAAGTGCGATGGTGAAGGCCAGTGAAACATAAGAAAAAGGGATAAGGAGGGGTAAGGGTTTACTTTTTGCCGATCCTTAAACTTAATTTATAAGATTCACTATCATTCAGGTGTTACTTATTGCGACCAAAAATCTACACTTTAACGATGAAAACAATGTTTGGTCTTTAAAAATATATTAATAACGACAAAAATATATAGTTATCATAATTAATTTTTCAATAGTGACCACTATATATATTTGGTCGTATACTTGGTCACAAATGACCCATTTTTTTGTAGTATTGACAGCAAGAATTATTAAAGCTCTAACTGGTGTGAGTCTAATAACCGGTGAAAAAGTTTCTTCATAATCAAGGCCATATTTTTGGGTAAACCCTCCCACAACTAGACGTGCCTTGAATCGTTCTAGGCTCCCATCTGCTTTGTATTTGGTTTTGTAAACCCATTTACAGCTGATGGGCTTCTTACCTTTTGGTAAGTCTACAATGGACCAAGTGTTGTTTGTTTTAAGGGTTTCAAATTCTGTTTGCATAGCTTGAACCCACCTTGGGTCCTTCCTAGCTTCAGTATAGGAGGCTGGTTCTTGATAGGAGAGGACCCGATTTAGGAGGTTGTTAGTGGTGGCAGATAGAGAGAAGGAGTTGATTGTTTGTTTGGGTATAAGGGAAGTAAGAGTATCAAGAGGAAGAAGGTTATGATGGGAGGAGAGATTTTGTTTCTGCTTTAATCTGTTGGTTATGATTTATGAAAATGGATCTGTATGAGTACTGGTGGTACAAACATAGTCATTGAATTTTGTAGGCATTATGTGGACTCGTGAAGATCTTCTAAGATTAGTTTGTATGGAATCAGGTTCTGTATCTTCTACTGTGTGTGGTAAAGTGTCATTGAAGGTAGGGATGGGGGGTTCTGGTGAAGTTGGGATGGAATGGGGAAGCTGCGGATTGATTATGGCTGTCTGTATAAACGGGGGTGATTTCGCTGTTGTGATGTAGAGGATTGATGTTAGGTGTTTCAACCGAGGTAGATACATGAGTGGTATTTGGGTGTGGGGGTTGTATAGTAGTTCCTGCTTTAGTTTCTGGGGAGGTGGCAGAGTTAGTGGTGTTGCTATCATCATAGAAGAAAAGGTTTGAGTGGTTAGCCTCATGATCTAGTGGTTTGGTGTGCCACAGTTTGCTCCAGCTCTTGTCAAGAATAGGGTATATGTTTTCAAAAAATGTGACATCTCTGCTTACTTGAGTCTGGTTGGTATCTATGAGGTGAACTATGTGCCCTTTTGTGTTTTGGCATTCCCTAAATAGATAGTTGTTGAGGACCTAGGATCAAGTTTATTTCTGGTTGAGCCTAGGGTTGTAACATAGCAAAGACAACCGAAATTTCGTATTTGGCTATAGTCAGGGGAGATGACATAAACCCTTTCAAAAAGGTGTTAGATTTTGTATTGCTTTAGAAGGTGTTCTGTTTATTATAAAAGCAGCATGTTGTAAGGCAAACCCCCAGAATTGCGGTTCTAATCTAGATTGAAACAGAAAAGATCTGGTAACTTGCATCAAATGCCCTTGTTTTCTCTCAACCACACCATTTTGATGTGGTGTGTATGGGCAGCTTGTTTGATTCACGATACCTTTTTTGTTAAAAATTTTTATCCCTTCTTTAGAGCTTCCTAATTCTTTAGCATTATCAGTCCTAATTATTCTGATGTGTTTGCTAAACTGTTTTTCAATCAGTTGGACAAAGTTTTTGATGGTTTTCATACCTTCTGCTTTAGTTTAAGTAATTTGACCCAAGTGGATCGTGAAAAATCGTCAACAAAAGTGATAAAGTATCTTTGACCCTTGAAAGTTTCAGTTTGCATAGGACCACAGATATCAACATGGATCATTTCAAAAGATTGTGTTGTGTTTATTTCACGAGAATGAAACTGTAATCTTTTCTTTTTGCTTGGTAACATATAGTGCAAGGTATTATATCTACTGCATGAAATTTCTTACCTAATTTCATCCTAGACAATTTCTGGGGTGATATATGACCAAGCTTGCTATTCCAGATAATAAGGTCTTTGTACTGCCTAGATTGAACATCAAAATTTCTAGCAACAAATACATCAGAAATTTTGTCAACAAAACTACAAACAAACAAGTTGTTATTCTTCTCCCAATCACGAACTAGAAAGTTTTGTAAGATCCTAGTCATAAGCAGATACAGCCCATTTCTTTCATAACCAATTTGTGCCTCGAGTTGAGTTACATTATCCTGCAATATGCAACAATCATGGGAAAATATGACAGTCATTTTTAATTTTTTTAGTTAGTTTACTAACAGAAACTAGGTTGAAAGTGAATGATGGCACAAACAGAACATCATCAATATGCAGTTCATCACATATACGAATTGTTCCTATGTTTGTAACACTTCTACTTTCTCCATCAGGTAGGGTTATTGTTTTAGTCTCAGTTAAAGCAGTAATATTATCAAACAAGGAATAGTTTCCAGTCACATGTTCTGTGGCTCCAGAATCAAGGATCTAAATCAGATTTAAGTTATCAGACAACAAACCATTTGTGATATGCAACTGGTAGTTATGAGGGTTAAGTATATTACCAGAAAAACTCCCAAGAGTTTTAGTTGAGTCGTTCATTGAATTTGAACTCCTTTGTTCCAGATACATTGTGAGTTGTTCTAATTGTTCAGTAGAAAGACCCTGAACAGGTGAGTTTCTGTCTCGTATCTCGCCCTTCCTTTCTTCATCTCGCTCAAGAACTGCTCCCGCAACATGTTGGCCTCGTTGATGAACATCGGAGGATGAATTTTTGCCATCGGGAACCCCTATCAACCACCAGCATTCTCCTCGAGTATGCCCTAATTTGGCGCAGTTGGTGCACTTGAGTTGATTCTTTCTGGAGGTGTTAACACTTGGAGACGTTTTCTTGCTAGTACTCTGTGTATTAGGTTTTCTGATTCTCGTGGTAAGCTTATTTGCTAGAGCAACAGAATCTTCATTTCCTTCATTGCGAGAATCTGTGAGTTGTTGTTGTCTCTGATCTTGCGAGACCAAGGAGTATGTCAGCTCAATGTCGGGAAGGGGTCTCATGAGTAGAAAGGTACTTTTCGCGTGCCGAAAATCATTGTTCAATTCATCCAAGAATTTCATAAGCTGATCTTGTTGATTATTATCTTGGATGGCTTTCGCTGCAAGGGTTTCTAAATCAACCATGATTTTTTTCTGCATTGAAGAACGGAGAATTTAGGAGAAAAATAAAAGGAAAAACTCTCGTTTCTTGCTTTTATTCTGAGGCATTTTTTTTGCAACCTCAAGGAATATAATGCTTTTCCTTTGGAAGAAGATTCTTTTTCTTTTTCTTCTTCCTTCTTCTTTCTTTTGCACAAAAATCCTTTTTAAGATTTTCACCCAAAAGATTTTTCACAATTTGAAAAGAAAAGAAACAAGTACCCAGAAGTACAACAAGGAAGGAATTAAGAGAAAGATCATATACTCATGTTAATAAAGAGAATAAAAAAGTTAAAAACAGGAATCTACGAGTCATTAGAAAGCTTACCTCTTGAGAGAACAAGCATTTAGTCATTCTTAATCTTATCTCAATCAAAAACATGCAAAAAGTTTAGTAAAACATCGATAAAACTCACAACTTATGCATACACTACAAAAAAAGTATCATTTACTAACACACAGTTTTACTAACATATAGTTTAGTGTCTCTATAGGTATAATTTACTGACACATTATATAAGTTGGTAAAAACTAAATCATCTTTACTAACTCATTTATTAAAGTGTTAGTACACACCTAATCTTTACTGACTCATTAATTGATGTGTCAGTACTTTCATAATCTTTACTAACATAAAGTCTTTATTTTACTAACTTATAAAATTTTAAGTTAGTATAGTACCTAAATTATCTATATTGATAAATTCTAATCAGTCACTAAAACCTATTGAAAGAAAAAAACTGGCGGCATTCTATACGCGCCCACTGTAACTCCAAAAATTCAAGTTAGCACTAATTACCTCCGAACCTTTCAGACGCTTCTACTCCACCACGAGCGGACAAGAGATTGAAGAAATTAGAAGGATTGAACCCCAGAAAGAATAGTGTGGATTGAAACTGGTAATATTTCTCTACCTTTCCCCATCTAAAAATCCTACATTTCCCCCAATTTTGAGATTAGGGTTTGTATTCCAATTAGCTCGAAGTCTTAAAATGATGTAAGCACGAAAATGATTCCAACAATTATGGATGCTAAGATCTGTATCTTATCATTGTGTGGATCTTCTATGGTTGATTCCCCTTTGGACTTTGTATCTTGCTGTTGTGGTGCTGATGGCCTCTCGAATTGTTGGAAATTTAGTTTTATGGTTGCCGATTAATTAATGATGATGTCTAGGTTTTGATTTCTTTTTACTCCTTCATCTAGAAGGGGAAGCCAAATCTCCATTGAAGTCCGCTACCCATTCAAGTTTCTAGTCCCGTCACCCTCTCCCATATACCAATACGACAAGTCCGCCCCAAGGAGCACACAAGCACGACACTACAACACGGTAAGCAACATTCGGAAGCTGCCAGCGTGAGCACTCCTAATCTGGCGATTAGTTTTCCTGTAGATTGAACGAAACCTAATCTGCTCTCCATAAGACGAGGATTCTAGCATGAAACGGATAAATATGTTTTTAGTGAGTTCCTGAACATTCATACTTATTCTTGTCTATGCTTTGTATCATAGCTTATGACTGCTTGGATGTTATCATGATTAGATTATGTGCTACAGGCAGGATATAATATCGAAACAAGGGAATGATGCCTATTCTAGGTAAAGTTCTATTTGTTTTGATTTGATGAGGATTATGGTGTGTGGTTGGTATTGACAGTTTTGGCTCATTGCCAGAATGAATAACGAACTAGGATTTGGATATTCTTGTGATTAGATTTTGAGTTACGGGCAGGATTTTATATCAAAACAGGGAAATGATGCCTAGGGTTTGTGTTCTTCACCTATTTTCTGTGTCGAAACAGGGAAACATTGACACAAAATTTGGTTGTCAGCTAGAGTTTATATAAGTTATTGTTTATAAATCTTTTAAAACCATTATTATTGCTTTAATTTATTGTTTAATTTTGCATCAGGGATACAAAGTAAACCCCTTCATATTAGTCTCACCTTGAGTAGATCCAGAAGAGAAAAAAAAATCAAAGAAGGATTAGTCAGCTTTGAGGTAATTTAACTTTTCCTCTATTTTGACTATATTTATTCTTTATCATGGTGAGCCCAAAAACAGTGATTAGTTAGACAGCAGTGAGAAGATGTTGACCTACCCAATGTGCATGAGTTGGTCACTGATGTAAACTGGTTTTCCATTGCTCCCACCGTTGAAATCAATTTCATGCTGTCCTGAGTTGGTCAATGATGTAAACTGGAATCTAGTGTTGTATAGTTTGTAGTATAACTGATGTTTGACATGAAAATAATTACCATTATTTTTCATGATATTTCACTAAATTAAGCTATATCAAGTGTGTGTTCTTTTATTAACATTCCCAAATCTTCTGTCCATTTGTTAGAGTAACTTGGAGTGTCTTTATTTGATACAGACCTGTTTAAGCCTATGTAATAAGAGTTAGTTTTATCAAGTAGAAGATTGCTTGCTACAGTCAGATCCAGCATAATAACTAGAGTTACGATCTAAGGTTCGTAGTTAGTGTATGCAGTTTATAGTTAGATTCTGCAGGTAGCTATTTTGTACAGCTGACTACAGTGATATAGATGTTTCTGGGTAGGATGAATCAGGCAGTGTGTCACTTTGATCTTGGTCTGGGAAGTTCTCTGAGATTTCTGTCATTCTCTACTACTTCCACCTTTATGAAAGTTGTACTCTTATACTGTATAAATAAAGCTTTTTTTCTTCCGATAAACAGTAACACAACTATATCTGTAAAGATTGCATCACTCCCCTATTTTCTAGAAACTGCTAGAGTATAATATACTGAAGCATGCATGAAATATACAATCATCACAACTGATAGCACCATCTTCTGTCTTTTTCATTCCAGTTCACATCCCTTCCGAAGTCGGACAATTGATATTATGGTTTTGCATTCATATTTGATTATCCATACATCCAGAAAGGGCATGTGTGATTATATGAATTACATTATTCATTGAAATTTTGATTATTCTGTACGTTTCTTCTGCTAGTTTACATTATTAGCTTTACGTCTATATGAATCAATAAGAAACCTCAGCTTGAATACAATTAATACTGGTCATGATTTAGAAATACAAATCGCTGAAAGAAAGGAATGATATTTATACAAGATGTTTGAGGCAGGTGATGTGTTAGCAGAATAGTAGTATAGGAATGTTCATCAGTCATGTGAAGTCCAGCCCATATTAATGATCTTGTCGTAGTATATAACATTTTGGGTGATCATCAGTTATGCAAAGGAAGCATCATCTGTGCTTCGGTAAAATGACTGTGGTTTATTTATATGTTTCAGGTTCCAAGTGATATTTCTAGCGGTACAAATCGCTCGGGTAATGAAAATCAACTTTCGTCGAGTGAAAGAAATACTAATGGTACTCCTTGTTATTGAATATTTTCCGCCTATCTTGGATAATCATTTACTTATTTATCTTCTATCTTTGTGACGATATAATTTTTGTGTATGCAGGTGCTGAGTAAAAGTGTGGATGAAGTCAAGATTTTATTTTAGAAGTAGGAGAAGTAGGAAGTAGAAAGAAAGAAAGAGAGTGATATGTTACATTCTAAACTCGTTTAAGAACAATATTGTATTTTTGACTTAAATGCAACTTATCTTGATGTTGATTACGATACTTTTCGAGGATAATGATGAATATTAGTGTTGAACTTGTGCAATTGTAAACTCTTAACATTTTTAATACCATTGGAGCTTATTGTTTACTACATTTATTCTTCGAGAATTTGTAGGTCATCTTATGAATATTATTGTATACATCAACATGTAGTTGTGCGGCATTGTAGAAATAATAAATTGAATTGAATTATATTTTGTGTTAGTAAATGTTTTACTAACACTAGATTATGAGTTAGTATAGCTGTTACAGGATGGTTCATTCTGTTTGTATAATTAGCTTTTACTAACATAAATTTTGTGTTAGTATATAGGTATACTAGCACTTAGTTTTGTGTTAGTATAAATGCTCAAGCTATCCTGTCACTTACGTTAAGTGTTAGTATAGATCTTCTGTCTTTACTGACTATGAAAATAAGTGTCAGTAAAAGCTCAGAACCCTTTATCGACACACACTATATGTGTCAGTATAGACCTATAGTATCTGAGGTTATACCGACTCTTTTTTTATGTGTCGGTAAAGGTCAACCGAGTCTATACTGACACTTTTTGTGGCTATACCGACACAAAAAATGTGTCTGTAAATGGCATTTTTTTTGTAGTGATATTATAAATAAAAACTTATTTTTAAGGGGGGTCCCTGCCCTACACTTGGCAGGAACATTGTCCCCAGTGTTCAAAAGAAACAAAAAAAATAGATTTTTTTTAAGAAACTTGAAATAACTATAATGAAAGCAAAAAACAATAACATAAAATGAAAAGAGAAAAATTAAATGATACGAAGGACTCCCCTGTTTGATAGTGAAGACGTGAGGAGGAACCACCCTACACTTAGCCTTTTAGGCTATTTGGCATCATTTGAGATCCTAGGCAGGATAGTGACCGAATTCGCATGCTCCTGTGGATTTGTTTGCGTTTGAGATGGAAGTTGACCTTGTTGTCTTGGTTGCGTCAGAAGTTGCTGTAATTACAACTGCAACGATTTGTGCTCCTTGCGAATGGTCGAGATCTCATTGTAGGTATCCTGGGTTTTGTTCATCAGGGATGACATCATGTCACGAAGTTCAGCCATTTCAGCCTCTGATGATGATGCAGGATGGGATGGTCTGTATTGCCTTGGACCTCCCTGGTAGCCGGCTGGACTCTGAAAGTGTTGAGGGGGTTGATTCCCCTGTTGCCATGGCTGCCGATACCCTTGGTTACTCACATAATTGACTTCCTCAACATTTTGAAAGTCTGGCATATCAGGGCTCGGAGCGTGTGGTCATGCACTAACCACGTTCGCCTGTTGAGGAAGTTTGTTTATTGCTATTTGCTCCACAACTTTCTGTAGAGCGCTAACCTTTGTGGACGTTTGAGCATTGCTCTCCAACAACTGCTCGTGATTTTGCATCAGTTTATCAAATTTTGCATCACCTTCTCCCACTTGATATAAACCAGCAGTACTACCCCTGGTTCCACCGGTGGCCCAATCCCTAATCTCTTCGCAAAGAGATTCAACCCCACTAAGGAATTGATCTCCAGGCTTCTTTAATATATCTGCACCAAGGGAGGATAAGATCATCGTCTTGCATTGATTGATCAATCCTTTGTAAAACAACTGAGATAGTTGTTCTTTGGTGAGGTCGTGGTGTGGACATGTGCGCAACAACCCTTTGAATCTGTCCCAAGTCTCATAGATGTTCTCCGAGCTAGGTTGTCTAAAGTTGTAAATGTCGGCGATCATCTCCAGGGTGCGACTAGGGGGCATGAATTTGTCATAAAACTTGGTTGCCATGTCCTCCCATGTGGTGATGGTACTAGGGGTTAGACTGTGGCACCACTTGTTGGCGTTCCCCGTAAGGCTATGGGGAAAGAGGGAAAGTCTGGCATATTGGAGGACATTGTTTGTGGAGGTTAGACTGTTTGTGTGTTGTAGAAATTTGGTGATGTGGAGCAAAGCATCGTCCGGGTTTGTACCGTCGAACATACCCAACTCCTTGATGCATCTGATTTGATGATATGGCTTGAGTTTTTGCCATTCATCATATTCATTTTGTGCGAGGAGTGGAAGGTCGATTGCTGGCTTTTGGCCTTGGTTAGAAGGCCGGTTTATATTTCGGACGGTAGGTGTTGTCATTGGTGTAGGAGGTAGGTGTTGTTGGTTTCTTCGTTGACGAATGGAGCGAAGAAGAGTCCTCTCGATTTCTGGGTCAGAATTTGCTAAATCTTCAGGAGAATTCGTGGACCGCAGAAGCATTCACTTTGATAACTTCAGGAGGAGCAAGAGAAAACGTTATAATACTTGGTAATAATAAAAGAAATAATATAATGACATATTAAAATTTACGAAAATACAAGAAGAAATAAAGTTTTGGTTATGCCGGACACGGTGCCGGGTGTACGGCACCCGGCATTGGACTTCCTCCAATACTGTCGGGTTAAGAGTACCCGGCGTCGCGTCCGGTCATCTGCGAATCTCAAAAAAAAAGGAACTCAATATTCATACTTGCATCGTATATAGTGTCGGAGTATAGTGTAAATATATTACGACCGAGAGTATCGAACCCAAGGGACTTATAGAAAACTAGTCCTAATCCGGGCAAAAGCCTATTCTATAATAAAAGGGGGGAAAAGTAAATGTGATTCTAAACTAAGAAAACTAAATAAACTAACTTTGATTTTGGAAGATTATCAATGTAAGGGAAATGTAAGACCAATAATCAAGGGTGACAAGTCTCAAAGAGGATTTGGTCTCACAAAATGCATATGCCGGGTGACATGCTGGACCTCCGCTACCCGGCATATTCATGGCCTTGAATGTGCCGGACAACTTCCATCCGGCATCCGACATCGTACATTTTGTAAACAACACTTCCAGATTCGGTTCTGACAAAAGGAACTCAATATTCATACTTGCATCGTGCATAGCTAATGCCGCGAATACAAACAGAATAATGGGGAAATAGGAGATTAACCCTAAACCTAAGCATTTGTTGCCCACTTTTCAGGATAACAATATTAAAGATTATCGAGATCCTAATCTATCCTATTCTTGCTTTGAAAGCCTTAAACAGGACTTAGAGATAAGAGAATAAGTGGCTATCTTATTCCACTTTGCATGAAGACTAGAAACCTCCGTTAAGAAACTTGAAAATTTCATAAATGATCATAAGAGTTTTACAATGAAATCTTCCCTAACCAAAAACCTAACAAGGATTCTACATCACCATCCACACAACTACAAGAAGAGAATACAAAGGGGGAGAAGGAAATGTTAATAGCCTTAACCCGTCAAGGTCTTCTTCTTCTCTTGCGTGGATGGATCTGCAAACGTTCTTGGACACCAACAATGGAGTGGGGCGGAAATAGAGTGTGAATGGCGTGGATTTGGTATGTTGAAGTGTGCCAAATGATGTAGACTCACGACCTATTTATAGGGCTTCAAAATGTCGTTTGTCGGGCGTCGTGCCGGATCACCAGTAGCCGGCACACGTGGGAAATGTGCCCAACTGTTAACGGTCGAAACCGCCTAATTTGCGCGAAACAGTGTATATGCTGGGTAGAAGATACCTGACATCACACCCGGCACTAGCTAAATCTCCAACGGTCAATAACTGCCATCGTCTGGTCAACCGTGGCGACTCTTCACTTATGCCGGATGGGATATACCCGGCATTGTATCCGGCAAAGCTCCTTTTCCGATCTATGCTCATGCCATGCAGGATTAATCCGGCATTGAGTCCGGCATCACTTGAACTTTTGCCTAGAAAATCATTCATTGCACAGAAAACTCACAAAAACATAAGTTTGTACAAATAATATACTTTAACACATAATATAACATAAATAACATATATTTAACCTTATTTATATAATTATAATACTAAATCTAGCACATAAAATATGATAAGTCTGCGGCTTATCAGCGACAAAGCTCTGATACCATGTCAGGCTTGTGACAACTTACGAGCAAGAAGAGAGGAGTTGGAGAACGAAGAAGAAGAAGACTGAGATTGTATTGAGTTAATTGAATTGTTACAGGGAGAGTACAGTATGTATATCAAACTGTCTTACTGTCGTATACAGACCAGGGGTACTTTAGTATTACTACTAGATACACATTATATATCCCGTATAGCATATGAATGGGTATTATATACAAAGTATATATATATATATACCTAATATCTACTGCCCCAGCACGGCCCAACGGTCTACTGCCCAAAGCAGTAGGGCAGCTTAATTAAAACATTTAACAAACTAATACAAACATTACAGTCTAAGGCAAGCGAGACATAAACTGGTACAAATAATACTAGCAGTTCCTAACAATATTTGATGTTTGTGATTTATTGATTTTATTCAGTTATTTTAAAACTTTATTTATTTTATTTATTTTTTTGTCACTATTATATTTTGTAGTATTTTTAATAATTTTTTTAGAGTAAATTACTGGAAACCCTCTTGAGGTTTTGTCATAATACTGCTAACCACCTCGTGTTTATCACAATTATCGGTAACCACCTTGAGGTTACGGTATCTCTGACTAGGAGCCCCTCGAACTATAGCTTCGTAAATACATCATTAACCCTTTGTTGACTAGTCAGTTTATTCACTAAATGATGTCAGTCTAGACAAAACACTGCTTAATCAGCATCATTTAAGTCTCTCTCATTCCACTACTATTTTCCTAAAAACGTCAACCCTAATGATGTAGTATTAACGAAGTTATAGTTTGGGGGCTCGTAGTCAGAGATACCATAACCTCAAGGTTGTTACCAATAATTATGATAAACACAAGATGATTACCGTAATTATCCCAAAACCTTAAGGGGGGTTCTTTGTAATAGACTCTTTTTTAAAAAAGTTTGTAAAATGCCCCAAAATGTAAAAAGGGTTATATTAAGAACTTGAAACATGATATACATTTGTGAGTGGATAAAATAGTCATTATTCAAGGCTATTTCATAGATTTTGGCATATTGTGAACTTCAAAACTTTGTAGGGTGTATGAAGAACGAGTTTTAAAACCAGAGTATGTTGTGAATTATGAAACTTTTTAAGAGTATATTACGAGTTTTCCCAAAACTGAAATATAATTAATAATCCTTAAATATTAAACATACCCTGTACTTCACAATTTTTTTGTTTCGGTCTCATTTTTTTACCTTCATTGACTATTTAGCATTTTTAAGAATTGTTATTTGTAGTCAAAAATTTACTAAATGGAGTCTCCGGCAACCGGCGAGAGTCTACAAACCCCATAGTCGACAACCGGCTGGAGGCACTTTAGTCACCTAGTGGCCAGAGAGCCCATAGCCGCCTGCCGGCTCCCTTTAGGGCCAGCCGGTGCACACACGATTCTATTTTTTTAAAAGATGCCCTACACCACACTCTAACAAACCTCCATAGGAATGCTAAACAACGTTGAAAGCATTAAACCCTCACACCACAAACCCTGGAAAACTATCAAGTAAGTGAAGACATTATAAAGTATAGAATAACTTGAAAAAAGATTACTCTACACCACACACCTTAAAACCCACTATAAGAAAAACTAAAACGTCGAAGACACACCCTCAAAATCACTCTAGTGCAGTTAAAACGTAAAAAATGTATTTGAAGTACTAATAGCAGGGATGATATAGAATCATAGGCGACTACAGTTGATCCAGTCGACTGCCGACTACAAAGTTGGCCTATGTCTTATATATGAAAAAGTGGCTGCATTTAGTAAAAAAATGAGCAAAACTTTACAATTCTTCAATTTTCAATCAATCTACCATCAACTAACCAGAATCTGTTAATACAACAATAATCCAATCACAATTCACCTCTATAGTACAAACTAAAATTCATACCTCTATAATAATAAGAAAAAGGTCGATTGATTAAGCATTAGCTTAAATAAATGAGAGAGGAAACGTTCCATATATTATTGTCGGATTCGAGGGGGACGTAGTGCAGATCGAAATCAAGTTAATTTCAGCGACACAAGGGGGAAGAAAAAAAACAACTTCTCCACATTTTTTTCTTTCTATAAAAAAAATTCTTCACATTCAAAAAGGGAAAAAAAGAGGGGAGAGAACAATACTAAGAAAAAGAGTTCGGAAAAAGGGAAAAAAAGTAGTGAGAACAGAAGAAGCGAAAGTGATGGGCGGAGAGAAAGCGACAAGGTGACTGATATCGGGAGAGAGTGTGCGCTCAGTCTCCTTGGTCATTCGCTTGGTTAATCTCCTTACTTGTTTCTCTTGTCCCTGGTTAAGTCGATTGGCTACATAACAGACCGAGAGTGGAACGAGACGGAAAAGGAACCCGGCGGAAAGGGGAATTAGTTTTATTGAGTGTTCGGTCATGTGGTAGTGTTCAGTATCTGACATTTTTTATGTCTTAGCTTGGGTTTAGATTCTACATCGACCGGTGAAATTCTAGACGCCGTCTCTTATTGACAGGGAAGAGAAAAGAGGAATTTCTCTGTGTTATCTATTTGGAGCCAATGATGAGCTGATTTACAATTTTTCTCCAATCTCCCACCGCTCCCCAACTCATAGCATATCGACCAAGCTTGATCTGCCGTTGATGGTTTATAGTGCTTTCAGATTAGTCGATCTGGGTGTCGATCTCGATTGAAAGTACTTAATCCCCTTTTTCTCTTTTCTTCTCGTTGTATGCGAATGAAGGGCGCTGGACAGGGAGCGGCGGTTTCCCCAGGTCCACCACCGCCGCTTGAGTGGAAATTCTCCCAGGTCTTCGGCGAGCGCACGGCGGGGGAAGAGATTCAAGAAGGTGTCTTATATTCAAAGTTCCATTGTTCTGTATCTCAACCTGAGTTCTATAATTCCTGATTTATCGTCTGTTATACATTAGATTGATAGTTCATTTATTGTGGGGAGTCTACATCTCCCCGTGTGGCATCCAGGTTTGGAATATAGAATACCTGTTGATATTTTTTCAGTTTCCCGGATTTAGAAGAAATGAAAGTTAATAGTGTTGCCCCCTCGTCAGCATCATGGTTTTGTGAGGGGATCTCGTGTTATGATACAGTTATTTTCAGGCCTGTGGTTAGAGGTGTTAGCTTAGGATATGAGAATAAGTGAGAATTGTCTTGAACTGGATGTTTAATTTGTTGAGCTGGTTCAAGATTAGTAATATACCTATGGTATTATGCTTGATGATCGACTACAAAGTGTGCGTTTAAGTGGATAATCACAACCCCATCTTTGAAGTTCAGAGGACAGTTGCTTCACTTCCAAACCCATAGTTGCAGTAATAATGTTGTTTTGGGTAGTGATTTTGAAGATATTTTCCCCTTTGCGGTTGTTTTTTCCACATAATTTTATATCAAGGCCTGGAATGTGCATATTTCTTATCCACCTTCTCTTTGCATACATTGTTTGCTTATTGAGTCATTCTCTCGATATGCAGTTGACATCATATCAGCAATTGAATTTGATAAGACCGGAGACCATCTTGCTACTGGAGACCGTGGTGGTCGTGTGGTATTGTTTGAAAGAACAGATGCAAAAAGTGTAAGTGCATAAGCAGCTCCATATATTTTATTTGTTGATTGTCGAAACGTGTATAGATGGTCTCATTGAGATGCTATGAGCAATGATATAGTGAAAATATATGCAGCGTGATGGAGATAGAAGAGAACTTGAGAAGCTGGACAACTCAAGTTCGAAACATCCGGAGTTCCACTATAAAACAGAGTTTCAAAGTCATGAGCCGGAGGTACTTTCTGGTTTCTAATTTTTCTATTTTTTGAACTAGCTATCTATCGTCTAATATGTACTCACTTCCCTTGTGCTCTTCTGTGGTTGTCTTCTCAGTTTGACTACTTGAAAAGTTTAGAAATTGAAGAGAAGATTAACAAAATTAGATGGTGCCAGATGTCCAATGGTGCATTATTTCTGCTTTCCACCAATGACAAAACCATCAAATTTTGGAAGGTATGTGATATTTCTAATTCCGTCATATGGCAATATGTTGACTTGTATGATCCGAGTGTAAATGTCTATCATCGAGTGTCAATCGAGATAATATTGATAGCCTGTTTAATTTAGTGTGACTAGTAGTTTTCTAGCTGTATAGATATGATTGTCACATTTTTTTTTGGGGTCTGAGTGGTAGAGACTGATAACTAAACTAGTGACTGCATGCGGTTGAGACTAATTCTGGCTGCATATTGTCAGTCATAAATATGCCTAAACTTGCTTGTTCATGACCAGGTCCAGGAGAAGAAAATCAAGAAAGCATTGAGTTTAATGTTGAGCCTTCGAAAAAACTTGGCAGTTGTCCCGCCAGTGCAGTTTTACCTGTGAGCACTAGATCATGCTTACCAAATGGAGTGAGCAATTCACAGAACTCTTCATGCTTTAGTAGCGACTTCTCATTTCCCACTGGAGGAATTCCATCTTTACGCTTACCTAAGGTAGTTGTACCAGTTTTGACTCACTATTGTTTATGGTTTAGTGTTGAGAATTTGGTCCGAGTAATTATTTCTATATATGGCGTTTATAAAAAATCATGTGTGTATTCTTTCTTTTCTGGCTCCTCCCGACCTCATCTTGCAGTGTTTTAACTGATCTAGTGTTGAAATCTTAGGTTACCTGCCAGGAGTCAAGTCTTGTGGCAAGATGCCGAAGAGTATATGCCCATGCCCATGACTACCATATCAATTCCATTTCAAACAACAGGTTTGTATTTTTCTACTTCATATGTCATCTTCATAGCTCATTACTCCGTATTTCCTTTCCTTGGGGCATTGGGAATGTTTCGCATTTCATTTTATTGGCCACCTTATATTCTTCTCACCATAATGTTCCCCTCATTTGACGCTGATGAATAGAATAAGCGGGGACAGATGTGACTTTTTAAAGCTAGATGTGCTTCATACTCTGATGATGAATCGCTGCTTGATTTCCTGTGTAAATTTTGCTTTAATATGCAGTGACGGAGAGACCTTTATTTCTGCTGATGACCTTCGAATTAATCTCTGGAACTTAGAGATCAGCAACCAGAGCTTCAATATTGTTGACGTGAAGCCTTCAAACATGGAGGATCTAACTGGTAATAATTTGCACTTGACAGGGATTCTCTCTGTGAATACTGCCCTCTCTGTCTTAACATAGATATAAAAGGAAAAGCCTGGATTTGCTGTTGAACACTAATAGATATGTCAGTTTCCTTCCTATCTAGGATTGTCTTTTTTTCTTTCTTATGCTTTATTCTTCTGATTTTATGTCCATGCATAGCTTATCCTTTTGCTTCTGATCCATGATATTGTTGTCCTATCTTGCTTTTTTGGGTTGTCGTAGAGGTTATAACATCAGCAGAATTTCACCCTACTCATTGCAATACGTTGGCATATAGTAGCTCAAAAGGCTCCATCCGACTGATTGATTTGCGGCAATCTGCTTTGTGTGATACTTATAGCAAAGTGTAAGTAATTATTTTGGTTTAATGTGGGTTTCCGCTGAGTAGTATCTATCAGTTAGGCTTGGAAGTTTCAGTTTTTCATTCTTGGCTTGATCCCACAGGTTCGAGGTACCAGAGGCGCCGGGTTCTAGGTCCTTCTTCACTGAAATAATTGCTTCTGTCTCAGATATCAAATTTGCCAAGGATGGGAGGCATATGCTAAGTCGTGACTACATGACTCTTAAGGTCTATGACATAATATTTGCTGAATGATGCTTGGTCTTAGTATTTCAAGCTTCTTGTGTCTCTGAAGTATTGTCTACGGGGGTGGATCTCTTAGATGGTCTTACACGTGACCCTTCAGCTGATTTAGTGATAGAGGCATTGTTTTTGTCTAACTTTGGTATTTGATTCATTGAGGATGGTTGTGATTATATCATCTATCTATGTTGCTTATGGATGCAACTAATGTTTTTTCTTTTTAGACTGTATGGTTGATGATATTGTTGTGCTACTTAAAAATGCTTTTGCTGGCCTTACAATGTAGATGCCGTTTATTCATTCCTGTTTCTCGTGTTAAACTTAACACTTTTTCCTCAGCTATGGGACATAAACATGGACTCTGGTCCTGTTGCAACCTTCCAGGTTCATGAGTACCTTAGACCCAAGGTAACGCTTCATCAGAAGTCAATACATTGATAGTTTAGGAAAGCATCAGACAAGCAAATCTAATTTGTAATGATTGATAAAGCATCCCTTTTGGTCTTTACCAGCTATGTGATCTGTATGAAAATGATTCCATATTTGACAAGTTCGAGTGCTGTCTGAGTGGAGATGGGCAGCGAGTAGCCACAGGATCCTACAGGTGGTTGTACATCTAACTTGTTTTTTAGCTAATATCTTAGGCATAGGTTAATAATTGTTACTGCCTATTGTTCATGTCATGGCCAATGTCAGCATTAGTCAAGCAAAAGTTCATGTAAGAGTAACTTGGCTGTATGCAAAGTGATTGGCTTGGATATCTGCAAATGCTCTTGGTTTTATTTTATTTTTTCTTTATGTATTCTTTCTCTTCTTTGTTGAATACCGTCCATGGAATACGCTTGTCCTAGCTTGGTCTAACTCACGCAGTGGTCCATCCATATTTTTTTTTTTGAACATAAAGAGGAAGCTTTGTATTTATACCAAATATTTACAACCTAAAATCCAACTATACCACCTCCATGAATTACTTTAGGAACTCCAAGAGACCAAAACTCTTACAGACCCTCACATTCTTTCTAGTTACAGGGAAAGAAAATTTGTCCCATCTCATCTTTAACTCTGACTGAATATTCACAATACATCTCTCCCTATCCACCGGTTTTTTTGAAAATACCGCTTCATTACGAGTTTTCCAAATATAGTATATAGTAACTCCTACCGCTGCACATCGCATTCTATACACCAGATTTGTACTTCTATGAGCTCTCCATAGACAGACCATACAGTCCAAAAACCTAACAGGTAACTTACATCTTAACCACTTGTGCAGAATTTCTTTGAACACTTCTCTGCTAAACTCACATTCAAAGAACAAATGGTCCCTAGACTCCAGTTGACCACAAAATTCGCAATTCCCATCAGTAATCATGTTCCACGCTCTTAGCCTATCTTTACTCGCCAATCTATTTTGACATGTAAGCCACCAGATGAAACTAGCATGCGGAGTACAGAAACTTGTCCAAAGGATACGGTCCCAACCATTACCATTAGGAGAAGGGTACATCATCTCATATAGAGCTTTAGCAGGGACTTTACCTTTCTCTTCAATAATCCTGTCAATCTCGGCTTGCAAGCCCAAGCTAATCAATTCATCTCGAATTCTGAGACAACTCTTCCACCAGTAAGCATGTGAACCTTTCATACTGACTGTCCAAAATGAGTCTCCTTTTAGCAAGTGGTCCATCCATATTATATGGGTTGTTAGTTGATTTTCCAGTTGTGCACTGATATATATTGCATACACATACATTAGAAGGTTGAAGCTTTAGGGGGTAACACCCATCATCACGATTGCTGATTGATGTTGGTCACAAAATTCGATTTCATGAACGTGTTACTCATCCTGGTTGATTTCTACTGCGAATGGAATGGAAGTACTAGGATTGTGATTACAGGACTTGGGATGTAATAGTTTCTCACTTGAAAGCTTTATTTGACATGAACGTAATTGTTGGGTTGCTTATTGGATGTGATTGCAGCAATCTTTTCCGAGTTTTTGGTAGTGCAAAGGGTAGTGGAGAAGCGTCAACTTTGGAAGCAAGCAAGAACCCTATGAGGTACCATCACTAAGTGCCTAAAATTTGCTTAGTACTGGTTGATTGTTGATATCTGTTTGTAGTTCCTTGCATCAATTTGACAAGGTCATCTCTCGAAGTTTGCTATGCTCAAAATTGGTTGGTTTAAACTTTTGTCAGGGAACAAGTTCCGGGTGCCAACACTCCGGCTAAGGCCTCAAGATCACTAGGCACTTTTTCACGTGTAGTAAGACGAGGTATGCTGTTGAAGCTATCTATGATGTTTTGGTGTTTCTGGAAACTTTAGATAGGTCATGTACGTGTGTGACCTTTAGTTACTTGTCAACAAGTTGATTCTGAGGTCATCCTTTTCTATATATGTGGTTGCACCGCCTGCCTTTCAATAGGAGCTGAAAATCACGGACTGGACTCGAACGGAAATGCTTTTGACTTTTCAATGAAGCTTCTCCATTTAGCCTGGCACCCAACAGAGAACATGCTCGCCTGTGCTGCTTCCAACAGTCTGTACATGTATTACGCCTGAAAAATGCTCAGGAGAAGTGTACTACAGGGGGGCCTTTTGGCTGTTGTGAAGATCTAGTCCGTGTAGAAGAAACATTTAGAGGACTGGCCTTTTCTTTTGGCGGCTCACTCTTGTCTTGGGTGGCATCAGTACAAGAGGATGTGTTTTCACGAGCAGCATCATATGGTTTTAACTTATTGGCCTTAACCTGTTAGTTTGCCATGCCTGCTCGTTCTTGCAGGCCTTAGCAACATATATATAGTTCAAAATACAGGTTATAGTTTGAAGGAAATATGTTTTTTGAGGTTCGACTGTGATTTAAGCCAATTCATAAGTTGGAAGTCTAACATGAAGAAAAAAGGAAAACGACGAAGGAGAAGACGGCCGGCTTTGAGCAGAAGGATATGAAGATTGAAGACGAATTACCTTTTTTTTCAACTGATACTAATGTTTAAGCCTCATGGAATCCTTTTGTGATGTTGTGGGTAAGGAACTATTATTCAGCCAGTGGACTACCCTCTAACCTATTACCGTTTATTTTTTATTTATTGTTGCGCTCGTATTTGTTATTTGTTTCGTCCCTTTTGATTACAAAGATGATGTATAAATTGATTACTGCTACAAGGGAGAATGGCCACTTTTGATATGGTAACTAATTGGTGGAACCTTTCATGATCGTGGGCTCGTTTTCAAGCTCGTTAATTAGGGTTACATGTTTGTTATGTTGTGACCCTTTTTTACTTCCTATTAGTCCTGGCTGATAGCGTAGCGCTCCTTTGATACATCTCTAATTCTTTTACGAATGAGTTTAATTCATGTTTATTTTTTTCTTCTATATTGTTATATTAATCTTTTATTTTTTCATTCTCTAACAAGTGCCATTTGACAAAGAATGGGCACATAACTTTGTTTTGATCTCTTACCCGGTTCGTTGGAGGCAAATTTGTTTTAAGAAAAGGGATTCGTTCAAGGCAAAATTGTAGTTTATTATGGTCTCATTGATGCGGTAGGCGAAGAACAGAATGACGTAAATCTGATAGTTTTAAATATTGCTGTGACTATAGTAATTTCGAGCAGATAACCACGGGGATGTTACGGTACCTATTTGATCAAATCCAACCTAGTGGGCCGGTCATACTTGGCCCATAGGCTCAGTTCTGTATTAGTTTGTCCATTATTAGCCCATTTTACATGTATTTATATACAAGATTGTAATACCCAAATCTCAAATGAAATAAAATTAGAGCATTCTACAAAGGTATCATTTAGCCTACCCTGGGAATACTATCTCTAAAATATCTAATCTTCCTTTTCTCTACCATGAAGAAATCTTCCATCGGATCTACATCCAACGATGGATCCTCCGGACACAGTGGCACCAGTGGCCCCCTCATAGCTTCATTATGCCCTCGTTCCTCCTCAAATCTACATCAATCAATCTTATCTGCATCGGTAAATCTGGTGAAGCTCTGTAAGGACAATTTCCGCATCTAGTGTGCCACGATCTTGCCATTCCTGAAAGGGAGTGACCTCTACAAGTTTGTCTCTTGGCTCTTATCCTTGTCCTCCTGAGTTTGAGAATGACGTCTTGAATCTTGAACATTCTCGGTGGATACAACAAGATCAACTTATAATCTTGGTTCTCGTGACTTCCTTGAGTGAGTCTGTTGTCCCTCAGGTCGTCGGCCTTGAACCTTCCTCTAAGGTATGGCCATATCTGCTGAACACATATTCCACTCAAAACAACGCTCAGATTGGACAACTCATATTGCAATTAGCTTCAATGGAAGAGCATGTTTCAGAAGACATGACTACTTACTTTAATAGAGCCAGATCGCTTGTTGATTCTCTTGCCATCACATGCCATAATGTTACAAAGCATGAGTTCCAGAGTTATGTTCTTAAGGGGTTAAACTCTTACTATAGTGTTGTGGTTTCAAATATAATGACGAGATCTAAGCCACGTGACTCTGGTCAACTTTTTCATACCTATTGTTTGCTGAATCCTAGCTTCAACAGCAGAAAGGCAGCACTCATACTGTTTCTCTAAACGCTACACACACAGACTCAGAGACATGGTAAATCTCACTATAATCGCTCTTCAGATGTTCGAGAAAATAACTTTCAAAACAAATCACGTGGTAGTGGCTCTAATAACCAATCTCCCACGTAAAACCAAACCTACACCACCACTATCACCTCAACACAAGGAAACTCAAACAACTTGTTCACTGGCCAGCCAGACACTCATCCTAAATGCCAAATTTGTGACAAAGAGGGCCATACAGCTAAGCAGTGTTACCATAGTTTTAATCAGTCATACCAGCCCCGTCCCCCCTCTGCTGTTACTGCAAATGCCACCAACAAACTATCTACCTCAGATTGGATGCCTGACACTGCTGCCAGCCATCATTTTATTGGCGATCTAGACCGCTTGACTCTTCAACCAACAGACTACACAGGGACTGATTTTGTGTCTCTAGGCTAGGTGATGGTTCTCAACTCCCTATCACTCACACTAGTCATACAACTTTGTCTTTCCCTAAGAAAACTTCACCCTATCTAATGTTCTTCACTCACCTCACTTAAACAAAAATCTCATTTTAGTTCATCAATTATGTTGTGACAATAATGTTTCCTTTGAATTCTTTCCTGACTATTTTGTCTTGAAGGATTTGACAACTCAAGCCACTATCCTACAAGAACCAGTTAGAGATGGAGTATATGTGTTACCAACCCCTTCCACAACTACATTCCCACAACCGAACTACAGCAAGACTGCCCCTCTTGAAGATTGGCACCAGAGATTGGGCCATCCTTCTTTGCTTATTACAAAGCATAAAATAAAAACATTTTGTTTACCAGCTTCCAATATATGTTTTCCTGAAGTCTGTAATGCATGTGCTCAGGGAAAACTACATGCCCTTCCCCATTCGAAGTCCCCTCCTATCTCTATTGCTATCTTTGATCTAACGTTTTTAGATCTTTGGGGACCTGTACACTGTAACTCTATTGATGGCTTCAGATATGTTTTACTTATTGTAGATAACTATTCACGCTTCATGTGTTATTTTTGTTTGAAATTCAAGTCAGAAGTCTATAATGTTTATGATGTTTTCAGTAAACTTGTTGAGGTTCAATTATGTAAAAAGATTAAGGCCATCCAAACTGATGGCGGTGGTGAGTTTAAGCCCTTACATACTATTCTACAGGAATCAGGCACTGCCCATCGCCTCACTTGCCCTCACTCTCACCAATAAAATTGCTCTGTTAAGGGTCAAATTAAGCAGGTTGTGGATCATGGTTTAAGTCTCCTTAGATGTTCTTGTTGGCCCAATTTGTGACCTTACAATAATTTCACACTTTCCTTCCGTAACTTAGAATGCATTTTTTCTAGGATATGATGGGTCTTTTACTACCTACTTTTGCTATCACCTACCTGCTAATAGAATTTACCTCTCTCGTGATGTCATCTTTAATGAAAATGTTTTCCTTTTCGCACCACTTTATCCTCACCAGCTCTCACCTCTAAGCCCTCAGAACAAACTCTCACTAATCTTCAGATTCCCCTTTTTACCACACCACCCTTGCTACCTACACCATCTTCCCAACCCCTTTTAGACCCATCTATCTCATCTCCTCATTCAAATACATCTACATCACATTCTATTGCATCCTCAAACCCCCACTCCCTCTTTCATAGATTCACCCACCATAATTATGTCCCAAGATTCTCCTACCCCTCCTAATTCTATCTATGCTCCTTTTGTTCCTCACAAGATGGTCACTCGTTCCCAGAAAAACTCACTAAAGCCTGTCATCAGGACTGATGGTATCTTCCCTTGGCCCAACCCTTAACTTCACATCACTACCTCTACACCAACCTCTTCTATCCTTGATGAGCGCACCTTTGCTAAAGCCATACCCCATCCTGAGTGGCAAGCTGCCATTTAAGCTGAGTATAATGCACTAATGGAGAACAACACTTGGGACCTTGTTCCCTATCTTGCTGGTCAGAAAGTTTTGGGAACCAAATGGGTTCTCAGAACAAAAAGAAAAACATATGGTTCTGTTGAACGAAGGAAGGCAAGATTGGTGGCTCTAGGGTATGATTAGGAGGAAGGTATTAACTATCATGATACTTTTAGTCTCGTGGTAAAGGTTGCTACTGTGAGACTGGTTATTTCTATGGCTATTTCTTCTAACTGGCCTCTAAGACAGATTGATGTCAACAATGCCTTTTTACATGGCAATCTGGAAGAAGAAGTCTATATCAGGCAACCTCAAGGTTTTCTAAACTCCCACTATCCTAATAATATATGTCGTCTAAGGCGTGCTCTCTATGGATTAAAACAGTCACCAAGGGCCTGTTATTCCACATTAAGTTATTTTCTTACTACTATTGGCTATCAAGCCTCTGTTGCTGACCCCTCTTTGTTTATATACTCCCACCATGGCCACAAAGCTTTCATTTGAGTGTATGTTGACGACATACTTCTCATAGGGGATTCTGACTTGCTTCTCGATCGATTAATCTCCTGCATTGCTACAGAGTTTCTATTAAGGACCTAGGTCCTCTACATCTATTTTTGGGGAGTAAAGTGACTCGTGATTCGAAAGGATGTTATCTGTCCCAACAACACTATGTCCTGGATATTTTATCCCGCTACAACTTCTCTACAACTAAACCCTCTCCCACCCATATCACCGACACATCTACCCTTTACTCCCTTGATTCACCACCTTACTCTGACCCAAAACAATACAGTAGCCTCGTTGGGAGCCTATAGTACCTTGCCTTTTCAAGGCCTGATATTAGCTATGCAGTAAACAAAATCACCCAATATATGCACCAGCTCAAAGAAGTACATTGGAAAGCCGTGAAGCAGATTTTATGTTACCTTTGTCTTACCTCATATATGGCGCTATTTTTCTCTATGACTTCCTGCCGCCATCTTTATATCTCCGCCGACGCTGATTGAGCTGGCACTCCCGGCGACATACGCTCGACTTCTAGCTTTTGTATCTTCTTCGGGGACCATCTTGTCTCGTGAGATTCCAGGAAGCAACGAACGGTGGAACGATCCTCCACCAAGGCTGAGTTCAAGGCACTCGCCTCTGCTACTACTGAAAGTATGTGGTTGCAGCAAACCCTCTTTGAACTGGTTTCTACCTCCTGACAGCTCCCACTCTTTTTTGTGACAATCTGGGTGCCAGATTTCTCCCCTCAAACCCAATCCTACATATTTGGGCTAAGCATATTGAGATCGACTATTTTTTGTGAGAGAAAGGATCAAGAAAAGGAGTATCAAGATTGAATTTTTGCCGACTGATTCCCAAATTGCGGATGTATTCATAAAACCTTGACTAGGGGACGCTTCCCTGACTTACGATCCAGGCTGCCGCTACCGTCTTGTAGGCCTGGCCTCGTGGGGGGGTGGGGGGGCTAGTGCGTCGATCATACTTGGCCCATTATTATAGTCCAGTTATGTATTAGTTTGTCCATTATTAGCCCATTTTACATGTATATGTACAGTCTTTCTGATTGTAATACAAAGTCTTGAATGAAATAAAATTACAGCATTCTACTACGACCATCATATGATATTTGTTTTTAAAAAATAGTAATCAGCGAAGAAAAGTGACTGGGGTGTTCCGAGCAATTGTTATTGATTATTTTTCTAAGATAAAATATTATTGTTATCGACTATTTGCTTACAACTAAATTGTTCTCAGTAGTCTTGAGTTATATGTAAATCACTTATTTCTAAGTTCAACTTCAAACATTATCCCGCCAAACTAGTTGTTTGAATGCAATTGTTCTCAAGACCTTTAAGTAACCGATTATCGTCAAGTTGCACTCTTAGCACTTTTCCACAATATTAAATCATGTACGACGATAGCCCTTGAGAATTTTGGGTGAGAAATGTTTCACGAAGTTTTTAGAAATATTATAAGTAATGATATTATAACACAAAAATAAGATAGCAAAGAGTAAGGGTTCTCAACTGTTTCTACCTTCTTATTGAAGATAATAGAGAGATTATGAACTATATATAGTAAATATATTTTTTAAATAACTGAAGCTAGCTCTCAGTTGAACAAGTACTCAGTGACCAAGATTTTTTGTGTGGCAGTTTCCAAAATGGTTCAACGACAATTTATCCTTTCCATTCCATGGCAATAGACATCCTTACAATGCGGGTATCTCTTTGGTTTGTGATACAAGGTAGTGGTAGGTGGTTTTGGTTGGGGTTATTTGTTTCTTAATATCATTTAAAGAATCATATTTTTCATTTTTCTTTCCAACTATCTTTTTTTTAATTCATAATATATCTCCAAAGTTTCCATAATTTATACACTTCAAATTTCAAAACTTGTTTCTTCATATATTCTTAAGAGTTTCAAAATTCATAATTGATGTGTGTTCAAGTGAACATGATTTAGGGGGTGCATTTCATATGTTTTATCAACACTTTTCTTACTAATTTCTCCACTATAGCTAGTTTTCCTTTAGTTTGTGTTTCATTGTTATTCTTACATATTTATTGCTAAGCATGAGAACAACCTAGCTAAGATCAAAGGAGACAAAGAGAGCAACGCGTGGGCGCAAACGGATTCAAAGTAAGAGCTAAAACAAAGAACTAGACTAGAAACAAGTTAAGGCTTGTTTATGGAGGGTGGCCCGGGTATGTGTTTAGGTAAACAAACCCGGACGGCCGGACCACAGCCAAAACAACCTTTCTGCCTATTTTTTACCCTGGTCTATGTATAAGTCTAAGAAAACAACTTGGACCAAGCCCCAAATTGCAGTAGAACACGTTTTTAAAAGTAGAAAAGAATAAAGGTGAGGGGGAGGTCAAATACACAACATAACCACGCGAAAAAGAAGAGAAAAGTGGGTTTATTATTGAGTGTTTACGGCTTCTAATCATGTTCATATTGGATTTGGGGATTTGATTAGGGTTTTCTCAATCTATTGTCAATTTACTAAATTGGTTAGATTAGTGTTGCCTATTAGTTTAGCATTAGTGTGAGTATCTATCAACCTGTGGCTCTGAGATAGAAATCTAAAACCACAGGGACTAAATCACTATACTCTAATTTTAATGATTTTGAGATTAGACTTTGTTGCAACTCAAGTGAACTTGAGCTTAGTGTTATCTATTGATCCAGGGCTTAGCTGATTGAGAAGTTCCGGTTATATCAGTTAGGATTAGTCGGTCTAGATTATTTCACTAATTAATTAAGTGTTCTCATTGTTTGGCTATAAGTTTAAGAGTCGACAATCAATAGTAAGGGGAGGATGGGTGCAAATATCCATCCCGAGCTATCTATCATAGTTTAGTTAGTTTAGTTTTATTGCTTTATATTATTTCTACATGTATCAACCCAAACAACAAAATGCCCCAAAACAAATTACATATATGTACTTTTGTTTATACTCTTGCACATTTACTAAATTGATAATTAGCTCGAAAGTTGTGAAGTCTCAATGGATACGACCTTGTTGGACTACACGACTGGGTTCACTGCCCATTAGGTAGCAACATAGTTTCATTACTATTTGTACAACAACAATATACTCTTACTTCGTAAAATGATCTTGAATAATGACTACTTTATCTCTGACATTGCATATCATATTCAAGTTTACAATATGACAACTTTTTAAATTCAGGGATATTTTAGGAAACTTTACAAAAAAACTACAAAAATACAAATAAATACAAAGAAATATTTAAAAATTAGTAAAATATTAAAAAATAACTAAAACATAAATAAATTTGAAAAAAAAAATTAATAATTATTGAATATTAAACACACACAAAACTTCAAACAAATTTATATTTTTCTTCTCATTTCGTTTTACCATCCTTGGCTATTTATCAGTGTTCTTCTTCATTTAGGTATTTGTAATTATGGTTAAATAATGATTAAATATTATATAATAAGCATATATATATGTCAAGGAATATGTTTTTTTAGTTGTTTTTTAAATTTCATCACTTTTACAATATCTTTTTGTATTTATTTACATTTTTGTAGTAATAAATTTTATTTGTAAAATCATAAAATGTTTGTGAATATAAAAGTGATATATTGTGAACTTGAAACATGATCTGTAATGTCAGGGGTAAAACAACCTTTATTTAATGTCATATCACAAGAGTATGGTATATTGTGAATTCCAAAACTCTTAAGGGGTATATATATAACCAGTTTGAAATCGAGGTTGATGAGTGTTCAAATGAGCATGTTTTAGGGGTGTATTTAGTGTATTTTATCAACACCTTTAATGCTCTTTTCTTCACTCTAGCTAGTTTACCTCTAGTTTTGTGTTTTATTGATGTTTTACATATTTATTGCTTAAACAAGATAAATAACATAGCTATAAATAAAGTAGACAAATAGAGGAACGTGTGGACACAAACGGATCAAAAAATGGAGCTAGACGAAGGAGTTAGACCATTATAAAGATTGGTCTGGGTGTATGTCCGGGTATGTAACCCAGACCACAGCTAGAGCAAGCTTATGTCGAGTTTTGAATGTGGTCCAGGTTTATGTCTGGGTATACAAACCCGGACCATAGCAGCGGGCACCTTCTGGACAATTTTGAGGTTAGTCCAGGTTTGTGTCCGGGAAACAAACCTGGACCAAATCAGAAAGCGGGATTCTGGACACTTTAGAGAGTGGTCCAGGTTTGTGTCCAAGAAAGAAACCCGGACCAAAGTAGTGCGCACGACTCACTGGACGATTTTGAGGTTGGTTCGAGTTTACTCCCCGGACGGAAACCTGGACCAAGCCAGAAAAGCAACAGAGATGCGTTTTAAAACATGGAAAAAAAAGAGAGAGGGGAGGCCGAGCCGGGTGTAGCAGTAACGCGATAAAAGAAGAAAAAAAGAGAGAATGAGAAGCCCACCCCCCCTCACCATTGAAGCTCTTCTTCACCTTATGCATGACCATTTCTCTCCCTTATCTCTTATTTATCTCTACTATGATTGATTAGTATCCTTGTAGCTAGGGATTGGAATTTTTCCAGATCCCCTAAACTCCATTGTTGAATCTTGAATTCATGTTTATGATATATTTAGTCATTGTTCTTAATTGAAGATGACTATTGAGTGATTATGTCCTTTAAGCTTGGTTTTATTAATTTATGGATTTACTTAGGGTTTTCTCTAATTAATTGTCATTATGTTAAATTGGTTGGTTTAATATCACCAATTAGTTTTGCATTAGTGTGTATTTCTATGGACGGGTTTCCGGAAGTAGAAATCTATACCGTAATCAATGTTAGCCGACTTTCACTAATTTTGGGATGGGGTTCTCACTGCAACTTATGGTAGATTTGTGCTTATGCTTCCGATTGAATTGAAGACTCAAACTAACAGTTGGTTTCTGTCTAAATTGGTTTGGATTAATAGACCAAGATTTGGCTATTAATTAAATTCCCGTTGTTTAGCTATTGATCGAAGATTCGATAATGGTAGTTGTAACACCCCCCCCCCCCCGCGTTAATTACGCCCCTAATACATTGTTAACTAACGCGAATCGTAGCAGAAAATAAAAAAGTCGTAGCGGAAATTAAAATCTAATCATCTAAAACCGGGTGTTACCCATTGCTCGCCCATGCGAACAACGAAGCGTCCATCTCTACAACTAACTAATATTACAACCATTTCCACTGTGATAACGAGGTTATAAGTTAATACCAAATTACAACATTTAATATCCAAAACAATCACTAATGAGCAACCTACCTATCTATACCGATAGTTCAACAGCGGGATGTTAATTGAAATACCCCAAACTTATTAAACATGGATTAAATATTTAATTACATTAATTAAGGCCTAAACATGCCTTAAAAGTCAACTGAGAACAACAGTGGTCAACACAAAACGAGATGTTGCACCCTTTGACTGTTAAGGGTAAATAAATACCCAAATGAACTTCTTAGGACCTAAAAATTTGTCCTAAGTATATTAACACATTACTAAACATATTATAATTGTTGGGAAACACTCCAACACAAAGAAAAAGCACTTTCATGCTTCAAGGTCAAAAAGGGCAAAAATGTGCTCTAAGAAACCTTAAAGGTCTAATGACCTCTAAATGATGTAAAATTGGATACCATGGTCAAATATCATGTAAGGAACACAACAAAACCGTTGTCAAAGAAAACAGAGCTCAGAAACACCTTGCGACACAAAATGTGCACTAAAACTCCTTAAAGCACGTTTTTGTGTAATTGCCGTCTAAATTGGTTTTAAATGAGCTAAAAGGTTATAAATACCTTTAAATATGATAAAATATCATATTATATGATATTAGGAATTTAATTCCAGAAATTTACGAATTTTTACAAAGTTAATATTAAAATATTAATAAAACCCTAAAGTGGGGCCCGTTTGGGTCAACATTGACTAAGTTGGTCAATGTTGACCATTGACCACGAAATGGACCTTATAAATCAGATTAATAAGGATCCTAGACAAACCATGTGACAATACCCATGTGACAATTAAATATACACCTTACTTTTACATAAAATAACAAAAAAAACAAACTTTACCTTATAAAACAAAAAGGTGGGCTCCACTTACCTTTCCCATGTGAGCCAGCCGATTTGGAGCCTCCATTTGCTCCTCTTTTCCCTTGTATTTCGGTGCTCCAAGCAAGAAGAAGACAAGGGAGATGAGTCACCTTACAATAAATGAACTAAAGTAACATTATTTATCTCATTTTTTTTATTCAAATTGGCTCCAATCATACCCTACCTTTGTCAATCAAGGACGGCTGCCCCCTCTTCTTGTCTCCACCAAATTCCCCTTCAATTATCAGCATCAATCAAGCATTGATGAGTCATCAAAACAATAATGACCTAAAATATTCAAAAAAACGACTTTAAGGCAATATTAGGTCATTCTCCTTCATCCTTCCTCTTCAGCCGAGGTTGCTCTGTCCTTTAGCTCCCTTTGGCTCCTCTCCACCGTAGGTAAGAGTTCCAAGCTCCATTGGAGAGAGTTCATGCTCTAGGTAAGCTCTTAAGGCATAAAAATGCCCATTTTCTTCATCTTTCTTTCCTTTTTCGATTGATCTACACTCCAACATTTTCTATACATCTATGTAGAGTGTTTTGGAGGTTAAATGAAGAATCATTCTCGGCCATAACAAGATCTAAGGAGAAAATTTCAAGTCTGGACCATTTAAGGTAAAAATGTGCTTTAAGCTCATATCTTTTGATTCCCTTCAAGTTCGGCTGTGAAACTTTGTTCCTAGCCTTATTTTCTTCTCCTTTACATGTTCAATCAGTTGGTTAGCCATTTGGAGCAAGGGTGGCTGAGATCCAAAGGAAATACCCTCTTTTAAGGCATTTTCCAAGGTAAAACCTAATAACAAGGTAGGTTGTTGTGATCTAGCTATTTCCTATGTCAATATGGTAGATCTAACACCTTGTGGTGTGTTTGATTCAGGCTGAAACCATCTTGAACTCTCCTTGCATTTTTAAGGTGATTTTTGCCTTAAATCTTACATTAAATTACTTCTTATGGTTAGATCTTTCTTGGAGACTAACTAGGCCTTGTTTGCTGTTTGAAAACATGCAAGAGAGCTTTGGAAATTTTATCTAAGGCTGGCCGAATTCAAACAAGGAATTATTCAAGCTAAATCAAGGTATAAATCACTTAAACATTAACTTTGCTAAGTTAAAATGTTCTAAGCTAATTCTATATTAATTGCCGTGAGAGAACATGGTAATAAGGTCATTTTTGACCTTAAAATGTTTAAAGAAATGGCTTAGTAAATTTATCTAAGTGATTAAGTAACATAAATGTCAAATTTAAGACATTATGTGGAAGTTTGGTAATTAAATGGAAAGTGTGTGGTGAGGCCGAGAATTATAAGTATTTTTTTGGACATTTATGTGTAATTTATTTTGCAAGCCAATGTTTGTAATAAGGCCATGTATTTTAGGCCATTTTATTTATGCATTTACAAGCTTTTAATTAAGTTTAAGTAGTATAAGTGCATTACCGAAAATAAATGGGGTATTAGGTGTAATTAAATTAAATTTGGGGGCTTTAGAATAATAAGGCCGAAAATTAGAGGTAAAAAGGAGTTAAAATAAAGTTTATAAGATTTTTATAAAGTTTTGGGGTTAAATGGTGATTTCTAGAAAGTTTGGGTGCAAACCGTAATTATTAGGAATTAATGGTCAAGGAAATATTAAGGAGGTCAACATTGACCATATGCTAGGTTTTGACCAAAATAAATAAGTTAGATAACTTATTTAAGGTTTTTAATAAGTTATGTATTTAATGGTAATATTTTTATAATATATGTGGTAAATATGTTATTACCAAAAATAAAAGGTGTACAATGGTATTTTAAACACCCATGGGCTATTAGGAATTTTAAGGAATTTATTGGGTTGTTTTTGGAATTAAAATGAACTATATATGTATAATATATAGTTATTATGTCATTATGACACTTTGGAGAAATATAGATGGTGGAATGGTAAATACCAAGAGTATATGGGTTTATAAGGATATTTATAACCCTTTGGTGAAATTTGGAGATTTTTAGAATAATAATACTTATTAAGATATGTGTATAACCATAGTTATACTCTTTTATAAGTTAGAAATGTTATATTAAATGGTATATATAACATGGTAAAAAGAAAGGGGTGATTTCGTAAATAAAGGAAATTATGGTTTAAGGAAAAGTATAAGGTTTAATATATGCCTATGAGGCAATATAAATAGTTTTGTATAAAAACTATAGGTTATAAGTTAAAGGAAATAAAAATATCATATCAAATGATTAGTGTTTTGGTATAACATTACATGATGTTATGTGGTCAAAACGGAATTTAAATAAATTCAAGGGCTATACCGAGTTAATAAGAGTTGGAAAATGAATTTTAGACTAAGGTCTATAATGTTAAATGTTATAACAATTATATGGTTGAGATGGAATTAATATAAGGAAGGGTACTCACATAAAATAATGTGACAAACTCTAAATAAATGGGATTTATAAACTAAGGTGTTATGGAATAAACCTTAGGAGGTAATTATACAACATAAAATGTTATATATATTAGGATAATAATCTTAATATAAGTTGTATAATATAAACAACTAATGGGAATAATCATCTAATAAAAGATGATAAAATGCAACATAAAATGCAAGAGTTTATTAAACTCATGGGAATTACCTACGTGGTAAATATATACATACACAAGATAATGTATATAGGTGGATATATATTTTGGTTGGAAACCATATGACTTAAAGGTGGTGGTTATTTAAAAAAATATATAGTTATGAACTATAAGATATGAGTTTGATACAATACAAAAATAATAATATAATACAATCATGCATGGATGCATGCAACTATAGGTTACGTACCTAAACTAGATGTGGATAAGATTAAAAGAAATATAAGGAATTAAACTTAACAGTTGAATGTTTGACGTACGCATTTTAAGTAACAAAGCCGACTATTTTAGAGGAACCTGTAACAAACAACTGTAGAAAACAGGGGTGAACTGTCGGGGTTACTTATTATTCGGAAATACCGGATGTAGTTAGTCATGGAGACTGACTTATAGTTTTAATACCGTTTAGATTATACTTCTGACAAGGACGCTTGACAAGCTAGCGGACTACACGGAGCATAGGATCTTGCTGATTCATACTCCACCGTAATACGACAGGGTGAACGGTATGTAAAGGGGTTTGATCCGAGTTGTCCTAAGGTTGCTCTTGGGCTCGGATTTGGTTGATATAACTTGTATGTTGTTATGTGTCTCTGGTTGTCTCTGAGGGCTTCCTCAGTTCAGACTTTTGTGTGATCTGTGATAAGATTGTTTGTCTGAATGTGAATTAATATGCATGAACTGTATATTTATAGCTGCTTATTATTTACTGTTGTTGAGTTAACAGTATTGGTTCGTATATATGAACCTATATATATAAAACGAACTAGCGGCTATGGTGCTATCTTATATGAAATATAAGGAACGTAAGTAAAACGTTGTAGCACTATGATAATAACATATACATATTATCTGAGACTTTTATACAGAGCATTGGCCTTTCTATACGCCGCTCTTGTATCTAACACTGGGTCCCGAGTTTACAAACTCCGGATTGGACTAATGTTAGAAAATTTGGTAATGCGATGCGATGGTATAATTAATTAATTAATTAATGGAATGGAAGTAAAGCCAAGAGGATGTGGCTCTTGGTGCGCGCTGTGATCACAAAAACGATACCAGGATGTCCGCGTACGGGTCCGTAAGTATCAAGAAAATTTCCCGTGAGCTAGAATGGCTCGTTGGTCGGAGACTCTACCGTTGGAGTGGCTACTGCCGTGGGTGACCCGCCATAATATATGGGTAACTAGAGACATGTCGTTTTAACGAGACATTGTCACTAGGTATAACTGAACAACTAAAACAATTGAGACTTATACAGTGGCGAACAATACCATGGACGAGACTTAATACTTGTTTATTATTCTCGTTGTTTCGCTTTGTTGTTCATTGGTTATACTTGTGGTTATTTTATTGTGTGTTGATGGATGGATGGAGCCTACAAGGCTAAGGTAAACTAAATATGAAAACTGTACGCTACGGCGAATGTACATTGTACATTATATTGTTATTACTCGATACGTTCGATATATAAATGTTGTATGGAATATTAAATGAATGTTTGGATTGGATGGATGGTTAAATGTTTATGGATATCTGGATGGTTGATTATGTATATTATACATTTATGCTTCAGTTTTGATTATAACTGTAAAAAGGAAAAGCATGAAACCAATCTAATAATAAGATGGTTAAAATGACAAGTGACCATTAGGGTCCAGGCCCGGCATACTCAGCGTCTATCGCTGATACTACACCATTACAGGTTGTTGATCATTGTCGGAGCTGAAGAGCAGGAACAGGGTAATTGGAGTGTTACTTTTGTCACCACACTGGAGATGTTGTATAGCAATGAATGGTGAATTGTATGATGGTAAGGTTGTGTATTCAGGATTGGGTAGACGCTCACTTGTCGATGTTTATGGTTTATGGATTAGTATGATGTATAGGAGTTTCTCGTTATCACTGCGGTTAGCAGTTTATTTGTATTGGAAGTTGGATGTAGTTTGGCTGCGTTGCTCGCATGGGCGAGTAACGGCCGGTGACACCCGAGTGAGTTTTGTAATGGTTATTTGTTTTTCTGCTGCGAGACGTTTTATTTATTGCTACGTGAGAGATTATATCGTGATTATTGAGAGGGGTGTTACAAAAGTGGTATCAGAGCGGAGTACCGCTCTGATGACGAGATAATAGGTTAAGACAGTGAGCTTAGGACTTGGGAAATTATGGGAAACATTTGGGAGTTACGAGACGATTCGTCTTAGGAAGATATTGTGTCTAGAAACGCAAAATTGCGTGACAGGTTAGCCTTTAAGGCAACTTAATATCTATTGGTTGTGTACGGTAATTTACCGAATATTTATGTGACATACTGTACTACAGATGTCTGGTGGAACTAGAGGGCGTGGTACTGGTAGAGGTGGAGGCGGTGACCCCGGCATTCCAGGAGTTGCTGAGACGGTTGCAGCCGTTCTTGCACAGCTGGGTACTCAGATAGGAGGAGCACCAGCCCACCCGCCACAGCCCAGGGAAACGAACTGGCTGAAGTCAGATACAGAGACCCGACCACCTACATATTCTGGGGAACCAGACCCCGTAGCTCTGGAGCGTTACATTGTTGAACATGAGAAAACATTTGAAGCTTTACAGGTACCAGACGACAAGAAGGTCGCCATTGCTGCTTTCCATCTGAAGGATGCAGCCAGCACTTGGTGGAGGTTGGTCAAGGACCATCACCTGGCTACGCCCGACTTTTCGTGGGCTGCCTTTGTCGAGTTGCTGAGAGGGAAGTACTACCCAGCACATCTCAAACAGAAGAAGCGCCAGGAGTCCGAGACACTGACCCAAGGAGGTCTGACCGTGGATGAGTATTACGCTCGATTCATTGGTCAGCTGGACTTCATTCCCGGTGTGGATTACTCAGAGACCGTGAAGGTCGAGAAGTTCCGGAGAGGACTATTATTTCGCATTCAGATGGCGATGGGTGCTACCCTCTACACTACCATCCAGGTACCAACATGAAAGCCATAAGATTCTTTACTTACTACATTACCAATTAACTTTGTGAGAACTTACCAAGGAGATTCCAGGAGTGTTATGAGGCTGCCTCGAGGACAGCTAATGCTCCAGACTCGGGAAGAGACTCTAGGGGCAAAGAAAAGGAAGAACCCTGAGGAAGAGTCTGAGGGTGGAGGAGCGTCTTCAGGCGATAGCCAGAAAAAGGGAAAGTAAGGACTTATCCCACTCTAAATTGTTTACCATACTAAATATCTTATAAATACTGACCCGAAACATTTAAACAGGAAGTTTTTCCAAAAGAAAGGGCAACAAGGTCACAAGGGAAAGAAAGGGAAAGAGCCCGTCCTGCAGTTGACCGGCCCAGCTATTGATGCTAAGCCTCTGAGATCTGCACCTCCTAAGGGTGAGAACACCTACCTCATAAAGTCAAATGCAATCTTAACCTTTATACCACCAGATTTTAACTTAAACTTTAATACAATCATCAGGCACCGGACAGCCCCAGCGCCATTTTTACTGTAAGCGTTGTGGGAAGGACCACCCAGGGGTCGACTGCGAAGGCCGCAAAGTCGAATGTCGGTGCTGCCACAAAGAAGGCCATAGGGAATTTGAATGCTGGATGAACCCAGAGAGCCGTAATTACAGGCCACCAAAGAATACTCAGAAGACCTCAGCTGGAGGATCTGGAGTACCACGAGGCGGTCAGGATGGCCAGACATCTACTGATGCTGGAGCCCAGAAGGGCAAGGGAGTAGATAGGGCATGAGTACCCTAACTCCATGAGACCGCTGGTGGAAGACTTTTACTTACTATGTTGTGTGCTTACTTTGAATGTTAGAAGGAGCTATGTTATAAGTATGTGGGAGTGTGTCATTGACCACTCGCCTTTTGTGTAAGACTTTGGGATTAGTTGTGTGTACTCAGTACCAATAAGCTTTGAACCTTAAAGGATAATATATATGAACAGGATGTTAAGGCTTACATTATCATGTAGCCCATACTCGATGACACAGAGTCAATGAGACCGGGAATTACTGAACCAGAATTTCCACCTGCATGGCGCACTTGCTATTGCAAGCGCTATAACAGTAAACCACTGAAATTTCCATCTGCCTTGCGCACTTGCTACAGCAAGTGCAGCGACAGTGACAGCAACAGTAACAGCTACTGCAAATGCAACTGCAACAACTACTACTTTTTTTAACCTTTTATAAAAAAAAACTGGTTTTTTTTTCAAACTTTTTCATTCAAACCTGGAGATTAGAAACCTATGCAATTTGGAAGGACCGATAGTCCAACCACTGCAACTGGACACATTATACAGCCACTATGACTGTAAAAAAAAAACACACACCAGTTTAAACGTTCGAGGAAGTTTCAGACAGAGCTACTAGCCAAATATCATCGGAGTATACTTGCATTTAATGCTAATCACTATTAGTGACACATGTTTAGTCCTTATGGACAAGCATACCCTTTGTAGATGCACCACCGTCAGTGAGGATGGTTGGGAAGTGAAGAGCCAAGTTGCTCAAGCTATTATGCAATCTGCAATACATCCAATTACATGGATGAGGGGACGAATATGAACTATGGATGAGATATGAAAAAAAAACAGGGAGAAAAGGAATGTGTGTTGTACTCAAGAGATAAAAAAAAGGGAGAAACGAGTTTGCTAAATATAGCACAGATCTTACTTACACCGAGCTGAATAACGCCGATTTATGACCCGAATTACCACTGATGCCACCGGGGCAATAACATGAACTGTTAGACAAAAAAAAAGCAAGCAAAAAAAAAGACAAAAAGAAGAAGAAGAAGAAGAAGAAAAGAAAGAAAAAAGAAAGAAGAAAGAAAAGAAGAAGAGAAGAAAGAAGAAAAAAGAAGAAAAGAAGAAAAGAAGACGAAGAATAGAGAAAGAGAAGAAAAAAAGAAGAGGATATCCATCAAGGGGAGATTGATAAAAGAATACTTCACCACAGCCGTGTGACAGACATTACCAGTTTAATAAACGAGACATGGGACGACCGCACTCCGATAGGAGCATGTGGGCCTGACAGACTTATTTATAAGTTAGTCGGGTAAGTAGTAATGTATCAGTACGGTACCCCATGCAAGTAGACAAGTAGTGTTAGGAACACGAGAAGTAGTCAACTCCATTCTACGGACAGTAAGACGGATTACCTCGAAGATGGACGAGAAGAGCCGTAGTTAAACCAACGGGCTAAATAAATCAAGAATTTTCAACAGAGAACAGTGGACGGTATACAGAGAAGACAAGGAAACAGTTCAAGGACAGGAACCCAAAAAAAAAAGAAACAGGAAAACCCATTATGGACGAATAATATGTAGAAGCCTCATAAGGATCAAGCAAATGCTTGCAATCCAGAGGAAATCTACCAGATGATATGGACATAAACGCGTGATTACGCAAAGAGAAAAGATAAAGTTATATGATAGCAGATACCTTAAGCAAGGAACAGTAGATTTGGAATGTACCACTCACAGGATAATTCGCACATCTTTTCTGCTTGACTCATTGGATATTAGCTGTTGAGCGTTTATGCCTCTGCACTTTGTATGACTGAGTGTTTTGGTATTGCACTCGTGCAGTTATTAATCTAGTGGGAATGCAGAAAGATAAAGTGGATATCAACACGAGTGTGTATTAAAAAAAAAGAAGAGGAACTACAATAGTGTGTCACTCCGGAACAAATACCAGGAGACATGGATGACAAACATCATCTTTGTGGACATTTAGGCTGGTACGTCTTAGTATTACAAAGACAAGTGCAAAGAGCACTAAGTACTAACAATAGCCAATGTCATATTACATCTCAAACTGAATGTCAGTGAGAGAAGACACACGCATGTATGCGAGTTATCCAAACAAGTGGATTCACAGCAATGGAAAAAAAAGAGGCAAATTGAGCCTGTGTTCATGGGTCTGCACCTCATACGGAGCGAGTGGGCCCATTAGAATGAATTTGGGAGATAGCATAAATTGTTTAGTGCCACATCCCTTACGAATTGTAGAGCCCAAAAGGGCTAGAGTCATACCCGTCTCTCTGATATGAGGATAATCCACGAGTTGGAGAACTCTTTGAGAGCCAAGTATCCAGCGCTCCTTGTTGAGCGGCTGTTGTATACTTGTGGGGTACGGGGGCGTAACCCTTTTTAAGGGGGGTAGAGCCTCTTGGCTGTGCACATATGTGCACTAAGTTTTGGCTGTTTGATATGCATTGCATACAAAAAAAAGAGAATTGGTGGTGTGCGGGGCATACAAGGTTGTTTGTTTAGTATGCATGGCATACAGTGAATTGGTTTTGTTGGTTATGGTTGGTACGCGGGGCGTGCGTTGAGTGGTTTGTTTGTGTGTAATGTACACTTGTATGTATGTATCTTACGAGATACTTGTATGAATGTTGTGTTTACACCATGAGTGTGACACTTTTCGTATGATATTTGTGATATGCATTCATATTGCTTTATAGAATGATTACATATGGTATCGCCTAGATACGAAATGAATCATTAGATATGGAATTTGGAACAATGGAATATTATGGACACCTCAGGGAGGTTGTCAGGGTTGGTAGAACTGATAGGAAATGATGGTGCTGATGGATCACCTATATCCATATATGATTGAACTAACGCCACAAAGTGATGGCTACGTGCTGTATAGGCACAACACGATGTGTGTAAATGATATATCACATAGATATACATTATGGGGATAATGGGTAGTTATACATTAATATACTTACCTATTTGATTAAGAGACTTCGGGACGAAGTCTTTTTAAGGGGGTAGATTGAAATACCCCAAACTTATTAAACATGGATTTATTTAATTACATTAATTAAGGCCTAAACATGCCTTAAAAGTCAACTGAGAACAACAGTGGTCAACACAAAACGAGATGTTGCACCCTTTGACTGTTAAGGGTAAATAAATACCCAAATGAACTTCTTAGGACCTAAAAATTTGTGCTAAGTATATTAACACATTACTAAACATATTATAATTGTTGGAAAACACTCCAACACAAAGAAAAAGCACTTTCATGCTTCAAGGTCAAAAAGGGCAAAAATGTGCTCTAAGAAACTTTAAAGGTCTAATGACCTCTAAATGAAGTAAAATTGGATACCATGATCAAATATCATTTAAGGAACACAACAAAACCGTTGTCAAAGAAAACAGAGCTCAGAAACACCTTGCGACACAAAATATGCACTAAAACTCCTTAAAGCACGTTTTTGTGTAATTGCCTTCTAAATTGGTTTTAAATGAGCTAAAAGGTTATAAATACCTTTAAATATGATAAAATATCATATTATATTATTATAGGAATTTAATTCCAGAAATTTACGAATTTTTACAAAGTTAATATTAAAATATTAATAAAACCCTAAAGTGGGGCCCGTTTGGGTCAACATTGACTAAGTTGGTCAATGTTGACCATTGACCACGAAATGGACCTTATAAATCAGATTAATAAGGCTCCTAGACAAACCATGTGACAATACCCATGTGACAATTAAATATACACCTTACTTTTACATAAAATAACAAAAAAAACAAACTTTACCTTATAAAACAAAAAGGTGGGCTCCACTTACCTTTCCCATGTGAGCCAGCCAATTTGGAGCCTCCATTTGCTCCTCTTTTCCCTTGTATTTCGGTGCTCCAAGCAAGAAGAAGACAAGGGAGATGAGTCACCTTACAATAAATGAACTAAAGTAACATTATTTATCTCATTTTTTTTATTCAAATTGGCTCCAATCATACCCTACCTTTGTCAATCAAGGACGGCTGCCCCCTCTTCTTGTCTCTACCGAATTCCCATTCAATTATCAGCATCAATCAAGCATTGATGAGTCATCAAAACAATAATGACCTAAAATATTCAAAAAAATGACTTTAAGGCAATATTAGGTCATTCTCCTTCATCCTTCCTCTTCAGCCGAGGTTGCTCTGTCCTTGAGCTCCCTTTGGCTCCTCTCCACCGTAGGTAAGAGTTCCAAGCTCCATTGGAGAGAGTTCATGCTCTAGGTAAGCAGTTTATTTGTATTGGAAGTTGGATGTAGTTTGGCTGCGTTGCTCGCATGGGCGAGTAACGGCCGGTGACACCCGAGTGAGTTTTGTAATAGTTGTTTGTTTTTCCACTGCGAGACGTTTTATTTATTGCTACGTGAGAGATTATATCGTGATTATTGAGAGGGGTGTTACATTAATCCTAAGGTAATCTCGAGAGGTATGCTGCTAACAAGTTTTCCAAAAGTATGACAGTGAGCTACTAATAAAATCCCGAAATAATGTCGCAAGATACAAAATAAAAGAGTCTGAAATGCATAACAAAAGTCGAGGTCATCTACCCCCGGTCCCGCACCTCGTCTCGCAACACGATCAAGTACCTGTAATGGGGTGCCGTATAGGCTCAGCGAAAACGCTGAATATACTAAAGTGTAATCCTAGACCCTTTATGTCACTTAGGTCAATTAGCCGTCTGAACATGAGGTTGATTACATGCTGGTTCGTTTTATAGTTTATATAAACAGCAGTAAATAACATATAACATTCCGTCAATGTAACAATCCATACACCACATACAATACACAACATACAATATATAATATACAATGTACGAACGTGTAGTTACTTCCACCAAGGTATTTGTAGTTTTCCTTTACATTAGGTTAGTCACCATTAAGTCTTACTCTCAACGTCAGTGGGTGTCATGTTAGGACAACCCGTAAATAACCTCACTGGACAGTAGTCCCCCCGTACACACAAGGTGCTCATTGTCATGGATCATTCGATCGCGGGACTTCCACTTGCCAAATCAAGGCGTCAATGAATGGCCAAAGCTGTGTGCCAACAGCGACACCCTTTGTCCAACAGTCTATCTAGGCTCATTGGGATATAGAGGGAGTCAGTCCGATCCGGACGTTATACTCCAATGATCACTAATGCACAATCTCTTAGTCAAAACTAATTGGATTTCCATATCATACACCAACACTCTCCAACATATGATTAATCTCTAATCAAATACCTAAAGTGAAGTCTTAGGTTATAGAGAGATTATTACCGTTATAACTGCCTTTTAAGTCTTATACATATCCCTAGAAATAATCTAGGTTATATTCATGTTCAAGCTCTAGAAACTGGGGATCCCGAGTGGGCCGAGTCTCGTTCCTAAGTGTCTTACTTAGGTTAATTAAGAATTGTAAGTCTTCCAATGTTAGTATTCAATCGAACGAGAATCAAAGTCATACTATCCGAAGACGTCGCGCACAATAATAATCACGTGACCAACGAGAATGTATTCACACATAACATGCATAACCCACATATCATTCTTATCATTTAACCAAGCAATACCTGAACCTGAGGCTTCCCTTAGGGGTTCAGACCACACAATGAACATCATGTACACCGTCGAACGCTTGCGTGACAACCCTCGCGTAGTCTCTAGCGTTCACAATGCTCTTGTCTACCCCTCGTACCTCTGGTACATACGTTGTTCTAATATCAGTATATATATATAACTTGAACTTACTTAATCATCCTAGATCAAACCCTTACTTCCATCCCGTAGCTAAACTTCAGCTGATCTCTTGTTCGACTCGATGTTCGTTAATCTTAGGGATTTAAATTTCAATCACTCGTTATTGTTTACGAGTATGTAATAGTTGCGACGATATTAATACTTATTACATGGAAGTTATGTCCACAAATTGTTCATGCATTGTCGAGTTGCATGCATGTGGAAATAATTGTACGTGCGTGCATGCATGACATTTAAACGTTTTGTTATACGAAATAGTTTACGTAGTTATGTTTACGAACATGCGTGGACATTTATATTTACACTTATGCAACGTATTAAAGTTGTTGTTATGCGTTATTGTTTACGCACCTTTTACGTGCATGTAAAATGTTATACCTTTGTATATGTTTACAATACAGTTGTCGTTATATTAACGTTTCTACTTGTAATAGCATAATCCACTCATGTGACTTGTTAACCTTATTATAAGTTCATATTATATGAATTATAGAGTCCTCTATAATGAAGTTCCAACCATATAATATACTTCAAAATTCTCCAACGTAACCCATCATTTTACGTAAATATGTATAATGCATATTTGCTCCTTAATGACTTCCTTTTAATATATCCCTTCATACTCTAATATAATGTCACATTATAACACCCATAACTTTATATTATATTGTGTCCATGTGTTTAAAAAATTCCCAAAGTAGTCATTGTATTCTCGGTAATTTAAATAGCCTCCCCACACAGTTTGATTATTTATAAAATCAACCCATATATTAACTACTACTTCTCTAATCCTATTAATTTATAACCTAAGGTTTTTAAACATTATTATATACATATACTATATATATAATTTATGAACAGCACTAAAACTTTCCGGAAATTCCTATGCCATCCCATATGTTTTGTTTATTTATAAAACCCCCTCATATTCCATACTTGTTATATGATTAACCTCATTAATTTATAATCTAAGGTATCTCAACATTATAATATACATACATGTGTATATATTTACGAATACCCAAATTATTCAAATTTAGTTGTTCACCCACACCTTCCTCATAATTACACTATAACCCCCTTTATTTTATAAATTTCCATTTACTGACTTTAAACTTTATATTATACACCTTAATTATTTAAATCCTCATTTTAAACCAAAAACTTTCCGAAATTACAAGCTGATCCCTAAGGTTTATAAATCCCGTTTTCCACCCCTTAAGTTTTGGTAATTACATTACCTACCCACAAACTTTACAATTATTACAATTTAATACTTAAACTATATATTATAACCCTTAATTAATTAAATTATTAAATTTGCCCCAAAAAATCTCTAAAATTCCCAATAGACCCCAAAGGTTCCAATATTCACATTTTAATCATCCTAATTTCTGTAATTACACAAACACCCCTAATCTTTTTATAATTATTGTTTTTTAACTTAATACTTCTTAAAATACCTAAAATAATTATTCTTATCATTTTAATTTAGACAACCCTCATATGTGGTCAAGGTTGACTACCTACATTACCCTCTTGACCAGAACTAATATTATTTACGAAAAAAATGCCCCAAGTTTCCTGGTTTTTACAATTCACCCCTAGTTTTATAAAATTCATATTTTATACTTATAAAAAAATCCCTTAAATCATCCCTTTCGGTTTCCATTATATATTTCATTTTATTACACTTTAACCCCATAAATGATTTATTTATTTATTTGAAAACATTTTTATAAGGTTTTAAATTCATTTAAGCCATGTTAGAAGCTTATAAATATACCAATATTTTTCTAATACATTCCTAAGTAGTTATAATTGCTAGAATTATGATTTTTCACCAGAAACTTATACAATCCTTTGAACAACCTAAAAATTTATCTATGACTATTTAAAGCTCAATATACTCATAATAGCATAGCCTAAATATATGAATTTAAACATAACATAAAACTAATTTTAATATGACATCAATATGCCTCTAAAACTATACTATACTCTCAGTTTTGTGTAGAATTTCCTTATAGCTCCCTAAAGTCATTTTCTCATATTTCTTACACATATTTGACTTTAATAAATCATGTGCATCTAAGTCCACCATCCTAGTTTATACTCATCACTTGTTACACATAATCAACTCAAATGATACACATACATACACTCATTATTTTTGGTTTTCATTCTATATTCAATCTAACAACGTTTTAAGGTATTAAAAGTGAGCATTAGCACTCTTACCTTAGTATAACCACCAAGGAAAATCTTTCACCAGCCACAACACCTTCTCGGCCTCTATATATGCATACATACCATAGATTAATTTTTTTGTACAAAAATTTCCCTTAAGTCATAATATAGTCCTTATGGTTTTAAAGACATTTTTTTTACCTCTTGAAGCTTGTTGTTTAACCTTAGAATTCAGCCCCAACCTTCAGTAGCTTTAATGGTGAATCAACCTTGCATTCGGTTGCCATTTGCCAAAGAAATGAGTTTAGTTAATCACCTCTTTAACTAACTAGTTTAGGGAGACTTTAGAACATGATTTTTAAGCACTAAGGGAATGATCTTTACCTTGCATTTTGCTGAGGTTTCAAAGTGGTTTTCGGCATCTAACAACAAGGGAGAATAAACTCAATATTTGTATGGAAAATGAAGGAGAAAAAGGAGCTTCCGATTCTTACCTTGTTTTTACACCCTTCCTTGGTGTGTTATTGGTTTAGCTTTGGCTTGAGGAAAGGGCTGAGAAACAGCCTCCAAACTTGGGCATTCAGAGGTAAAAGAGGGAGTTAAAACCACCACATTCTCGAACTCAAAACTGAAGGGAGAAGAGGTAATTTTTGGAGCATGTTTACCTTGCTTCCTAGTTTTGTTTTCTTTGTTGTTTGTAACCGGTAATAAGGAGCTCAAGCTAGGGATGTTTACTGCTTCATGAAGAGAAGAAGGAGTTGAAGTATGTAGCATGAATGGAGGAAGAAGGTCTGGTGGAAAAATTTAAAACCGTAAAGGCAAAGAGAGGAATGAAGGTGCTCTTACCAGTTTTTGTTGCTGGTTTTTCCCCTTGCTACTGCTTCTCTGTTATTACCGACAATGAGCAAGGAATTTGCTGGTGATTATTGCCTTATGGAAGAGAGGAGAAGTAGTAGTACTCTAGCAAAGATGGAGCAGGAATCTGATGAGAAAACAAAAGCTAGAATCGTAGAAAAAGAAGAAGAAGGAAGCTGTTTTTTTTTTACCGGTTCTTGTTGTGGATTTTCCCTTGCTATTTCTCCTTTGTTGTTACTGGTGATGAAGCAGAGAATTAGCTAGGGTTACTGCCTTATGGAGGAGTGTAGAAGTAGTAGTCTCTGTGGTGTTCCCTTAGGAAACCATAAGCAAAAGAAAAAATAGGAGGAGAGGAGTTACCTACTATAGTTGACCAAGAGTATGCTAGGAAGGAAGAAGACTGAGGTGCTGCATGATTTGTAAAGGCTGGAAGAAAAAGAACAATGATGAAGGAGTACTATGCTATCGTGATGAGAAAGAAAGGGGAGAAATGCATGCTGGTTGCAGAGAAAAGTAATGAGCAGTATGGGAATATGTAGAGGTGATCATTCGGGCGGGCGGGCCGGGCCAGAGGAAATTTTTAGGCCCGTCGGGCCTATTTTAAAAAACCAAGCCCGGTTTTTTACATGCTCGGGCCGGGCTAGGCCCAGTTTTTTCCAGACTTTGCCGAAGCCCGGCCCGCCCGGCCCTGTTTTTTAATTTTTTAATATAAATTAATAATAAAAATTCAAATAATATTTTAATATAGATTTATATATTATTATATAAATTATTTAAAATTAATAAATTATATTATATTATATAAAAATTAAATATGTATATATTACATTTTAAACATATAATAATAAATAATATAAAATCGGGCCGGGCCGGGCTTGCCCACGGGCTCAAAAAATGTGCCGCGGCCCGGTCCGGTTTTTCATTCGGGCCTAATTTTATGTCCAGGCCCGCCCGGAAGTCCTATCGGGTTCGGGCTCATCGGGCTTTTTTACGGGCCGGGTCGGACCGGGCTGCCGGGCCGGACACATTATGATCAGCTCTAGGAATATGTGAAGGAAGTGATATTAGAGAGGTGGGTTTGTACTTGTTGTGTACTTTATTAGTTGTTTAAGTTGACTAATGATGTATGTTGTATTTTTCTTTTTGATTTTGTGCAGGTAATTGGCTGGCACTTTGTAGGAATTCAAAATATTTTCGTTAGTTAATATGTGTTACAAATTGTACAAGTAATATTATGGTTATGTGTTACCTAATGACTTATAGTATTTTTTTTTTGTCTAAGGGTGCATATATGAGTATATATATTGTATCTAGGATTGTTTAGAGTATACAATGTATTTATATAATTTATAGAGTGATATTGGTGACATTTAACACATGTACTAATATGTTACATGTGATATTAAATTTAGGAGTTTATTTCTCCTTACTAATATTTTCTCTTTGGTTAGAAATTTAATGTATAATTTAATTTCCATTTCGGACTATGTATTTTTATACCATAATATTTACTGGGTTGCTATTCGCAGTACAAAATTACTAATCACCGCAGTACAAAATTTTTTTAATTCATATTGACGTTGTACACATGTAATGATGTCGTGTTGTAACTTTTGTTTTTTTTAAAAATAATTTCTTTAGCGTAAACAGTAAAAAACACTCTGATCGTTACAAAACATTATAAACCCGTATTAATTGCGTCAATATGATTTGAATTGTGAATCCACGTAATTTGGACGACATTTTACGTTATTTTTGACTAAATTACAAACATTGGTACATATTCAGAATGCCGTGCTCAATTCATAGTTAAAAAAGCCAATTTCGGGTGAAAAATGCTCTAATTGTAATAAAAGACGTTAAACCCTTTTTAATCGCATTCAAACGTTATAATTGTGACTCCACATAAGTTAATGACATTTTATGTTGTGTTTGACTAAAATACAAACATTGTTACACTTTCAGAACGTTGTATTGAAATCGCAGTTGAAAACGTCAATTTCGGGTAAAAAACGCTCGTACTATATATAGCCTAACCTTCCTTGGATTATTCATTTCTCACTTCCTCACTCTCTCTCCTCTATCTCTCTTAAGGAAGAAGCTCTCTTCTGACTGCCGGAGCCACCGCCGGAGCCGCCGCCGGAGCCGCCACCCGCCGCCGGACCACCACCGGAAAAATTTTCCGGTGAGTTTTTCGAATTTTTTTTTTTGTAACTTATAGATTTGGGTGTCCTGAGTATGAATTCGGTGTTAGTTTTTTGAAATTCAACATCATTTGAGCTAGATCTAGGATTAAAAATTCGAAAATTTTCAAAAAAAAAAAAAAAAAAAGAACCCTACTCGAGCACCACCGCTGCTCTAACCGGAGACAGGCGAGAAGCAGCGGTGCTCGCCCCCGACACCGGCGAGGAGTGGAGGTACTCGGACCCAGCTCCTGCGAGAACTCCTGCTGCTCGGATCGAGTTCTGGGCGCGCCTGAAGACCGGACCGAGACGTGGCGCTGCTCGAACCAGGCGGAGACGAGCCCTGGCGGTGCTCGACCCAGGCGGAGGCGAGCCCTGGCGGTGCTCGACCCAGGCGACAGCGAGCCCTGGCGGTGCTCGACCCAGGCGGCGCAGAGGAGCACAGCTCCTCGACCAAACTGCTTTTTTTTTTTTTTTTAATTTTAATATTTGGAATGATTTTTAAATGTTTTAATTTGTTTATTTTTTAATTCTAATATTGTGAATGATTTTTAAATGTTTTAATTTGTTATTTTTTAATTGTAATATTGTGAATGATTTTTAAATGTTTGAATTGTAATATTGTGAATGATATGATTACAAATGTTTGAATTTTAATTATAATATTATGTATGATTTATAAATGTTTTAATTTGTTATTTTTTTAATTGTAATATTGTGAATGATTCTTAAATGTTTTAATTTGTTATTTTGTTGAATTCTAACTAATATTGTGAATGATTTATTAATATTTGTATTTTTTTTGAATTGTAATATTGTGAATGATATGATTATAAATGTTTGAATTTTTATGTTATGAATGAGGGATATAACTGTGTGATATTCGTATGCAGTGATGGATCGTCTAAAAAAGCAGTGAGACTGTCACGAAGAGGAAGAATAAAGACCGGGGTGCGGAGCAGGCTATGACGGCCTCGTACCGTCGTCGTGCACATGTTCCTGGTGAAGGGCCGAGTAATCCTGCCCCCCGCATGGAAGCAGCACGCCATTCATCTTTCCATCCGGGTCAATCTTCCAACGACCCGGCGTTTCAAGTACCAGCACCACCAATGGTAGCGGAGGATGACTCGGCGGTGTTCAATATACCGAGGAGACGCATGCCAGAGTTGTCATCATCCAGTAGTGCTTTTTCTGACAGATCAATGCACAGCTCTAGCTTCAATATCTCAGGGCAATCAAGCCACCAGACTGCTCCGTCAGGCGGTGGTAGTTCATCACGTCCACCACGCCCATCACCTGCCCGTGCTGTTGAGGACCATGTGATGACTGAGCGTTCGCCACATGCTGATGACGATGGTCGTGGTGCTGATGATGAGGACTCACCAGACGTGGATGAGGAGCAGGATAAGGAAGATGATGAAGTCATGGATAAGGAGGATGACACTGACGAGGAAGCAGCGCTAGCGATGGTTCCAGTCATTCCTACCTCTTGGAAGTTGACAGAGGTGCCAGTTCCTGGCGGTCCACTACTCACTAGTGTTATCACTAGCTTCGGGGGTCATGTGGCGCTTGACTTATGGACCTCGGCTAAGGTATGTTCTATATATTCTCCTGTATTTGATCATTTAATATCATACTACGTTTTGTAAGTGTTAAATATTGGTCATTATGTAGGATCGTGGGGTTTTGAGTTTCAAATCCCGTAGGGTGATGCTTACCTGCTGGCCAAAAGATCAAATTTCTAAACCAAGAACAAGGAAGATGCTTGAGTATTCTGGTATAGAGCACCTACAGGATATTACGATGCCATACAACAATATGTCCCTGATCAGTGCTTTTGTGGAGAGGTGGCAGCCTGATACAAACTCATTCCATATGCCGTTTGGTGAGATGACGATTACCTTGCATGTGTGGATGATACTGCAAATCCCCATCGTCGGTCGTTCATTGACAGCGAATTCATCCACCCCTGAGTTGAAGGAGGTAATGGCTGACTGTCTTAATTTTGGGGCAGATGTTGAGAGTATGACAGAGGCACTGTGGAATACCGGTGCTGTATCAATTTCGAGCTTGTTGCAGCAATGTAGGGACGAAAACGAAGAGGCAATGAAGCAGGCATGTGGTTGGTTATATCATCTGATTGGTACCACCATATTAGCTGGTAAATCAAATGGTCGTCTGAGTCCACAGCTGTTCAGTTTAGTAGCTCCTGTGAAGAAAGGTACCAAGCTTCGTAAATATGCATGGGGAGCTGGTACTCTTGCATGGTTATATCGCCAGCTAGGGATAGCATCTCGTGCCGACTCCAGTGGGATAGGTGGTTCTATGACGTTACTTGAGGTATGTGTCCTAATGTGCAATATGATAACTCACTGAGTATTAATAATTGGTACTGCTTAATCATTATAGTGTTTTATATGCACAGTGCTGGATTTATGCGTACTTCCCTACATTAAGACCAGCGATTAGCCCGGACTGGGGCGCTAATGATGATAGACCTTGGGCTCTAAGATGGGTGAGATCTACCTCTCAAGTGCAGGATCATCGTTCACTGCAAGGATATCGTGAGCATCTAGATGCTTTGACTGCTCTAAATGTAAGTGTTTGTAGTTGCTAACACATTGAACCATTATTATTTTTGTCTTTCGTTGTTGGTTACATTTTACTATTAATGTTCATTGTAGATTGATTGGTTGCCCTACGGTCGAGATAATGTTAATGTTCATGGAGGGCGTACATGGTATAGAGGTAACATACCGATTTTGGGGTTGAATGAGCCATACATGCCTGGTCGCTGTCTACGCCAGTTTGGTTACATTCAGGATATCCCTGAACCTCCTATTAGACCCAACCCAAGGTCTGAAAAAAGAGGAAAAGCCCAACCCTACACCTGTGTATACCCCCCATGTATAATTTCTGGGAAAACACTCCTAAATTGCTGGTTCCAGGGTATACGCGCACAAATGCGCGGTTGCATGCTTGTGACCCACTCTACCTAGATTGGTACACCAAGCACACACCCGAAGATCCTAAACCCTGAGACTTATCAGACCCACCTGGTTCATCGTCCAGATCCCTGTCTAGTAAGTTCTTTTTGTCATAGTACATCATTAAATATCACTTTTATTTTTTATGTGTACTTACCTGACCAAGTGTGTTACAGCTACTGTCTGAGGCAAGTGAGCTTGCACGCCCGTACTACCAAGAGAACAATGCATGGGACTGGTCATACTATCGTCAGGGGATGCCAGAAGAAGAACAAAGGGCTGCAACTGATGGTCTTGTGGATGTGTTCAGCTCTTTATACATATGGGATAGTTACCAGCGCCAGCATGGTGCACCCTAGTGCTTGTCATATTGGATTTGGATGTAATAAACTTTAGTATCATCTTGGAACTATTTGTTGTCTTTCATTTTGACTTGGTGTGTTAGTTGATGATCTGTTGGTTGATTTTGTGGAGGTTCTTAGAACCGGTGGAGATAAGAAAAACAGGGGAGACTATGCCAAAAATTTTCTAGAAATGCATCGTTTCTGCATTCATGGCTCCTTTCAAAGTTAACGATCAGTATTTGACAAATGTGCTTGTTAATATCAATGCCAATCTGGGTGGTCTAAATTCTTTGTTGGTCGTTGAATGTCCTCCAGCAATGATAGTGTCGAAATGAAATATCTAACATGTACCAAAGATTGTATATGTCACGAGAAATGAAATATATCAAAATGTAGAAATTCCTAAGAAAGAAAAGTCCCTGAATCCAAATCGTATGAATCACATAAATGAAAGTCAATAACTATAACAACACGTTTATTCCACGTCCAAACATCTACTAAAGATTATAAATCCCGAAAATTATAACAACACGAGAACTAACAAGATCAAATACGCAATAACCAATAACCTAATTATTTCCTAACCTTTGTCTCTCTATTCCCCGTGCTATTACATTACGTCTCATCTCATAAATTGGTTCTTGGTGTTGAAAATCATCATCATCGGGCTCAATAGGATCATAAATAACAAGTAATGGAATATGAGCGATGAAATCATTATACTCCATGTAATTCTCCATCATCCGGCGAACTGATGTATCATTTCGTACATGAATAAAAGTCCACTCGTAGTCGCCCTCCAGCCCCAAATACACCATTGTTGTTATGTTTATTCTGCCGAGGAGGGACTGTAGTGCTCGAATCACTCGTCGTTGTAGATCCCGGAGATTACTAGGATATGGCATAGTAACTTCTACGCGTCTGTGCCCCACTCTTCTATCAAATTGTGCTCCATGACGACCAAAAGTAGCTACATAATTAACGTGCAAACAGAAAGGAAACTCCATTTGATTTTGGGAGCGAAATGGGAATTAAGGTGTGAAGAGTTCAAGCAAGATGTAATTAGACAGAATCAAAGAGCACGGGGTAAGGAATGAGTATGTTGGGACACTAATACCCACTTTTATAATATTTGAGTAACACTGACATGTCCAACGGCTAGTCCAACGACTACTAAAATCAAGCGTACCAAACACACCATGTGCAGTACAAAGTGAATTCAAAGTTACCTTAGGTAATTACTTTTGTCAGGAAAGGTACACGTACCAGGTCACTGTACAGTACCAGGTTACCGTTTGCAGTACAAAGTGAATTCAAAGTTACCTAGGTAATTACTTTTGTCAGGAAAGGTACACGTACCAGGTCACTGTACATACCAGGTTACCGTTTGCAGTACAAAGTGAATTCAAAGTTACCATAGGTAATTACTTTTGTCAGGAAAGGTACACGTACCAGGTCACTGTACACGTACCAGGTTACCGTTTGCAGTACAAAGTGAATTCAAAGTTACCTAGGTAATTACTTTTGTCAGGAAAGGTACACGTACCAGGTCACTGTACACGTACCAGGTTACCGTTTGCAGTACAAAGTGAATTCAAAGTTACCTAGGTAATTACTTTTGTCAGGAAAGGTACACGTACCAGGTCACTGTACAGTACCAGGTTACCGTTTGCAGTACAAAGTGAATTCAAAGTTACCTAGGTAATTACTTTTGTCAGGAAAGGTACACGTACCAGGTCACTGTACACGTACCAGGTTACCGTTTGCAGTACAAAGTGAATTCAAAGTTACCTAGGTAATTACTTTTGTCAGGAAAGGTACACGTACCAGGTCACTGTACACGTACCAGGTTACCGTTTGCAGTACAAAGTGAATTCAAAGTTACCTGAGGTAATTACTTTTGTCAGGAAAGGTACACGTACCAGGTCACTGTACACGTACCAGGTTACCGTTTGCAGTACAAAGTGAATTCAAAGTTACCTTAGGTAATTACTTTTGTCAGGAAAGGTACACGTACCAGGTCACTGTACACGTACCAGGTTACCGTTTGCAGTACAAAGTGAATTCAAAGTTACCTTAGGTAATTACTTTTGTCAGGAAAGGTACACGTACCAGGTCACTGTACACGTACCAGGTTACCGTTTGCAGTACAAAGTGAATTCAAAGTTACCTTAGGTAATTACTTTTGTCAGGAAAGGTACACGTACCAGGTCACTGTACACGTACCAGGTTACCGTTTTTTTAACTTGTAACCTTGTGGCTAGTTCATGACCAGCCTCTATATAAGGGATGCCTCCTCCATTTCATCTTCACACACTCTCTCTCCATATTCTCGAAGCTCTCTATTTCCTTACTCTCTTCCAACACTTATTTCGTTAAATTGTGCAAGCTCTCTCTCTAAACATGAGTCAATCTTCAGATTCGGATCATGAGTATGTTCCAATATCAAGCCCAGTAAGTATTTAGTTTATTGTCTTGTTAATCATATTCGCACTAACATTTCATATTTCAATATTCATCTAACATTCTCTCGACCCTTATTGCAGGATAGTGACTCAACCACTGATTCAGATTGGGATGAATTTGATGAAGGTTCCGGATCATAATGCACAGATGGATGACTACATGCAAGACATGTATAATCGAGCTCCGGTGGTGGACACAGGTTACTTATTTCAAACAAACCAGGCCTTTAGTGGTAAAGAAGAAGCGAAAGCTTGGGTAGATAGTGTTGGCCATCCCAACCATATCTACACCATAATTCAAAGTTCTCGGTCAGGCCAAGATTTCCACATAACGTGCGAGAGGTATTGGAAACCACGAAGGACATCACGACCTGGTGTCATCAACCGGCGCAGATCATCGGTTCAAAGAAATGTGGTTGTCCTTTTAAAATTAAGGGGTATTACACAAGCTACGGGTGTTTCTTGCAGTGGGTAACGGATGGCATAACCATGATCTCGCAGAGTGGGCAGAGGGTCATTTTGTGGGAAAACGCCTGACTGAGGATGGAGGAGATTATGATCGACAGAGAACCAGAGTCGGTGTGCCACCCTGTGCAATTTATTCCGAGCTCACAACAATCAACCCAGAAACGTCAGCAACAAGGAAAGACATATACAACCGGATACAAAAAACAAAACTAGTAAATAGAGATGGTCGATCTATGGTGCAGACTCTGCTGAGTGAGCTAGACAAAAACAGCTACTACGATTACACACAGATCCAAGTAAGTCAACTCAGTATGTCTCAAATAACTTCAATCATTTAGGTTTCATGTTAATTTAATAGATAACATGATTATATTTCACATGTATAGTTGATCAAACACGACTTGGGTCCATCTTCTTTGCACACCCTACATCTAGATTACTGCTCCATGCGTTCCCGTATGTCATAGGCATTGATGCTACCTATAAAACAAACATAGCAAAAATGCCTTGGTTTCAGTTCATCGGGATGACGAGTATAGGCAAAAACTTCAGCATTGCCTTCGCCTTCCTTGTATCAGAAGCAACAGACATGTATGTGTGGGCACTTCAACAATTAAGGGTCCTCCTCGGGCGGACTACAACCTCTACATTTATCACCGACAGATGTCTGGCCCTGATGAATGCCTTAGATGAGGTATTTCCTGAATCTCATCACCTACTATGTCGGTGGCACATAAGTAGGAACGTTCAGGGGAAAGCCGAGACTTATATGGGTGATAGAGGAAGGGCGGCGGCTGCAGTCCGAATGTGGACTTCGGTTGTCTACTCGAGCACAGAGCAGGACTACAACGAGAGGTACGCATATTTCAAGGAGACATACCGAAGCTACCCACGTTTCATTACGTATGTTGCATCAGTCTGGGAGAAATACAAGGAAAAATTTGTGGAGGCTTGGGTCAAGAATGTGTTGCACTTCGGCAACACAACGACAAATAGGTAAAATTGTTAATCTTGTAATGTTTAAGATAATACAGTGATTGTTATAGATCTATAAAACTTACTTAAACATTTGATAGGGTGGAGGCCGCACATTCTTCTCTAAAGGCGAGATTAAGGAGTGCTAGACACACTTTGGATGTAATCTTTCCAAAGATTCACGATCATGTGAATACAAGCATCCGGGAGTTAAAAAAGGATTTTGAGGCAGCCAGGACAAAAGAAGAGAGCACATGAGGGTTCCAATCGCTGACCTGATCGGGAAGGTTAGTACCCTTTGCTTAGATGAGCTAGTCAAGGAGCTTGGAAGGACGAATTATGTGCAAATGGACAGCTCAATCTGTGGATGTGACAAGGTAACCTCTCATGGATTACCTTGCGCTTGTAAATTAAACTACATGCTGGATAATGGTATACTATGCTCCAAGAGGGATATACATCGTTTTGGTATACCCTAAGCTGGGAGAAGCATGAATCGACGATTGATATGGTATCCTACATGGAGGAAGAACAAAATAGATGGCGACACATAGCTTCTGAGGTAGCACAGTCAGATGATCCTACTCTGATTGCGAGATGTTACAGTCAACTCCAAAACTTCCTTCACCCAGATATGGTGTGCCAATTAGGAGAGCCGTTGGAACAGGTTGGGATTGGCAGACCTACCGGGCCCTCAAGACCAAACCGACGGAACCTTCGTCTTGGGAGCGTAACCGACCAAGGGCAGGCCAGTCACAAGGAGCGACATCAAATACAAGATCACGTAATAGAGGATCATCAAATCCGAGTCGATTCAAGCCCTTTGACGACTTCCCATACTACCAGAATTTCAACCCCAACCTATATCAATATATGACTGGGTATATTGATGTTCGTGGAGATGGGAATTGTGGTTTCAGGGTCATTGCTGCTACCTATATTCAGACCAAGAGAGGTGGAAAGATGTCCGTGTACAATTGTACAATCACATGAAGAATCAAGCACCAGCGAATGGACTATACAAGGCCATTTTTAACGAAGGACCGTACAACGGCATGTTAAGAGCGCTTCATTGGAATTCAGGAGGGCCAGCACCTCCACATAAATGGATGCACACGGAAATGGGGTTGGTGATCGCGACAAGGTACACTTCGATAGTAGTTTTCTACTCTACTGTCTATGGGGGTGCGGCAAGTGCCACATACCTTCCGATCGATAATTATATACCGATCGTGATAGCCCAAGAGGAGATCCACATAGGAATTTGCCCTGAGGGTCATTTCATAAGGTTCGGCATGGTTCATGACTCCCCACTCCCCCCTGTCTATCCGCAGTGGTTCACTTATAGAAATCCAAACACTGTCGGACCTTGGATTCATCAAATACAATCTAGGTTAGATAGTTGGAGAAACGTTATACCTTAGTTTTTTCATTAACTTAGTTGTTGTAACTTAGTCTTTCTTTAACTTAGTTGTTGTAACTTAGTTTTTCTATAATTAGTTTTTCTATAAATTAGTTGCTCTTTAACTTAGTTGTTGTTTTACTCATATTGACTTAAATTTGGTTATTCAAACATCTATTATTTCAAAAAAAAGTGTCTCCCCGTAACATTCAAACTTATTCAACTAAGTTTGGTGAAAAAAAAATTTGTACTGCGAATAGTAAAGTATTTGCTATTCGCAGTACAAATTAATTTTAAGTCAAATTAATAATATAAACACATAAAAATGTAATATAAACACATAAAAATGTAATCCAACACTTTTTTTTACAAAAAAAAGGTTCCTGTATTGATTCCAACAAAAAAGTAACTAGTAAAATTCGCTACTAATCAACTACAAACTACTTCGGTAAATTTACTTTCTGATATCATTTTTTGAAAAAAAAAACACAGCGACACATCATTACATGTGTACAACGTCAATATGAATTAAAAAAATTTTGTACTGCGGTGATTAGTAATTTTGTACTGCGAATAGCAACCCCCTAATATTTATAGCAATTATTGTTCATGATTTAATTTAATTCTTGTTAATTAAGGTAATAAATCTTTGGGGTATTTCAGTAGTAAAGGGTTGTGGGTGCAATTTTCCATCCCGAGTTACACCTATCCTAGATTAGTTAGTGTAGTTTTATTGTTTTTTTTTATTTCTCCAATCACAACCAAAAACCTAAAAATCCCCAAATTTACATCTATGCACTGTTGTTTATATTCTTTCACACACTAAACTTATAATTGATTAGATAGTAACGTAGTCCTTGTAGATACGACCTTCACTAGTACAAAAAGGGCCTATTTCAGCGCCCTTATTTATGCGGTTGTTCTTACAACTGCCGAAATAGGAACAACCGCAGAAATAGGGTCATCAAAAATTATGTGTCTAAAAAAAGGACACCTATTTCGGTGGTTCCTAGGACCTATTTCGGTGGTTCCTATCTAATAACCGCCGAAATTGGTTGTTTTTGTGGTTTTTTTGGATGAAATTTTTAAAAACTGTGCCTCCTCCTTCTTTTTCGGACCCTTCACCTCTCCCCCTTTTTCATTCTTTTCACTCATGTAAATTTGCAACCCTAAGCTCTGCGCCTCCACCTTCATTCTCTTCTTATGTATGCGCCATCGAACTGCTACATCTTGCTCATCAGATTGAAGACTGAGCTGAAGCAGTTCATTCCAAACCGGTAATATACTCAAACTTATCTTTTTCTCTTTAGCGAACAAGGAACATACACACTCATGCCTTTTCATTCTCTTCTTTGTGTCTGCTGCATCTCCCTCTCTTAATTCTCTTAGCTGAAGGTATTTTTGCAACTGAAGAACAAGGAACATGCTCTGCGTGACTCTCTTCAGGCTCTATGCCTCTCACAGTAATTTTGCAACCCTAACTGGTGAACAAGGAACATGCTGTGTGCCTCTACAATCTCTCACTCACTGTAATTTTGCAATCAAATATTCACTTTATGTACTGGTTTATGTACTTGTTTTTGTGCTAGTATGTGTACTGGTTTGGTTATATTTGTGTACTAGTTTGTGCACTGTAGTGGTTTGCATGTACTGGTTTTTTTGTACTGGTTTGGTTTGTGTACTGGTTTATGTACCGGTTTTTTTCCTCTGTTTGCCTTTCTGAAACACGAGCTTAAGCTTTGAATGTCAAGAATCGATCAAGGTTGTAAACTTTATCAATGCGCATCTATTCATTCTTATCTTGTGTCTGTGTCTTTACAGAGACGAATCAAAGGAACTACTGCATCTTTCTCTAGAGGTTAAAGACGGGGCAGAAAACGATTTTTTTTAAATACATCTATTTCGGCGGTTGTTAACTAGTAACCGCTAAAATATGTGTGTGTTTTTTCTAAAGGGCGCCTATCTCGGTGGATGCTAGCTTGCAACTGTCGAAATAGGTACTCTATTTCGGCGGTTGTTCAACCGTCGAAATAGGGTTGCACACCTCTCTTGGCGCCCAAAACAACCGCTAAAATAGGCCTATTTTATACCAGTGCTTGTTGAATTACAATGTCTGGGTTCATTGTCCATTAGTTCGTAAGATAGTTTCATTATTATTTTGCCCAACAGGAGTACCAAGCGAATTATGAAATCTTTTAAGGCTATACCATAAATTTTCAATTTTTTATCGTGTTCATTTATTTTGTCTTTTTCCTTTTTCCATTTCTTATTTTAGTTTTCATTTACCTTCATCTATATTTCTCGTTTGTATTTCTCTTGTGGGCAGTTCTCTTTAAATAAATGTTTCAGATTTGTACCTTATGTTTATTTTTCTAGTCTTGCTTTGTTCATATATGGCCAGGTTTTTATTCTTCACACTAAAGTAAGTGATAAAAAGAGTAGGATATAATTAGGTTTGCATGTCTTTTGTATTGTTTCATTTCAACCACTAGTGAAGTTTGTATACCTCCATCGTCACATATTATTTGAATTTTTTTTCATGAAATGTCACTATATTTTTTGCTAATTCATGAAATGTCACTTAAAAAAATAAAGTCATAAAATGCCACTATATTTTTGGAGAAGTCTATGAAATGTCACTATGTAATGACCAGAAGCAAAAAAGATAAAAATATCTCTACTAGTTAACAAAATACCTTTAAAGTTCACAATATGCCACTAAAATGTTTAAAAATTCACTAAAATTCATAAAAAATAAAATACTATAAAAAACAAAATAACTATAAAAAATATTTAAAATATTGTAAAACATTATAAATAATAGAAAATTAAATTTAAATTTAAATATCATTAAATATTGAAAAAAAATGAATATTTCTTAGATTATTTCAAAAAAAAATTAGTACCGTAAAAATTAAAGTGCTTAAAAAAATATTTGAAACCAATTTTTCTAGTAATTTAGACCAATTAAGAACCATAATTTTTACCAATTAATTACAATAATTTTTACCATACACTTTTTTAATTATTTTGTTCTACCAATTTGAATTATTTATTCAAAATAAATTATTTTTATTTGAACTAATATTAAAAAAATAGATATTTTAAAATTTTATATTCTACTTTGCATATGACTTTATGACATAATATTTTTTATTATCTATAAAATACTATGTCATAAAGTTATCTAATAAAATAAAATATAAATTTTGAAAATAATTTATCAATATTTTAAGAAAATATAATAATTTTTTTTGTTAAATAACTAATGTTTAGAAAATATTTCTTAAAAATGTATATTCTATTTTGTAGATAACTTTATGACATAATATTGTTGTCTAAATTGTTGTCTAATTTGTAGATAATTTTTTTTTGAGTAAATTACTCAGAACCCCCTTGAAGATTTGGGATATTATAGTTAACCCCCTTGTGTTTATCATAATTATTGGTAACCACCTCAAGGTTAAGGTATCTTTGACTACGAGCCCCCAAACTATAACTCTATTATTAGAAAGTTAACTACATGTTGATCTATCAACTTAATCACATTAATAATGCTAGGTTGGACAACAAAACTGCTTAATCAACATCGTCTAACTCTCTTTCATCCCACTTTAGATGAATTTTTTAGGCCAGGTTGACATTTTTTGGAAAATAACAATACATATTAAGTAGTGCTCTTTGTCCAGTCTAACATTATTAATGTAATTAAGTTGATAGGTCAACACGTAGTTAACTTTCTACTAACAAAGATATAGTTTGGGGGCTCGTAGTCAAAGTTACCTTAACTTCGAGGTGGTTACCAATAATTATGATAAACACAAGGAGGTTAACTGTAATATCCCAAATCCTCAAGGGGGTTCTGAGTAATTTACTCTATTATTTTTAAAATTAATATTTTTATTTTCTATATTTTATAATATTTATTTCATAGTTATATATAATTTTATTTTTTTGTATTTTTTGATAATTTTTTAATCTTTGGTGGCATATTATGAATTTTTAAAGTATTTTTTTAACTAGTAGTTGTATTTTTATCTTTTTTGCTTCTGGTCAATAACATAGTGGCAGTTAATGAACTTTTATAAAAATATAGTGACATTTTATGATTTTCTTTTTTTTTAGTGGCATTTCATGAAATTTCCCATTATTTGATGTTCTAGTGGAGGTTTAGTAACTCGTAATTAGTTGTTTGATAATATATTAGAGAATAAATTTTCGGAGGCATAGACAAAATTACTCATTATTATTTAGGGGTTTTATGCAACGTACGAATGATTCTAGCAAAAAAACTTTGTTGATATTGGTTGTAGCCAGGGGCGGAGCCAGCTTTTGACATTTGGAGGGGCCACATTAAAATATTAGAGGGGCCATACTGTAAAATATAGTGTAATATATGCATTTTCCTATTGAATTTTTTAAACTTTGGGGGGGGGGGGCCAAGCCCACCCAACTCAACACCTAGCTCCGCCCCTGGTTGTAGCACCACTAAAAATGTCACTTATGAACAAAAGGTGACGGTTTGAAACTTGTCACTTTCAAATTGTCAAAAATGTAACTTATGATCATATTTTAAGATTTCTTAAAATTGGATTTCAAAAAATATATAATTTTCAAATATTCTGTTGTGTACAAGAAATTATAAGTTACCACGTACTTTAAAAAATTAACTTCTAAAGTATGATTTTAACAATACCCAAAAGTGATCGTGAACTGAGTTCTTTTGATCTCTATTTTGAAAATATGGTAATGGCTCGTGATCACTCGTCAATAGACTTATATAATTCACGTATACATGATATGTTACATTTTAAACTTCAAAAATTATCTTTTACCTAGTATAGTAGTGCTTATAACTTATTTTCGGTTTAAACGTTATTTTAATTGATATATAGCGTTTGGATGTTGCGTGGTATTAATTATTTTTATATAATCGCAGTTTATCCGTTGTTGCTCTGTATCATTTTTTTAGTTGAAATTTTATGTTTTTGAGCTGAAATAAAAGTAAGTTTAATGTTGTTTCTGGTGACAAACATTCCTCAAACATAATTAAACTCTCTCCTCTCAAACCCAGCTTCATGTTGCAAGTTTATTGTCCTTTGAGAATAGCAACAATTTCTTATACTACTATCTATTATAAGTCTTATGTGTTTGTTTTTTTTTTTAACCCAAATTCTTAGCTACATCCTACTGTAGCTATTCCTACCTACATCTAAGGAGAATTTTGTAATTTAGCTAAGTCAGAAATGAGGAGAGAGTGAGCGCGCTGGATTTGTTTTTTATTTTGTATTTTTTTATTTTTTTTCTTTCTTTATTATAATAACTTTAAATTGTTGTAATTTTTAATATATAAGTCCAAAATGAAAAAAAATTATATCATTGTTCACCTAAATTCAAGCTCTTCAAAACAAGACCACTCATGGATATGTTTTGACAACTTTTTTAAAAAATTATTTTTACATGTATACGATGATTTTTTACCGTGAGAATGTATGTACATATTTTGATGTGAGAATGTACATGTTTGAATGTGACGATGTACATGTTTTAATGTGAGAATGTACATGTTTTTAATGAACATCTGTACATGTTTGTATGACCATCTGTACATATTTGTATGACTGTATGTACAAGTGTTCTTTCTTATATGTACAGGTTTTAATCTAAGAATATACATATTTAGTGATTCGTACAGGTTTATGTGACCTTCTGTATGTTTTTAATGTACATGTTTTTACGTGAGGATGTACATGTTTTAGTGAACATTTGTACATATTTGTATGACAATCTGTACAAGTTTTCTTTTACATTCTATGCTCCATACATATAAATTTTTTTTAAAAAAATTGTCAAAATATATCCATGACTGGTCTTGTTTTGAAGAGCTTGAATTTAGATGAACAATGATATAATTTTTTTTTTCATTTTGGACTTATATATTTAAAGTTATAACAATTTAAAAATTTTATGATAAAAAATTAAAAAAAACACACACACAAAAACGGAGGTGTTAAAAAAAAAGTTTTGCACCGTATATAGCCAAATTGACTAGAGACGGTGGTAGCCAAGACACGCAGTTTTTTTAAACCGCGTATACATTCTATTTCCCAACCTACACCTAGGTTGCATTATTTTCCATAGCTGAAAGCCTGAAAGTGAATAGTTAGCAGAGAAAAAATTAGATGAAAATGTAAAAATTGATAAATAATTAATATTTGTGACATATAAAAAAAAACTGATTAGATAAATTTGTTTCTATAAACCTATAAAAGAATTGTAATAATATTGGCGAAGATTATTTTAATAGCTTTGCCCAATTTATCAATAATACTGTTATGACTATATTATCATGCATATAGATCAGTGTTTATTACTTATAGGACGGTAGCATCAAACTTGGGTCGGTTCTAATATATGTGAGGTGGCTGGCACATACATACCCAACCAAAAGATGCACAATGGAGATTCGTGTCACAAATATGATCGTGTAAAATGTAAAACGACATCTAATTCTTCCTTCCTTACACCGGACACACGCCCCCTTTCTTCATTTCTCCATTCTGCCCCTTGCCTTCTCTCCTCGCTCTGGGTCTCTCCCCGTGATTACCTACGCTGCGCAAGGTCCATCCGTCCCTTCTCTCGCTCTCCGAACTCTTCTTCGCAACGATGGCGATGTTAGCTCGCCCGACGACCCGCACAGGTGCGCTGGCCGCATACCGTTCGTTAGCGTCGATACACACAACGGTCCCTTCTCTGTATTCAACGCAGGCTGGCCAACCGGTCCCCCAGGCGCGCTCTTATCCTCTGGCTAGACCGTCTGGCGCTGGGCTCTCAAAGGCGGCGGAGTTCGTGATCTCAAAGGTCGATGATCTCATGAATTGGGCTCGGAGAGGCTCAATCTGGCCTATGACCTTCGGGCTCGCTTGCTGCGCCGTTGAGATGATGCACACCGGTGCCGCGCGGTACGATCTGGATCGTTTCGGTGTGATTTTCAGGCCTAGCCCTCGTCAGTCTGATTGTATGATTGTTGCTGGTACCCTCACCAATAAGATGGCTCCGGCTCTTCGAAAGTGAGTCATGTCTTTCCTTTCCCTGGTTGTTTATGTTTGGTATTTCTTAAATGTGTGGATATGAATACATATCTTTTGATTAGTGGGGGTGGTCGTTGATTGAGGGGGTAATTTTTGGCTTCAATTGGATGAAGATATTGTGTTTTGGGGATCTCGTTTTAAGTTGTAAACCGTTGTTTTAAATCCATGGTCGCTGGATTTGGGATTTAATTTCTTGTTAGCAAGGATGGGTTTCTGGTTGAAACTTGGTGACACGGACGAATTTAACTTCCTTGGTGGTATCTATCGCCATTAGTGTGACGGCAAGCGGGACTGTAGATTAACAGACACTCGATTATGCTTTTGACCCTGCTGATTTCGATTATGAACTTGAATTTAAACCGATGGAGAAGGGTTTGGAAAATCTTTTGGATTAATTCACTAGTTGTGAAGTCCGAATGTCTTATGTTGGGAGATATTGATGAAAATTTCGTGAAAGCTAAGCTAGTAAAATTAGGATCTTGCTATGCTATGAAATAAACTTCAGTGCTTCTAGTTATCTGGATTATGTGTCTCCTTAAGGGAGCTATGATGACACATCCATAGCTGTATCCATGTTAATATAGTTATCCCTGAGTCCGGTTTTCTCCAATGACTGGAATTTCTCTGATCAAATTATGATAATCTTGCCTTTTGTAATCCTTATGTGCTCAGTGCTTATCATCATTTGATCTTTTGTTTTTGCTTGATTTTCGATTAAGCTTTCTGTCTCATTTGGATAATGAGCAGTGGAGCTTATTTTTTGTGTTTGTACTTTGCTTTTCACCATCAGTTCTTAGGTCTAATGGGACATGCTAAATTACCAGCTAGAAAACCTGCTCGACTTGGTCCACTGTTAGCTCAGTTGAAGAAGTTACGCGTGTGAAATTGTTGTGGCATAGAATGTTTGCTAAACTCATCAACAGCTGGTGTAAAATATAACTAGTTTTGTTTATTGTGATTCGTTTTAAACAAAGTGGTAGAAACATATTTTTCTGCATGAAGCTATTATTGGTTTTTTGATTTAGTTCATTCTTTAGACATTGTGAGCAGGATGGAGCTAGTGTTTTTGACAAAACTTTGTTATGTTTTGAAATATTAATTACTACACGCATCCACTTGGGTACCTGAATGATCATTGATTAGTAATGTCATGGGCCCTCATTGTGGTTGTGGTGATATTGCACATCAAGTGTGATTGATGTTTTATGTTAGCAACAGCAGTGTTTTCTTTTCTCTAACTGGAAGCTGAAGTAACGTTTTTGAAGCGACATAGCTATTAGATTATATCAGCATTTCTCAATTTGCTTTCATTGTTTAAAATGACCCAGTGACAATATAATTATTTCTCATCTCTTTCATTATCACTTGAACCTTGGTCTATTTGGCTTATCACTTTTCTGCTAATTTGGGGGCACCTTTGTCAGTGACATTATATTTTTTATGTGAGATCTGTATTTCTTCCAAGAAAGTCAAAACTGAACTTTTATAGCTCACATATTAGCTATTTTTTGTAACCATCTGGGCTTGTGTTTTTTTGAATTATCTCCCCATTTGTTGATGGTACCTTTTTGTTGTCATGTTCCTGTTACTTTTTTTTGTTATCTCTATAATCATGTTGAAGTAGATATTCCTTCCTCCTTTCGGTTCTTTTCCTCGAGGTCATTCGAAAACTGTTTTCCACAAATCTGAGGGGAAACACTATTACTTTCCTCCCCCTGTAATCGCTCCAAGATATGTTCTTGTTATAGATTTGCTTAAAAAGGAATATAAATGATGCTATCTGGAATTTGTTAGAATGTCAGCCTGTTCATCCTTGTGCCCCAATACCCCTTCTTCCCCTCATTTCCTCTTTATTGCCGTCTCCTAACCTGATTATAGCTCTAACGACTGACAATGGCTTATTTCTCCCCCGGAAATGTAAATGGCTTTGTAGGGTGTATGATCAGATGCCAGAGCCCAGGTGGGTGATATCCATGGGAAGCTGTGCAAATGGAGGGGGCTATTACCACTACTCCTATGCTGTTGTTCGAGGCTGTGATCGAATTGTCCCGGTGGACATCTACGTCCCTGGATGCCCTCCAACTGCTGAGGCCTTACTCTATGGAATCCTTCAACTCCAGAAGAAGATCAACCGGAGGAAGGATTTCCTTCACTGGTGGAGCAAGTAATCCCTCGCCAGCCTTGGGTGTTCTCTTATTCTTTTTTCTCTTTTGGGTCTATAAGAAGCTTGGTAGTGAGTGGTGATAATAAATTCTGAGCTCTAAGACACTGATTTTGTAACATCGTCCTGTCTGGGGAAAAGGATGCCCTTCACTTTATAGTATCTATGCTTTGCTGCTGTGTTATCTCCAAGTTGAAGGTCCTGTTGGACAAAAAATCCTCGTCCTGTATTGATGAAAGATGGTATTATGTACGTTTTATGAGTAATTTTTCTGTTTTATTTGTTCCTGGCTTCTTGATGTGAATTGTATGTTCGGCAGAGGCATTCAATCATTAAAAGGATTTGGAATTTCTGTCATAAGGCAAAGACGACTGCTCTCTTGGACTACCTCTTCATGATTTAGACGACTGGCCCCATCCCCTTACCAACTCGGAGTCGGGGAAAATTTCTGTGAAAATTTCCGAGTTGCTGCAAGTGTCCACCATTTAAACAGACATACCTTTGATAATTTGATGTTCACATAGGAAAACGAAACCTTACTCTGGCTACTTAGTAAATGATGGAACTTATAAGCCTCACAATCCATAATAGATTTTTTTGATAATTTGGGCATAAATTTATATTATTGAGAAAAAGAAGCGGATGAGTTGAGAACGGGGCTCATTAAAACCTCTCTAAACAAAAGCCAATGAGAAGAAACTTAGAGAGGAAAAAAAGTACCTACCATATCCATTTACAAGCTTAGGGGTCTATCTACTTGTTCACACAAAACATCAAAAACCGATAAAATCAACATCAAAACCTACCACACTAACGCAAAGCCCAAATAAGGACACACCTACCCCTAACGTACCAAGCCCACGACCTTTTGAGGTTCCATACCTCAAAGAATAATGTGAAACGTATAATGCTCATCTCCACATGAACCCCTACCTCTTTGAATGGAATATGGGCCAAAAACTTCCATAAAATCCCTAACAAATAAAACTCAAAGGCTTAGCAATGCTGAACACAAAAAGTAAAACCTTCCTATAATTTGATTCCTCTACTAACCCCTCTGCCTTGTCTTAGTTGCTCATCTGTGTTTGAATTTGACTAAGAATGCTAGCCTTGGTGAGACTGGGATTTGGCACTTGGCACCCTAGCCGTATTAGTAGGTCAGCACATTCATCCGTCTCTCTATCTGCGTTAATGATTTTACCATGTTCATTCCTTGTTGGGACATCCTTACTTGGTACGGATGATGACGGTGTATTATGGATCAACTCTACAACTAGATCAATACCTTCTTTATTTCTCGGGGATAGACCAGGGGTAATTTGTCTGTGTTTGAATTTGACTAAGAATGTTAGTAGGTCAGCGCATTCATCCGCCTCTCTATCTGCGTTAATGATTTTACCATGTTCATTCCTTGCTGGGACATCTTTACTTGGTACGGATGATGGCGATGTATTATGGATCAACTCTACAACTAGATCAATACCTTCTTTATTTCTCGGGGATAGACCTGGGGTAATTTGTGTCGTAGATATTGGGCTCCTATTATACGAGTTAGTTTGCAACTGTAAACCCAAATCATCATCACCTGAGCCATATGCTCCCGCATGTACCCCTTCTTTGTCTTTTCATGGCGGTGTTCTCTCCTCAACCAAAGGCGTGATACTCTGATTTTGTTGCGCCTCGTGTCCCTTTCCACTTCATCAATAACAAAATTATCCATCCTCGAAACTTGCTTCTGTATCAGTGAAACCATTTCATTCTCATCCTCTGCAAGCAATTGTCGGGCGGTTTCTGCAATTATGTCCCCACTCGCGCCTCTCTCCCATTCGTCATCACTGGCAACAGTGTCAGGAGCTCTATCTGTCTCATTAATTTCACTCCTCCCACCACCGATAATATTATCGGTATTCACTCCATCCTTTACAGGACTGATGATATTAAAATCATGTTCCAGATCCTGTCCTCCAAAAGCAGTCGCTTCGCCATCGGGATTATCAAAGCTGTCGAAGGATTCGTCTTGACAAGAAGCGATGTCTCCTCCTTTTCTTTGTGAGAGATCAGTATTATTATTATTTTGTCGAACGTTATTATGGGCGCCCTCAACAATTGGAACTTGAACTATACTTTCAATAGGGTATGCATTTTTGCACTGACCTTCCCGTCCCCCACTTCGACTATGGAGACCGAGAAGAACCGTCCTTCGACATTGACTACAATTTTCTAGTTTATCAAATGGAGGGTCAAAGTTCTATATAAACATGAATTTCAGCATTCTCCACAAATTGATTTTCCTCCTCTTCAATCTTAATGATGTTGCCCACTGTTTGTGCTATCTTTCGCACATTAGTCTTGTTCCATGTATGAAGAGGAGTTCCACGAATGACAACCCAAGTTTTACGCTTCTCGACTTGATCTTCTGATTCCCAAGGTCGAACTTCCAGATTTGACTGAGCCTGGTTAATTGCCTCCTTCGCTTCCTGGTTTGTATTAAATAGTATGAGGAATTTCCTCCTCGAGAAAGCTAGTAAACCTGAGATATTTGGCCACCGACTAAGAAGGAAACCCATTGCTTCCCTTGGATTCTTATCTTCTTGAAAAGTGGTAACCACACATTTTGACAGACATGCCTTCATATTCGCATCTGCTTTAATCTTAATTGAGAGTCTAGATTTCACATTGCTCTTCTCCTTTTTGGCCTGGATAGGGGACACACTGGTTTGTGGAGAACTTCTGGCAGGAGACTCTCTTCTCTCTTTCGCTCTATGACCTTGAAATTCCATCCTCGCCCAAAGACTATTCCCATTAATATTCCAACCTTTGATGCCCTCGATTACTCGAGTGAACCCAAAAAGTCAATGGTAATGATAGTTAGCCAAAGTGTTCCAGTAATGGACCTTAGGATGATGATGTAAAAAGCTTGGCTACTTCATTAGTGGCTCAAGGGAAAAATACCACAAGCACAAGCTTGGATCATAGCTGCAAAACAGATTTAGATACAATAACATTATCCTTGACAGTTATATATGAGAGCTCATCTCTATATTAGGTAGTTAGCTCGGGGCAAATTGCTTTGCAACCTTGAACTAGGTGAGTGGCTGCTAGATTAGTGAAAAGATCTCCTTTTAAGTGTATTTGTTGCACAAGCTTCCAGAGGGCTGGAACAAGGACAGTACCAAAGGATGAAAAGTCCAAGATGACATGGCTCCGGGTAATGAAGAATTGTTATTGTAGGTACAATTTGATGAAGTTTTTCCTAGCAAGTTCTAAGACACCTGATTTTCTCGTATCAATTTACACAATATCATTCATAAACATCTTGCACCATGGTATCTTATTTTGAATCATTTTGGTGTTCTCATCCGTGACTACGGAAAATAAGGAAGGACTATGAAAAGTATGATTTGAATGGTAAATTATGTGGTGAGTGGATTGCCACATAGGTGAATTGATTTTTTGTCATTCAAGTGGGATTTAGAGTCTATTTAGCTTATTACTAGTCCAGTAATATACATACATATGTAAAAAAGGTGCAAGTATTGTAAATTGTGGGTTTAGTTAGTTTTGTGAGAACATAAATAAAATAAAGCAGTAAACCTAAGATAACTAGCTAAGATAAGTGTACCTTGGGATGGATGTTTGCCCCTCACCCTTAACTACCAAATGTCGATTCTTGAACTCAAAGCTAAACAACAGGAACACTTAACTAATTGATACCCAAATCATCATCATATAATCCTAACCAATTGAGTCGGAACCCGACAGATCATTCAAGTACCTGATCAATTGATAGCATTCAGCTCGAGTTCCCACTAACAATTAATCTATCTCATAATCACATGTTGATAAACTCCATTGATTTAGTTCCCTGGGTCTAGGTTTCAACCTCAAATCTTATGTTGACAAAAACCCACACTAATGCTACCCTAATTGGAACCCTAAAATCTATCTCAAAATCACATGTCGACATATTTGAAGCCAAACCAACCAAATCTAACACTCAAATATGAGATTAAGCAAAACCCTAAAGCAAATCTCAAAATCATATGTTGACAAGCTTAAAAACCATGAATGTTTGATATAATCTTTCATTAATAATAATAACTAAAATAAATCCATAAACAAGTTCAAAACTCTACAATGTGGGTTTTACGAATTTTGGGGTAAATATCCATCCCTAGGTACAACCGTACAAGGAGACTATTCCTCCATAAGGTCACAATTAATAGAGAGAAAGGAAGAAATAGTCATGGGATAGGTTGAAGAAGAGCTTCAATAATAGAGAAACTTCCCTTTCTTGTTCCATCTCTCTTTACCTTTTTTTCTTCTCCGCGTGTTTGTGGCTTCTCTTTCTCGTCTTCTTTTTGTTCCAGCACTCCTTACCCTATTTTCTTCTTTGTACATCTACTGCTTCTTATTCTCGCGTCCTGGTCTGTGCCCGGCTTATTTCCCCAGATGTGAGACAGAAAAGCCGTTTGGTTCTTCAAAAGTTGAGTCTGGGTTTGTGTACCCAGACACATTCTTGGATTCAAAATATGCATAAACTTCCTCCTTAGACTGGTTCGGGTTTCTTTACCTGGAAACATTCCTGAACCATGTCACGAATTGGACAGTAGCTTCATCCCAAAGTTGGTACGAGTTTGTTTACCCGGCCCCAGACCCGGATCAACCTCAAAAATCATTAAAATGGTTGTTTAAATGTATCTTCTTTATTTAGCTTCAATTTCAATTCCGTTTGTTCCCACACACTTCTCTCTTTTCCTACTTTGATCTTAGCTAAGCTATCCTCATGTTTAAATAACAAATGTGTAAGAACACCAAAAAACACAAAACTAAAGGAAAACTAACTATAGTGAAAAAATGAGAATGATAAACATTGATAAAGCACATAAAACAAACCCCTACTACATGCCCATTTATACACTTATCAGACTGATAAGTGTCCAAATGAGCATGTTTTAGGGGTGTATTTAGTATATTCTATCAACACTTTCAATGCTCATTTCTTCACTCTAGTTGGTTTTCCTCTAGTTTTGTGTTTTGTTGGATATCTTAATTATCTATTGCTTAAACAGGAGAAAAATCTATCTAGGAGCAAAGTAGATGAAAAGAGCAACACGTGGGTGTAAACGGATTTCAAAACAGAGCTATAACAAAGAATCTGGGTCTGTACAAGTTAGGTTCGGACCTACGTCTAACCTTGCATGTTCGGACGCAAACCAAGAGCAGCAGGACAAACATTTGATTTATGTCTGGACAAAATTCCGGGCAAGGCTTCAGAAACAGCTCATTTACGGGAATATAAGGCAAAATGAAGAGGGAAAAGAGGGGTATCGAGCCCTAGCACCCAAAACTACCAGAAAGAGGGAAAAAGAAGAGGAAGAAGGTGAAGAAGAACCTCCTTGGAAGCTCCCTTTCACCTCTAATGGCTAAGTCTTCTCTCTTCTCTCTCATTTATGCTCTAATGGAGGCTTAACATCCCTTGTAGCTTGAGATGGGGATTTTGCCCCAAAATCTCTATAACTCCATTATTGGACCTTGAACTTATGTTTCTGCTTTATTTTAGTTCTTGATCTTAAAAGAATATGATTATTGAGTGATTATGACCTTTAAGCTTGTCTTTGTTAATTTAGGGATTTGCTTAGGGTTTTGCTCTAATTAATTGTCATTTTGCTAAATCGATTAGTTTGATATCACCGATTAGTTTAGCATTAGTGTGGATTTCTATGGACGGGTTTTCGGAAGTAGAAATTTGTACCATTGAGGACTAAATCAATGTTAGCCAACTTTCAAAGGTTTTTGAGATGAGGTTTGCATTGTAACTTAGGGTGGATTTAAGCTTAATGCTTCCGATTAAATAGGATATTCAAACTAGCATTTGGGTTCCAACTAAATTGGTTAGGATTAATAGACCAAGATCTGGCTATTAGTTAAATTCCCGTTGTTTTGTAGTAAGTTCAAGAATCGACAATTGGTAGTAAGGGGGTTAAGGGTGCAAATATCCATCCCGGGCTACATTTATCATAGTTTAGTTAGTTAGTTTTATTGCTTTCCTCTATTTCTCCATTTATCAACCCAAACCACAAAAACCCAAAACAATTTATATTTATGCATCTTTGTTTATATTCTTGCACAAACACTAAACTTATAATTGATTAGATAGTTACGAAGTCCCTGTGGATATGACCTTGTTGAGCTACAATGACTGGGTTCACTGTCCATAGTTAGCAAGATAGTTTCACAACTATTTTGCACAACAAGTTTTTGGTGTCGTTGCCAGGGACTTCGGTCCAACTATCTGGTTTATTATCTTTTTAGTTTTCGTGCATATTTTTCATTTCCTTTATTTGCCTACTTTATTTATTATTTTTTGGTTCTTTTGTTTTTTGGAACTTAACTCCGATGGATAGTTATTATGATCAGTTGGAGGTTAGAATGGCTACTTTTATGGTCAAGAGAACTACAATAAATGGTTTGTGTGTCAGAGATGCGGTGGAAACCATGACAGTTCTCAATGTCAGGTTGGAAGATATGATGGCAGATTTTATCTCAAGATACCAACCAAATGTGAGTTATTGCGCAAAATAGTAGTAAAACTATCTTGCTAACTATGGGCACTGAACCAAATCATTGTAGTACAACAAGGTCGTATCCACAGGGGCTACGTAAATATCTAGTTAATTATAAGCTTATTAAATATGCAAGAAGATAAATAAAAGTGCATAAACTTAAATTGGAGGTTTTGGGTTTTGGTTCGATAATGAAGAAATAAAGGAAAGCAATAAAACTAAATTAACTAAAATAGGATATATGTAGCCCGGGATGGATATTTGCACCTTTTCTCCCTTACTACCGATTGTCGACCCTTGAATTTATAGTTAAACAACTGGAACACTTAATTAATTAGCAACCTAATATAGGCATACTAATCCTAACCAATTTAACCGGAACTTTTCAATCAGCTAAGCCCATGGTCAATCGATAACACTAAGCTCAAGTTCCCCTAACACTACTAAAAAAAACGGATTTAGAGACGGACAATTCTGTCTCTATTCCGTCTCTAAACGGGTTTAGAGACGGAATAGAGACGGAATCGTTCCGTCTCAATACGGGTCGTCGCAAATTTAAATGGAGACGGAATCTTCACTTCCGTCTTAAACGGAGTCAGAATGGAGACGACTTATTCCGTCTCTATCTAACAATTAGAGACGGAATAGAGACGGAATAATTTCGACTCTAATAGAGTCGGAATTCTACAACCCCACCCAGAGTTTCGAGACGGATAATTCTGTCTCCATTCCGTCTCAATTGGAGAGAGAATAACATTCGACTCAAATCCTATATCCAGAATCAACATTAGAGACAGAATTTCTTTCTCTATTCCGTCTCTAGTATGTTTTTATTTATTTCATTGATATTATAATTATTTCACATTGTAATATATCATTCTTATTCGACTAAATACCTATAATTATTATCATTATCAATACATATAAGTTTTAATATTTATATACCAAAATGAAATAACGAGATTAAATGTCTAAATAGGATAATATATATAACAAATTTGAACTTATAGAATTTGTCACAAGCTTCAGAAGTTCAACCCAAGCACAAAAGTTATAACATCACCACAATCATTGATAACATAAGATCGTGCTCAAAGATCCATTACATCAATTGGTATCTTAGTACCCAAAAACAACCAACATCAGCTCCTACCCCTTTCCTAGCCAAATAGTGAGCTCCAAAATTATCACCCCTATGTACATAATCAAAACGAGTGACACAAACTCAGCATTCAACCAAAAAACTATCTAGTAAAGAAGTTGTTTCATGATCTGAACACCTCACACCATCATTCAAATAGTCTACTAAAGACGACACAAGACTAGCTACCAGAGCTTGCATCCCGTGTTTGATTGCAGTTACCTGAGCTTGCACCCCGTGAATCGAAAAGCCTTGTAGTAAAGCGTACCTTGGCTCTTTTGCAGCATATAAGTGATGCAGAAATAACTTCGTTGATATTATTCTTTTCGTTGATTATTGTTTTCAAATTAATTGACGTAACAATCACAGGTGGGATGTTGTCCACGATCTTTGAGGATGTTGACACCTGAATGTCCTTCAAGCAATCAACAATCACCTCAAACTTACACCAGCTAACCTGTTGCAATTACAAAAAAATAAAAAGTTAGCTGCAAATAGCAGGACTGGCGACATAGACCTCATATTTCAGTTTGTAGTGACAAGGTGTGAAATAGATAAGCACTTTACCCTCTGGTGAGGTGAACAGTTAGAGAACTTGGAAATGGACAACCATGTTGGCCCTTTGATCTTCCTTTTAACAAGAAACAGCTCCAGAGCACTGCATGTAATGATCGTACTCACTTTCAACATAACAGGATATGGAATACATTTGACCAATTGCAGTATAGCCAGAAGAAGTCCACGTACTCACTTTCAACATAACAGGATATGGAATACATTTGACCAATTGCAGTATAGCCAGAAGAAGTCCAAAAATACAACGCGAATCATATAGTTTAAAAAGTACTAAATCAAGAGATGTAAAACCAATTTCAAAATGTTAGGTTCAGAGCACAACAACTTGATAAATGTAGAGGCCAAGAAAGACACTGCACAGTGACTAACTAATGATAATATCTCGCTATTATCAAGTCAGGATAACATATTGACATGCAGTTCTACCCTTACCACATTTTCCATCCTAAGTTAAAAAATGATGATTCCACCAAATTGCTAAAAATGTAGTGGCACCATTATTCAAAGAAGAGAAGCAAGCAGCAGTTTTAGTACCAGGATAAAAGCTGAGCAGAAAAATCGAGCCTATATTCTTGCTTAAGTAACAGCAGAGAGAGCATTTGGTACTTGCACTCACATTTTCTTAAGTTTCAGTATTAATATTTGAGGAAAAAGTCAGAACCAACGACTTCCATAAGCAGTTTGCTACCAGCTGAAAAACTTTTGAGAAAGAGGCGAAACATAAACAAAATTGAGAGCCAAATTCCGCAATGCAAAATTGGAATGTGTCTAGTCGTACATGGTAGGATAAAAATGGCTCCACCTTTGACGTCTAGACAAAATTAACAAGTTGTTTATCAGAGGTGCAAATTTTGTAAACTGAAATTGTTATAAATGCTCATTAAAATCCCATCTCATTGTCGTAGAGATTGGAAAAAGAATCAAGCTTTACTTAGACAATTTCAAGGCATGCAAATGAAGTCAAATTTTCGTTCTTTCATGTGATCAAAGAGTAAGTGATTTAATCTTAAATAATCATACCAAACCAAACCATGTGTACCATTCAGATTCAGTACCAGGCAGATGATGAAGTCACAATTCATCCTCATATGATCAAGAAGTAACTGCTCTAATTATCCAAAGACCAGACAACCAATATCTGAATTCTGAACTTACCTTAATGGATAAAGACTTCTTAACTTCATCCACCTTGTCTTCAACATCTTTCTTTTGCTTTTTGTCTAACTAACTCATAGAATCAGCCCATCTTATTTTCTCTTGAATTGTAAGGAGCAGATGATCAAATGTAGACAACCTACAACGTTTAAGTTGAATCAAAGGTGAAGTTCAAAATTCTTTGAAGATACGGGGGGAACTTTCAAATGTACAACTCTCTTTGGATAAAAAAACTTTGTACAATGAACTGATGAAACGCCACTTTCAAGATGACTATATATATATATATGTAACCTTTATATACCTATTCTTACTCAAATAAGAGAGCCAAAGATTGTCAGACATGTAATCATGCATAAAAAGATAGGCCGACCGTGAGGTCACCTCTCATCAACTCCAGCTCTTCATTGAAAAGCTCTGTCAGATCAATCTCAACAATCAAACTTGGACAATGAAGACACCAAATGAGTTGAGTTCCTAATTCAGAAAACAATACTACAAGGTGGTTGATATTGCTTTTGACCATAAGGAGAAATTTGGTGATCATTGATTCACTACCATTACATAGATCAACCGCGCAAGGCTTACAAAAAACAAGTAGAACTAATTTACATTAGATAGAAGTATGACCGCAATAGTTCAATACTTAAAGAATTAGGTCATAGCTAATCATTCTACATACTTTCAAACTAAATATAATTACACAGTAGTACACCACCAAGATAATTAAAATTCATAACCTGCCACTAATCAGTTCTAGTTTGACGAGAATAAATGCTGTCATGAACGAATGAAAATAACATCTGAACTGTAGTCAAAATTATGAAAAGATAACTGTACTTCCACTTTCCTAGTTTGATGAGAATAGTTGCTATCGTTAATTATAATCTGGATAAAATTGCTTGCTCTTCACCTAGTTTTATTAAGATACGGTTCTTGACCAGTTAACATAATTGAAAATTTTGTGTGCAGACAAACATGGGGTTTTGACGCTATCGACCTCAATTTAGTGATTTATACCATTCTTAAATCAAATCTTGACATTAGTAATGCAATAATATATCAGGCAACGCTACAATTGAAAATCTTTACCACAAAATTTTGATGTCAGGTTGTTGGCCAACAAATGGAGTTGGATGCTCTGCACCTGCTTTACGAATAAAAAACCTAAAAACCTAGACGATTATAGGAAGGAAAAGGGAACAAAAGCAATTTATTGTAAGGTTGGACTATCACAAACTACCTACTGCAGATTGAAGTTCTCCTTGACGCTCGGCACCTGCTCAAAGAAAACGAAGAAGCATAAGACAAACAGAGATTTGAAGATGTACCCTAATGCCATAAGAAAAAAAGCTGAATGATAATCTGATTCTCGTAATTCTAAAATCAATATATGCGCTATCTAGGAATATCAAACATAAAACAACAAGAAATAGACATGCGCTATTTATCAATCACTAGTTACCACCATCGTATATCCCAGAGCCAGAATCAGTACCTGAATTTGGATTGCTCACTTCTTAGCAGCCACAAGTGGAGATTGAAGATTGATGAGACAGACAAACAAGAGTCGAGGTCGAGACATGCAACAATGAATCAGTACCGACGGGCGACGACGAGAATCTAGACAGGCAGCACACACGGTAGTTGAGGGGGGAGAAGTGAGGATTGAAGAAGTGCACATTGTTAAGGGGGAGAAGTGGAGATTGATGAAAGAACTGGAGTGGAAGTGGAGACTGGAGTCGCACAGCGCCGAGAGAAGCTTGAACATGAACAACGGGAATTGGAATTTGGATTTGGGGCGGGGGTGAGACCGTTCGTGAGCGAGACATGGACACCTCTAGCAGTAGTTTTTAGAATGGGAATTAGGGTTATAATTTAGCGTCGGAATTATCCGTCTCTAAATTGAGTCGGATTTAGAATTTTGTCTCTATTTGAGAGAACATTTAGTTCCGTCTCCATTTGAGATGGATTATTCCGTCTCTATGTTCTTTTAATATAGAGACAATATTTCCGTCTTTATTCCGTCTCTATATCTGGCGCCAGTTATAAAAACATCGTGCCAATTGATCCTCGCATTAATCCATCTCCATTCTGACTCTATTCCGTCTCAATTGTTTTAATCACTATTTCGTCTCTAATCCTTCTCTATTCCGTCTCTATATAGAGACGGAAATTTTTTCGTCTCAATTTCCGTCTCTAAATCGCTGTTTTTTAGTAGTGTATAAGGTTATAATGTAGTCTAATATTAAAATCATTGAATTAGAGTACATTGTTCTAGTCTCCAACCGTTTACATTTCTATCTCAGAATCATATTTTGATAGAATCCCATAATAATGCTAAACTAATTGGTAGCTCAAAACAACCAATTTAACACATAGATGACAAACTGAGCAAAACCTAGACAAATCCCCAAATCATGAGTGAAAAGTTTAATAATCATAAATACCCAATAATCATCTTCATTAAGCTCAAACACAAGTTCAAGGTTCAACAATGGCGGTTTTAGGGATTTGGGGGCAAAATCCTCATCCCAAACTACAAGGAGACTACACAACCATTAAGGAACAAAAATGAGATAAGAAGATTTTTTCCTTTTTTTTTCTTCTTTCTCTTCTTTCTTCTTTTTTTTCTTGAAGCTTTTTTCTTTTCCTTTTTCATACATCACCCCTATCTAAGATATTCACCCACAAGAATTGAAATATTTTGAAAAGGAAGGAAAGATATATTACCCAAAAGTAGATCAAGGACAAAAATAGAAGTAAGGTCATATACTCATGTTTAACGAAAAGAATCATGAAGTGAGAAATGATATCTAAAGGTCATTAGAAATCTTACCTATTGAGAGAACAAATATTTAACCTTCCCTAATGTCAACTCAATCAAAGACATACAAAAAGCTTGAGTAGAAGGTTAATAAACTAAAAACTGATTATATTGGATAAACTAAACATGCTATATATAAATGTTTTTATTTTGTTTTGTTTTTTAAGGGGGTCTCCCTGCCCTACACTAGGCAGGAACATTGTCCCCAGTGTTCGAAAGATAAATAAAGAAATAAACAAACAAATAACTAATTAAGGCATAAGAATAAAGGAAGAAATACTCCCCTAGAGTAGATATGTGTGAAATGGGAAGGCCCTACACTTGGCTGTTGGCCAGAGCGTGCTGGTGTGTAGAGCAATGACGCCATGCACGAGCAGTAGTCTTCACATTTGTTGAGGGGGAAGTGGTTGAGGAAGAAGGCATAATGAAGTCATCGAGGTAGACTGAATGTGTTGTGGCAGGTTCACTGCATAAATACTTCTTCAAGCGAGAACCATTGACTTTAAAGCGCTCACCTTTGGCATTTTCAACTTCGAAGGCGCTAGATGCATTCATGGAAGTGATGGTGAAAGGTCCAAACCAATGTGATTTTAACTTCCCAGGAAACAATCGTAAGCGGGAATTATAAAGGAGGACTTTATCACCAATTTGAAAGTGGCGCGGAAGGATGGATTGATCATGCCACTTCTTAGTTCTTTCTTTGTATAGGCTAGCATTCTCGTAAGCACTATGGTGTAACTCCTCAAGTTCAGAGATCTGGAAGTTGCACTTTATCCCAGCAGCCTTCATGTCAAAACTAAGAGATTTTAATGCCCAGTAAGCTTTGTGCTCAAGCTCTACTGGTAGATGACATGCTTTTCCAAACACCAGGCGGAAAGGAGTGTTCCTAATAGGAGTTTTGAAGGCAGTCCTATAGGCCCACAAAGCATCGTTGAGTTTTTGTGATCAATCTCGCCTGGATGAACTGACTGTTTTCTTTAAAATCCATTTTAACTCTCGGTTGGAGATCTCAGTCTGTCCATTGCTTTGGGGATGATAGGGGAGTGCTACTTTGTGATGAACTCCATACTTATGTAGTAGGGCATCAAATTGGCAATTGCAGAAATGGGAGCCACCATCAGAAATGATTGCCCGGGGCACCCCGAATCTGGTGAAGATGTTTTTTCTTAAGAAACTTCAGGACTGTTTTGGCGTCTGCAGAAGAACAGGAGACCGCTTCTACCCACTTTGAAACATAGTCCACAGCGACTAATATGTACTGATGGCCTTGTGATGGAGGGAATGGACCCATGAAAACGATGCCCTAAACATCAAACAATTCTACCTCCAGGATGTTGTTCAAAGGCATCTCGTGGCGTCTGAAGATATTTCTCTTCCTTTGGCAACTATCACACTATGAGACAAATTTGTGAGCGTCTTTATGTAGTGTAGGCCAAACAAACCTGATTCCAGAACTTTAGCAGCCGTCCGGGTGGAACCATGATGTCCTCCAACCTCTTTAGAGTGACACATGTAGAGAACTGAGGTAGCCTGATTTTCAGGAATTCACCTCCGGATGACCCCATCAGCACATACCTTAAAAAGGTAAGGGTCATCCCATAAGAAGTGTTTGATCTGGGAGAGGAATCTATTCTTTTGCTGAGAAGTGAGTCCATGAGGAACTACTCCAGAGGCTAGGTAGTTGGCGATGTCAGCATACCATGGTTCTTCATTGCTTACTGTCAACACAGGAATAACTCAACCCAATTGGCAAAAGTTCTCTTTTCAACCATGTCTTCTATTTGCTGGACGCTAAACACTGTCTCATCTGGGAAGTATTCTTGAATAGGAACTCCATCATATGGTCTTGTAATACGGGACAAGTGATCAGTAAGTCCATTATGGCACCCTTTTTTATCTACCACTAGAACATCAAATTCTTGCAGCAGAAGAATCCAACACAACAATCTTGGCTTAGTGTCTACCTTGGTGAATAGGTATTTCAGGGCGGAGTGATCGGTGTGCACTATAACTTCACTTCCCCATAGATAAGAACGAAACTTATCAAGGGCAAAGACAACAACAAGAAGCTCTTTCTCTATAGTTGTGTAATTCTTGTGGGCATCCACAAGAGTTTTACTTGCATAAGTTATAATCCGCAATACCTTGTCCTTCTTTTGACACAGTGCAGCCCCCACAGCGTAGTCACTTGCATCGCACATGATCTCAAAGGGGAGAGACCAATCAGGGGCAACAACCACAGGGGCTGAGACAAGCTTCTCTTTGATGATCTCGAAAGCCTCAAAACATTCTTCTGTAAAGTTGAATTTCGTATCCTTGACCAACAAATCACTTAAGGGCTTCACAATCTTTGAGAAGTCAGCAATAAACCTTCGATAGAAGCCGGCATGACCGAAAAATGCTCTTACTTCTTTGACTGAGGTAGATGGAGGGAGCTTCTTGATGACCTTGGCCTGGTCCACTTCAATACCTGCTTTGGATACTCGATGCCCCAAAACAATGCCCGGTCCTTTACCATGAAGTGGCATTTTTCCCAAATCAGCACCAAATTGGTTTCTTCGCACCTGGCTAAGATTAGATCTAGTTGCTGCAAAAATTCATCAAAGTTAGGGCCATATACACTGAAATCATCCATAAATACTTCAATACTTTTTTCAATAAAATCAGCGAAAATTGCCTGCATGCAACGTTGGAAAGTAGCAGGTGCATTGCAAAGCCCAAAAGGCATCCTAGTATATGCAAAGGTACCATAAGGGCAGGTGAAGGTAGTCTTCTCCTAATCCTCAGGTGCAATTGGGATTTGAAAATACCCTGAATACCAGTCGAGGAAGCAATAAAATTCTTGTCCTACTAACCTTTACAACATTTGATCTATAAAGGGTAAAGGGAAGTGATCTTTTCGGGTGGCTGAATTTAACTTCCTATAATCAATGCACATACGCCATCCCGTTGTTTTTCTTTGGGGGATCAACTCCCCTTTTTCATTTGGAACTGCCTCTATCCCACCCTTCTTGGGTACCACCTAGACAGGACTTACCCAAGGGCTATCATAAATGGGGTATATGATGTCAGCGTCTAATAACTTAAGAACCTCATTTTTGACAACTTCTTTTAGGTTGGGATTCAACCTCCTTTGAGCTTGCCTCATTGGTTTATGGTTTTCCTCCATACAGATACAGTGGGTGCAAAAACTAGGATCAGTACCTTTTAAATCTGCCAGACAGACTTCTAACAATTTGACTTCTTGTTCAGGAGAAAGAAGCGAGGTGCAAACAGGTTAATTGTTCTACTAAAACTAAATTGATAAACCTAGAAATTAATAAAACCAAAAGCCTGTCGGGTTGCAAAAAAAAATCCCGGTCACTATAGTATAGGAAATTAAGTAACCAGGTATCGAACCACGGGACTTGAATAAATAAGCCTAAGTCCTAAGAAAACTGGAAATTTAGGGGGGTTGTGAATTGTTTTTGTATCTGAATTGAGAAAAACGCAAATCAAAGTCTAAATGAGCGATTAATGAAAGTAAATGTTAAGGTTGGTAAAATGAATGGAACTCCGGGCTTGGGTTGTTCTTTACTGGATGCAGTTAGCAATTTCTACAATTTTCTTACGAGATTTGGATCGGCCAATTCTTTCTACTCTCTTCAATGCTAAATCCTAGTTCATTGAAGGGCTCACCTATCAGAACATGTCAACTCTAATCTAGAAGCTGACAAAACACATATAGGCGGAATACATGCGAAGAATTATTAGCTTTTGCAGGAAAAATTACCTATCCGACTAATCTTTCCCCAAATCTCCAGGTTAATTCGAACTTCCTATTAGTCACCTTGTCTGTTCCTAATAGGATTCACAAAACGACTCTATAAATGCGCAAATTTAATAGAGAAGATGAATGATTAGCATTAACCTAGAAACAATTCATTACAATCCCACAATCAAATTGCAGAAATCCTAACTAAATTGTATCCATCATGAACAACCCTACCCCAGAGTTAATCCCTACTAGCCAGACATTACAAAGAAGCGGATAAATACAAGCAAAAGAGAATTCATCTAAGGGAAGAAAAACCCTCGAATTGAGCGATTATCCAGACACAGAGACTGCCGGCGCACGGTTGAAGATGATGGTCTGACTCCCCACTGTCGATGCTCCTCCACAATGTCGATGATGTGCTTGGTGAATGTGGATGAAGGTGAAGCTGATGCTGATGGTGTGGATGAGTGGAAAGAGCGTTGTCTACCAGCGTGAGAGTGTCATGATGTAATGATAGGTAATCTCCCCCTTCCTTTACTCAGATTAGGTCACTTAAATAGAATTTCTTCCTCTTTTCCCTTCAAAATGCCGAACTTCTGTTGAGAATTTAGTCACATCTGAACATTGGTCCGACCTTCAATGTTCGGACACATTGTTTTGAGCGCTCCAGTTCCAAAAGTCTCGACTTGTGTCCGAACTTGGATGTTCGGACACAAGTTCGGACATGCAGCGTAGGTCAGACTTTCGACTTTTTCCCATTGTGATTCTCGAACCATGTCCGAACTTTGAAGTTAGGACTGAAGTTCGGACACTTCATCAGGCACAGCACTCAAACTCTTGACTTGCGTCCGAGCTTGGATGTTCAGACACAAGCTCGGATACACCTTCAAAATCCTCTAAATTCATCGTTCTGACTCCAATTCGACCCCCGTTTGTTGCATCATCTCCCTCGTGAGTTAATCAAATGTTTCCTCGGCTTTTCTCTGCATTTAACATAGAAAAAGGTATCAAACCTTAACAAACAACAAACCAAAGAAAAATGTAAGATAAGTGTGGAATATTATCGATGCGCGTATAAAAATTAAGTATTAAAGACCACTAAAACCATTCATATTTCACACTCATCAAACCTCCTCACACTTAACCTTTGCTTGTCCCCAAGCAAAGCAGGAGTAAGATATCTCAGAATGCCTTAGGACCAAACCTTGGGATTGCACAAAATAAGAAGGAGTTAAGCCACAATAACCACCCAAGTATTGATCTGCTCTTAACTGCATGTCTCTTAAACAATGAAGCACGCTTTTAAAACAAAAGATTATGAAGAAGTCAGATCACGAAGTCAAAACATAGAGTAACTCAGAACCTTCCAACCTTTTCTCTTCTCAAACCCGTGGATGACAAGGGGTGTGAAGTACTGCCATATTCCGCAGAACCTTTCAACACCACGTACTCATGATTTAATTAAAGGATTTACCATAAACATAAGACTTTAAAGAGCTTCCTCTTTTTTTCTTTTGCATACATATTAATTTTTCACGCAAATAATTCATCCCCCGGACTTTTCTCTCCATCCTTGTAACGGTATTGGGTCTTTTATCCCAGATCAGACAATCTTAGGTAAATGGGTGATGAAGCACCCCAAAGACTTAATAACCGGATGGAAGAGGCCTGTTTTGGTTCAGAAAATAACTCAGATAAGAGGAGTACCTTGCCTTTATCCTTCATTCCAGACATTCTCATCATTCCCAAGGTTCCAGGTTAAACCAGTTCTGACTCCACAACTAACTCGCCCACAGACATTTAACAAAATTCAGTCATTTCCAAAATACGATAACACACAGCTTTGAGCAAACCAACCCTTAAGGTCATCACCGGACTCGACTCCACAACGAAAGATCCACCCAAGTATTCAACACCTAGAAGCACTCCGAGGAACTTACCCCCATATAGCCCAAGACCAATCAAAAATTAGTGCGGGATGCAAAATAAATGGCTCAAATGAGGAGCAATGTCCGCATTGTTCAGAAAATTATCACAAGAAAGAGATCGTACTAAATGTGTCAGACTCACAAGGGTGGAAGTGAAGAGTTATAGAGTTATAACACGTTAAAGCACGGGCCGAACATAAACCAAAAAGAAAGGAAACTGAAAACTCCCCTGATTTCTTTTGTGATTGATTGAGGAAGTGGTTCCTCCTCACACTTAGTGTCCTGGCAGGGGAGAATGTTTCCTCACACTCGCTTCCAAGCAAGTGTCCGACATGGAATCATCACGGTAAAGCATACTTGCACAAATTCAACAAACAAAACAGAGAAGTATGCTAGAAGCATCGCATTAGTGGCAACCAGTTCTTGTAGTTCAAGAGAAGAACAAACTAAAAACGAAATAAAGAAAAAAACAACGCAAATAAACTAAAAGGAACTAAATCCAAAGTAACTGAAAATAAAATCACAAAGAAGTCCAAAAATGGCTTCCAAACAAAAGTAGCATAATCCATAACATCATCACTGTGGGGGTGGGTAGTACGCCTGCCACTGCTGAAACTGAGCGAGCAGAGCCTCATAGTCGTCCTGAAGCGGCGCGCCTGCTGCTGAAGAGTCTCGATCTCCGCCTGATAGTGACGATCCATCTCCATGAAACGGGACTCTAGCTGATTAAACTCATAGCGAGTGACATACTCGCTCCCAGGGGCCGGCAGTGCAGGAAATGCCTTTTCCTCTTCAGTGGTAGCAGTAGGAGCAGGTTCTGACGGACCCTCACCCGCATCTCGCTGGCGCTTCTGTGGTCGCGGGGCAGCCTTCTTCCTCCATTCCCTCCCGTCAAACTCGAACCACATCTTCTTCAGGGCGCCCACATCAATAGGAGACCACGCAGCATGCAGCCCCGTAGAAGGAATGGTGACCATCTGCCTCCTAAGTATGTGGTAGATCATGACCGGATAGCCTAGCTTGTGTCGGTCCTTGTGCTCCATAATGTACTACAAATGCAAGAAGATCACCCACGGCAAGTAAGTAACCTCAGCAGCCCCAGCAAACGACGGATTTAGCACTGCCTGGAGAAGAAGGAAATCGGTATGGTTCAGGTCTGAGCTCTGACGTGGGAGAACATTCGCAGCCAGCAGTGCGAAGAGGACTCTCTCTTGAGGGTCCTGAAGCAGATCAGCAGGGACGACCTGCTTTGATGGGTCATCTCCTCTGCGCCACCGTGGCCCCTTAACCATGAGTGGGGTGTAGTGGTTTATGGCTGCTGCCTTGAAGTCATGCGGGTTAAGGTGCTCAGGATGGTCGGGGGCAGGATAAGGAAGGTCCAAATAGTGAGCAATCTTCATCGTGGAGACTATCACTCTATCACCGTCAACAATAGATTTGATCTGGCCATCCTGGTAGAGAGCATTCGCATAGAACATGCGCACCACTCTTTCAGAGTACGGGCCCCCCATATCCAGGATTTTGCCCCAACCAAATGGGGCCAATAATTCCCTCAGCCCCAGTTGACGCTCCGGCACCACACACCGTTCAACAATAATATCCATCTCCTTGGCAAACCACTCTCTGGCTGCGTCGTTTCTAAACTCATCCTGCTGAGCTCGACGACTCGAACTTGCGCCGGTTCTCCCAGCCCTCTTAGCACGGCCTGTAATTCGGCTCAACATCTGCTCATACAAGGGCAACCAATGTCAAATAAAGGAAGGCAAGGAAATAGTTCTAAGTACGCACATAATTATCCAAAATTCGACAGAGTCTCCCCTAAAAATTCAGTATTCTCCACAACAAAGATCTATCAGATTTCTCATTCGCAACGGAGAACTACTACAACCAGTGACCAGCAGAGACTAAATCCAACAAAAAAAAACGCTATAATCTAATATGTTCTACGCAATCTCAGTCAAGGGTCGTACTGCAGCCATGCAAAATCCAACCCCCGCACTCACATATACAAAATAAAAATCATATTAGTGGGGGTCCAAGCACTTCTATCCAGCAATTAAGATAGCAACAGAAAACAAATCCAATACAAGCAGATTTAGTCCAGCAATCTCAACTCAAAACAACACCCTCTCGGTTAGCTATGCCTTATATTCCAAAATGCTGCACAAACACAATAAAAGAGGTAGGAACGTGGAGAAAGTACCTTGTTCAAGTCGATTGAGTAATAGAAGCAGGGAGAAAACAAAATCTGCAAGTTTCTAAATCAAAAACCCCAAAATTCGACAATTAGGGTTTTAGTTTGAACAGGCTCAGATTCGGACTTATGTGTGGATTTCCTGGTCGATTTCGGTTTCTAGAGTGGTGGAGAACTCAAAAACAGAGAGATGGGTACCAAAATTGTGAGATTTGGTGAAAAAAATGAGGAAGTTGTGAGAGGTTGAAGAAGAAGGAGAATGGGGGCGCCGCTGTTCGTCGCGAGGAGGGAGAAAGGTTTGGTTTCAGAATGTGTCGCCCGTGCCTCTTTAATTTCAGATTTTTCGAGGTGTCCGAACATACATACCTGGGCAGCGCTTCGCATCGTGTCCGAACGTTGATGCTCGGACCGAAGTTTGGACATCTCGTGTTTTTCTTTTACCAAACTCTCGAATCAGGTCCGAACTTCGATGTTCGGACAGAAGTTCGGACATATCGTTTTGCACAGACTTCAAACTCTCGAACTGAGTCCGAACTTCGATGTACGGACTGAAGTTCGGACAACACCTAAAATGCACCAAATTGTTTCTTTCTGCGCTCAAACCACTGTAAACAAAAGCATTATCCTAAAACAACACTATAAACAACATAATAACACAGAATTAAAGTACCGAAAAACACTGGATTGCCTCCCAGTCAGCTGCTCTTCTTTAATGTCTTTAGCTAGACAATTCCTACTTGATCAATCAGAGGAAGTGTGGTGGGCAGCTCTACAACAGCCTACAGCAAACTCCTTCAACCTTCTCAATTCTTTCCGCATTCGCCAAGAGAATTTCTTCTTCACATTCGAACTCGTCTCTTGAGAAATCATCTTTGTTGTAAGACTGGATTCACTCATAACAAAGAATATTGCCTACATAGGAAAAAGCTTATGATCAGTACCAAGATAGCCTTTTAAACGAGCACCATTTACCTTAAAGGTTTCACCAACTTTGTTCTCCAGCTCGTATGCTCCATAAGATGTAACTCCCACTACTCTGAAGGGGCCTGTCCAGTGTGATTTTAGCTTCCCAGGAAAGAGACGTAGCCTAGAGTTAAAGAGCAACACCAGATCCCCCACTTTGAAGTCTCTCTTTTGAATCATCCGGTCGTGGATCCTTTTTGTGCGCTCTTTATAAATCCTCGAGCTGTCGTACGCCTGTTCTCTTAGTTCTTCCAACTCATAAAGCTGAAATCGCCTCTTCTCTCCAGCTTCACGTAAATCAAAGTTGAGAGCTTTTAAAGCCCAATAAGCTCTGTGCTCTAGCTCAACTGGGAGATGACAAGCCTTCTCGTACACCAGCTTAAAAGGAGACATCCCAATGGGAGTCTTGAATGCAGTTCTATAAGCCCACAGAGCATCGTCAAGCTTGACAGACCAATCCTTCCTTGAGGAGTTGACTGTCTTCTGAAGAATCCATTTTAGCTCTCGGTTACTCACTTCTGCTTGCCCATTAGTTTGGGGATGATAAGGTAAAGCAACCTTATGAGTCACCCCGTACTTAGTCATCAGGGAATCAAAGGCCTTGTTGCAAAAGTGAGAACCACCGTCACTGATGATAGCTCTTGGCACACCAAATCTAGTAAAGATGTTCTTCTTCAAGAATTTCACCACAGTTCTAGCATCAGCAGAAGAGCAGGGGATTGCTTCAACCCATTTGGAAACATAATCTACAACAACGAGGATGTAGTGGTTTCCGTGAGAAGAAGGGAATGGGCCAGTAAAGTCAATACCCCAGACATCAAACAGTTCAACTTCAAGGATTCCCTTCTGAGGCATCTCATGCCTTCTTGAAGTGTTCCCCATCCTCTGGCAGTTATCACAGTGAGAGCAGAAGCGGTGGACATCCTTGTGTAGAGTGGGCTAGTAAAGACCACACTCCAACACCTTAGCAGCTGTCCTAGTAGGACCATGGTGACCACTTGCCTCTCGAGAATGGCATAACTCAATCACACTGTTAACCTCTTTATCAAGGAGACACCTTCTAATTAAACCATCAGCACACACTCTGAAGAGATAGGGGTCCTCCCAAACGTAATGACGGACTTCAGAAAGAAACTTCTTCCTCTGGTTGTAGCTTAGATCATGGGGAATCAAACCAGAGGCAAGATAGTTAGCCAGGTCAGCATACCATGGCTCTTTAACTTTCCCAATTACAAAGACTGTTTCATCAGGAAAGAATTCATTTATGGGGACCCCGTCATCTGGAGTCTCAAGCCTAGACAAATGATCTGCAACCCCATTCTGCTTCCCTTGCTTATCAACAACTTCCAAGTCGAACTCTTGGAGAAGCAAGATCCATCTCAGAAGTCTGGGCTTAGAATCATTCTTTTGGAATAGGTACTTCAAGGCAGAGTGATCGGTGTGAGCAATTACCTTACTTCCCAGCAAATAAGGCCTGAACTTGTCAAGAGCGAACACCACAGCAAGTAGCTCCTTTTCAGTGGTGGTGTAATTCTTTTGAGCCTCAGACAGAGTCTTACTCGCATAAGTGATAACCCTCAAAATTTTATCCTTCCTTTGACAGAGTGCAGCACCAACAACAATCACTAGCATCTGTCATGACCTCAAAAGGAAGAGACCAGTCAGGGGGAACCACAATAGGGGCAGAGATGAGTTTACTCTTGATAGTTTGAAAGGCCTTCAAACATCTTCTGAGAACTGAAATTTCATCTTTCTGCAGAAGATCAGACAAGGGCTTAGCAATTTTGGAAAAGTCCTGGATGAACCTTCGATAGAACCCTGCGTGACCCAGAAAAGATCTAACACCCCTGACTGAAGTGGGAGGAGGTAACCCCTCAATGACTCCACCTTCGCCTTGTCCACCTGTATACCATCTTTGGAGACCCTGTGCCAAGCACTATACCCTCATGTACCATGAAATGGCACTTCTCCCAATTCAAAACCAGGTGGGTCTCCTCGCATCTGCCTAGTATCTGATCCAGCTGATCAAGACATACATCAAAACTCTGGCCATATACAGAAGTCGTCCATGAAGACTTCTATGCTTTTCTCAATAAACTCATTAAAAATCGCCATCATACATCGCTGAAATGTGGCTGGAGCGTTGCAAAGACCAAATGGCATCCTCCTATATGCAAAAGTACCATAAGGGCAGGTGAAGGTGGTCTTCTCCTGATCCTCTGGCGCAATGGGAATCTGAAAATAACCGATGTACCCATCAAGGAAGCAGTAGAACTCTTGCCCAGCTAGCCGCTCCAACATTTGATCAATAAACGGCAGCGGGAAGTGGTCCTTCCTTGTGGCTTCGTTCAAACGCCGGTAATCGATGCACATCCTCCAGCCAGTGGTCTGTCTTTGGGGCACCAATTCACCTTTATCATTGGGCACCGCCACTATTCCTCCTTTCTTGGGAACAACTTGCACAGGAGAAACCCAGCGGCTATCAGAGATGGGTAAATGATGCCTGTATCCAAGAGCTTCAACACCTCAGCTTTCACTACTTCCTTCAGGTTTGGGTTTAATCTCCTCTGGGGCTGCCTCACTGGCTTGATACTATCTTCCATGTAAATTCGATGAGTGCAGAACCCTGGACTAATCCCTTTAATATCTGCCACTGACCACCCCAAAGCTCCCTTGTGCCTTCTTAACACTTCCAGAAGTCTGCTTTCCTACGAAACAGACAAAGATGAAGAAATAATAACAGGCAGGGCGCTACCCTCTGCCAAGAAAGCATATTTAAGATTTGAAGGGAGAGTTTTGAGTTCAAGAGTAGGGGGCTTCTCTACTGAAGGAACGAGCCTCTGAGTAGGCCTGTCCAGTGGCTCCACAGGAGGAGCATAAGGGCGAAAGTAGGTTCGTCCCTGATTAAGCTGCTGGACAACAGTAGCTACCTCAGTGCTCTCCTTGTCATCCTCAATCGAGTGGCATAACACCTGCTCTAGCAAATCAGAATTCTCAAAGAAAGAAGAGTCATCAGTATTTTTAGCGACAAACGCATCATAATCATCAGAACAATCGACATCAATAGAAAGCACAGCATGAGAAGAAGCATTTGTTCTCATCATCTTAGTGATATCAAAACTAAGCTCCTCATTATTAAACTTAAGGGTGATCTTTCCTTTGTCAACATCAATGACAGTTTTAGCAGTTCGTAGGAACGGTCGACCCAAAATTAATGGCACTTCAACATCCTCATCCATATCAAGAATGACAAAATCAGCAGGGAAGAAGAAGTTACCAACACCTACCACAACATTCTCAACCATACCACGAGGTTTGATTGAGGAACGATCAGCTAATTGCAAATTAAAATTGATTGGGACAAGCTCACCAGCATGAAGCTTCCTAAACATTGAATAAGTCATCAAATTTATAATGCCGCAGAGTCCAAACCCACAGTCCATGTCTCCAATGGTGCAAGGGATGATGGGCTGCCCTGGATCTCCACACTTTGGAGGAAGCTTCTGCTGGATGGCTGCAGAGCACGTCTCTGTCAGCTGAACAATCTCACTTTCCTTGAACTTTCGCTTGTTAGAAATCAAATCCTTTACAAAGCGAGCATAATTAGGCATCTCCTTGATAGCATCAATCAAGGGGATATTAATAGTAAGCTTCGAAAACACACTCAAAAATTTCCCAAATTGATCATCAAGTTCTTTTTCTTTCAATCTATTAGGGAAAGGAAGTTCCTTAGGAACCACCTTACCCTTGGTTTTTAGCAATCAAAGTATGAGAAGGGGAAGAAATAGGAGCCTGGGTCTCCTCAACAACTACCTCAGGAGGGGCTGGGGGCCCTGACGGTGCACCAGTGCTAGAAGAAGGAAGACCGGTCTCCGTCAGCTTGATCCTCAACCCCTTGATCTCTATTCATCAGCTGCTTCCCACTTCTTAAGGTAACTGCTGCTACCTCTTCAGAATCTGAACAGTCCTCAACTACCACGGCTTCTGAGACCGACACTGCCTTCAACTGTGCTTTAGGATTGGGGTCTGGTTGGGAAGGCAGTGATCCAGAAGGTCTCTGTGTAAGAGGAACTGAGTCAACTGACTCATCGTTTCCTGCATCTCCACCATGGCATTCTCGAGTTTTTGCTGACCAGCTGCCAGATTCTGATTTATTACTATTTGTTGCTCCTAAGAAGCCATCAGTTTATCCACCATCTCCTTTAAATTAGCATTGTTTGAGCTCAGTGATGGTTGCTGAGCTTGAGACTGCTGTGGCCTAAACTGATTGTATGGGGGCCTAACAAAGTCGGGTGGTCCTCCCTGACTCGCCCTCTGAGGCTGCATCTGATGTGAGTTGAGGGCGTTACTCGGATTTCCGTACCTCAGGTTTGGATGCTGATTCTGCATCCAAGGCTGCCTGTTGTACTGACCAATTGCATGCGCCTCCTCGGTCTGCCTCATCTCAGCAACCATCGGGCAGTCCTCATATTCATGGCTGTCTCCGCACTGAGAACAGCAGACCTCATTTGGACCAGTAGACACCTTCTTGACAGCTTGCACAGATGTCTGTCCCATAGTGAGCTGCTCGAGCATCTTCGCCATGTTACCCACTGTAGTACTTAAATGGGCCTGCTCAGCAGCAATTTGCTCCATCATAGGATCTGGAGTCCGAGAGGAAGTCTGACCAACTGTGAAAACTCTTCCACCACTGTTGCTCCACTGGCGGAGCTCCTCGCAGTAGGACTCCATAGCCGACATAAACTCTTCTCCGCTTTTAGCAAGCAAATTTCCACCCAGTGCAGCTCTGACCTCACCTCTATGCTCATCTCTCAGCCCTTGGAAGAACCCTAGGCCAAAGATGTCGTGGTCTGACCGTGATGAGGGCACTGGCGGAGCAGCTCCTTGAATCTATCCCAAGCTTCGCAGACTGTCTCACTGCCAGACTGTCTGAAGGCGGTCAGGTCAGCGATCATCTGTCTGGTCCTGGAGATGGGGATGTATTTCTCGTAAAACCTTTCCGTCATCAGCTCCCAGGTGGTGATGATACCTGGTGGTAGACGATGAAACCACTTTGATGCTTCCCCTGATTGACTGTGCTGGAATAAGCACAGCCGAGCATACTCCTCTAGCCCCTGTGACATCCCCAACGAATCCAGATGAACTAAGAAACGATGGACATGGTCGAGCGCATCAGCCGGGTCTGCGCCTGAAAAGGTCCCTGCTGGATGATTCCTGACAGCATTTGTTTGATGGCTTGGTTTTAGTTTTTGCCATTCTGCTGTTAACTCTGGTGAGATTTGGTAGAGTTACAGGTCCTCTTCTAGGAGCAGCTGGCGGGCGATTAATTCTTCCCAATGTGGCTTGCTCATTATTTACTGGTCCGTTAGCAGCCATGGTGAAGGTAAGTGCTCTTCTTGCCCTACGAGCTGTACGGTTGATCTCTGGGTCTAGATTAAATCTTGGTAGGCCTCGAGATCGGGTACCGTGCATTCACCAAATATCTGCACAGTTACACGAATAAAACACAAAAAATTTTAAGTTAGTGGTTGTATGAACAGAACCGAACAAAACAAATTAAAATGCGTATAAACAACTACGATTATGCTGAATGTAAAATAAAACACAATTGTTCAAACGAAATAAATTCAAAACTATTCTGAAAATCAAAACAAAACTAGCAAACGCAGAATTAAGACTATAATCGAGTTAAAACAAAAAGGAAATAAATAGCGCAAATAAAATAAAGTAAAAACAATTGACAACCAGGGCAAAGGACTTGACAAAGTCAAGTCCCCGGCAACGGCGCCATTTTGCAAACAGGTAAATGTTCTACTAAAACTAAATTGATAAACCTAGAAATTAATAAAACGAAAAGCCTGTCGGGTTGCAAAAATCCCGGTCACTATAGTATAGGAAATTGAGTAACCAGGTATCGAACCACGGGACTTGAATAATTAAGCCTAAGCCCTAAGAAAACTGGAAATTTAGGGGGGTTGTGAATTGTTTTTGTAACTGAATTGAGAAAAACGCAAATCAAAGTTAAATGAACGATTAATGAAAGTAAATGTTAGTTGAAAATGAATGAACTCCGGGTTTGGGTTGTTCTTTACTGGATAGTTAGCAATTTCTACAATTCTTACGAGATTTGGATCGGCCAATTCTTCTACTCTCTTCAATGCTAAATCCTAGTTCATTGAAGAGCTCACCTATCAGAACATGTCAACTCTAATCTAGAAGCTGACAAAACACATATAGGCGGAATACGTGCGAAGAATTATTAGCTTTTGCAGGAAAAATTACCTATCCGACTAATCTTTCCCCAAATCTCCAGGTTAATTCGAACTTCCTATTAGTCACCTTGTCTGTTCCTAATAGGATTCGCAAAACGACTCTATAAATGCGCAAATTTAATAGAGAAGATGAATGATTAGCATTAACTTAGAAACAATCCATTACAATCCCATAATCAAATTGCAGAAATCCTAACTAAATTGTATCCATCGTGAACAACCCTACCCCAGAGTTAATCCCTACTAGCCAGACATTACAAAGAAGCAGATAAATACAATCAAAAGAGAATTCATCTAAGGGAAGAAAAACCCTCGAATCGAGTGATTATCCAGACTCAGAGACTGCCGGCGCAAGGTTGAAGACGGTGGTCTGACTCCCCTCTGTCGATGCTCCTCCACAATGACGATGATGTGCTTGGTGAATGTGGATGAAGGTGAAGCTGATGCTGATGGTGTGGATGAGTGGAAAGAGCGTTGTTTACCAGCGTGAGAGTGTCGTGATGTAATGATAGGTATGATTCCTCCCTCCTCTAGATTAGGTCACTTAAATAGAATTTCTTCCTCTTTTCCCTTCAAAACGCCGAACTTCTGTTGAGAATTTAGTCGCGTCCGAACATTGGTCCGACCTTCAAAGTTCGGACACATTGTTTTGAGCGCTCCAGTTCCAAAAGTCTCGACTTGCGTCCGAACTTGGATGTTCGGACACAAGTTCGGACATGCAGCGTAGGTCAGACTTTCGACTTTTCCCATTGTGATTCTCGAACCATGTCCGAACTTCGAAGTTAGGACTGAAGTTCGGACACCTCATCAGGCACAGCACTCGAACTCTCGACTTGCGTCCGAGCTTGGATGTTCGGACACAAGCTCGGACACACCTTCAAAATCCTCTAAATTCATCGTTCTGACTCCAATTCGACCCCCGTTTGTTGCATCATCTCCCTCGTGAGTTAATCTACTGTTTCTTGGCTTTTCTCTGCATTTAACATAGAAAAAGGTATCAAACCTTAACAAACAACAAACCAAAGGAAAACGTAAGATAAGTGTGGAATATTATCGATGCGCGTATAAAAATTAAGCATTAAAGACCACTAAAACCATTCATATTTCACACTCATCACGAGGAAATAATTATTGGAAGAGATTTTGTACCTGATAGGAAGGCATACTTTAGAGTAGAGAGAAGTTCCTTCAGTTTTACCTCTGGTGGTTGTTCGATGGAAGGTATGGCTTTTTGAGGTGGGTACTCGAGCCTCTCCAATGGTGGTTGATAACTTTTCTTTTTGCCCAGGTTGAGATGCTCAACAATTGCATTGATCTCTTTCTGTGGTGATTTTTCGATAGATGATACCAGCACTTGCTCCAAGGCCTCTAACTTATGAGGTTTAACCAAGGAGATGAAGAAAGCCTCTTCATCATTTAGGAATTTGTCCGTGTCATCGTCTGTTAGTAGACCAACACAACAAACGGTATGAGCAGAAACACTTTTTCTTACCATCTGTGCCATGTTAAATTCTATCTTCTCATCCTCGAATCGGAAGGTGACCTTGCCATCATAGACGTCAATGACCGCTCTAGCAGTACTTAAGTACGGTCGTCCTAGAATCAGTGGGACCTCAGTATCCTCACTAATATCCAAGACGGTGAAATCGGCAGGGAAGATGAATTTATCAACTCCTACCACCAAATTTTCTACCATTCCCATTGGTTTGATGGAGGATCTATCTGCCAACTAGAGGGAGAAGGAAACGGGCTTCAGTTGATTGCCGCGGATCCTTGTGAATATGGAGTATGACATGATATTAATACTTGCGCCAAGGTCACATAGCCCATGGCCACAATAAACATTTCCAATACAGTAGGGCACCAGTGGCAATCTTGGGTCCTTCTGTTTAGGTGGCATTGCTCTCAACAGCGCTGCCAAGCACTCTTCCGTCAATGCAACCGTCTCCAAATCTTCCATTTGCCTCTTGTTGCCATTAGTTCCTTCAGGAATTTTGCATAGGTAGGCATCTGTTTTAAAGCATCTGTCAAAGGAATGTCAATAGTTAAGCGCTGAAATATTCCTAAGAATTTCTTAAATTGCTCATTCATATGCTTTTTTCTTGAGCCTATTTGGAAATGGTATTTTTTCCTTTGTCTGATTATTGAAATACCCCGACCTTAAATATGGCGATTAAATTATCCTAATGGGTATTTAAGAGCCTAATAATGATTAAGTAATATTGGTAAGGAAAAATAAATCCAAAAGAAATAAAGAAACGCTTAAAAAGCGTAAAACGCTAAATAAGCGTTAAACAACCATAGGAGGTATAAGACCTCGGTTAGCGTAATATAAGGATTCTAAAGGCTTAATTAGCCTAAATAATATTAGGGAACAAATCCGAAGAAAACGGATCCTTAAAATGGATTAAAAACACTAATGAACACTAAAGCGCGTTTTTCGAGGTAACCGGAAAACGTGTCTTTAAGCGGGTCAAATAGACTCGTAACAATTTTGGTCAACTAAATAATCATTAATAATATTATTGAAGCTTTAGAACCAATAAAATCAATAAAACGAGAAATTAGTAAAAACTGTCAAAAACGGGAACTTGTGGGGTAGAAATATAAATAACACAAACTTATGTGTCCAATAATGTAAAAGAATTTTTCAAAACCCATATGGGTCTGGTGCTGTCTGATTTTTATCCCTCACACACACCCCTCTTATTTACTAAACACAAAAAACAATAAAGTAAAAACACCCACCTTACTTTATTACTCTCACATTCTCTCTCTCCTATCCCCATTTCTCCTCACGTACAGACCCCCCCATCCTCCTCCTCTCTATTTCTTTTCTTCTCTGGTTGCTCTCTCAACCGATGGCCATGGAGGATTGAAACAAAACACAAAAACTCAACTTCTCTCCTCTTGTAACCCACTCAATCTCTTCCAAAAATTACAAAATTACACCATTGTAATCCTCTCACCAAGAGCTACGTTTCTATCTTTCCAAAATTCGAAAACACACATTTTCGTTTTATGGGTATCCCCATTTGGAGTTTCAAGACCACCATTAGAGCCACCTTGTTCTCCTTGTTCTTTTGAGGTAAAAATCTCTTCGAAACTCCATTGTTTTTCTAGCCTTAAAAAAACGAAAATTTGAACTAAACCCTTGTTTGGTTCCTCTTGTACCCAGCCGGTTTTGGCTTTTAAGGGGTGGAAACCTTGTTCTTAAACTCCTCTAAGTTTCATCTACTCCCTTGCAAGGTAATGAAACTCCTAAACCCTAGAATATACATTAAAAGCTTAAGTAATGTTAGGGTTAGTTTTTAGTATTGAATGGTGTATTTATGAATGGGTTGTAATGTTAGATTGTTGAGGAACTATAACCGGTAGAGGGAGAAGGAAAGAAGCAAAGAAGAACAAGCAAACCAAGAAGAAGAGAAAAGAAAAGGAAAACAAGAACAAGGTAAATTACCTCTGTTCAGTTTGTGTATAATGCGTGGGTGTGTGAGCAAGTGTAATGTCTTAGTAAATGTAAGACCAATATGACCGTAGCAAAGAAATGAGCGTATAACTAGCATTAGTGAATTGTTGAGTTAGAATCTGTCAAAGAAACAAATAATGAGCTGCTGTAAACGTGAGTTTGCATCTGAATGCATATGCATATATAACTGATGCAGGTTGAATGAGTTTTCATGTGTAAGCAAATGAATGTGTGAAAACCTTAAGTTTTAGGGGACACCATGTCAAAATTTAGAGAGGAAACTATCTTGCTTAGGAGCTGGTAACATTTGTGAAAGAAAGAAAAGAAAGAAACAGAAGCAGCAGCAGCTCGAACTCTGCAACAGAAAGGAAGAAAAGAATGAAACAGTGGAAATGGTGAGATAGCAGTAGGTTGAGGGAATTGATTTTGGTGAGGGATTTAGGTGAGTTAGATGCTTGGATAAGTAGTTAAACATGTAATATTAACATTAGAAACCATTAGGAAGTGATTAAAGGAAGAAGACAATGAAACAGAGCATGAAAATGTCTCAGTTCGTAGCAGACCATTGTCGGTCCGGGACTTAGGCCTTGTATTAAGTCCCGGACCAACCATCCAAAGTAGCCCGAGAGTACAAATTCATTATCGGTCCGGGACTTACCTCTGGTATAAGGTCCCGGACCACTATCCAAAATCAATCCGAGAGTTTCCCAAAACGCCGGTCCGGGACTTACCCCATGTACAAGGTCCCGGACCATAACAAAAATCAATTCGAGAGTTCCGATCTGTGTTGGTCCGGGACTTGGGACCTGGACAAGGTCCCGGACCAACACCATAATTCACCCGAGAGAAATTTTAATGGGTTATAAGTTAAGGCATTGTTTGGGTATAATTGTATAAGTTGCATAAGACTTAATTAATCATAATTAGGAGTAATTAGGAGTATAAACAAGCTAGAATAAGAATGAGAAGTAAGTGAAGAATGGAAATGAAATTGTACAAGTAAGGATTAGTAAGTATGTAAGGTGGATGAACTAAGGCAATTTGAAGGGCCTAGGTAGTGTTTAAACATGTGAGATTACATGTAAGAAGATTGGAGAAACAATGGGTAAGTATGGGACTGAAAACAGAAGTAAAAATGCAAATACTGGGTCGGACCGAACTTGCGACCGGACTTGCAAGTTCGGTCGAGCCCAGATTTACAAGGACGGGAAAGCAATCGACCGGACTTGCGACCGGACATGCAAGTTCGGTCGGCCAGAAAAATTTCCGTCGAGCAAGCTACTGGAATGGACCGACCTTGCGACCGGACTTGCAAGGTCGGTCGGGCTAAAATTTTTCCGTTAAGTAACTCACTGGGATGGACCGACCTTGGGACCGGACTTGCAAGGTCGGTCGGCCCTGGAATTTTCACCCGATGTAACCTACTGACTCGGACCGAACTTGCAAGGTCGGTCGCAAGTTCGGTCGGGTCAAAACTTACAAAAAAAAAAACTATAAGACTATGGTTAGTATGTATGTATGTATATGTATACCCACCTATACATACGTGCATATATGTGTAAGTAAACCATTGTTAAGTAATTAAAAGTAAGTAAATAAAATGTAAGTATAGGAATGTGAAGACCTAGTAAGTATGAGTTAGGAAGCGTAAGGGTAACCAAATTAAGCTAATGATAGTTACATTAATTATTCGGTTGCATGTATATCATAGGATTTGAATTGTGAATACCGGAGGAACGTTGGGATACAAGTACAACGGTGAAAGGTATGATTTCTTCATGCCCTGTATCCTAATCTGGTTACCCCGATTTGTGTGCTTATTTGACCACCTAAATAAGATAAATGCATGAATCGGACTATATTGCACTTACCTGTGCTTGACTTATGTTGTGCTTGATATTTATTGTCTTGAGCACTAGTTTGTATAATTCATGAAATATATGAATGATGATGAATGGTATTCAAACCTTGTATTGTACTTGTGTAATGTATGGTACCTCGTATGTATGTGTATATATGTATTGTATTATTGTGGCTTGGATGTTGACTTGTGCTAATTCCTAACTATCTAACTCCTAACTTAAGTGAGTAAATTGGAATGAGTACAAGTCCGATATAGCTTCGGCCACGCGTGAGGATGCGGAGTCACAAGAGGTTGGCTGCAATTCCTGACTCTTAACTGGTCCGCGGCCCAAATCCCTTAAATGGGTAGCATCCCGGATTGGTGAGTCAAGTAAATCCCAGAGGTGGGACGGAGTAGTCCCCAGGGCCGGAGGTCCCGACGACTTAACTTGAGTAAGAGTAAGAGTAAGTAAGTATGGATCCGTAAGTATGTATGAGTATGTATGCGCATGTATGAAGTAATGAGTGAAAGAGTAATCTCCACCCGATTAACCCGGGTGGACCAATGAAGCTAACAATATTGTATATTGTGCATGAGATGTGTATGTGTAATTCGGAAAGAGGTAAGTATGTATCGGTTGGTTTATATTGTATTCCTTGTATGAAATGAATTGTATGTATGTACGTTGTGTGAGTATTATTGTATCGTGTATAAGAGCATGTATGCATGTATGTTTGTATGAAAACGAACCGCATGTATTCGACCAAGTGGTCGGCGTACCCTCACTAGTACGCGGGGTATGCGGTTATCATGCTCGGCGAAAGCTGACCCCTTCGGGGGACATTTTTTAGTGTGCAGGTACCCGAAGCGGATGTGATCAAGGTAGGAGGCCGGCGGCACGCCTTGTACTTAGGAAGTAGGTAGTTGTGAGAAATGGGTAAACATAGACTCATAATGAGTACCTATGAACTTGGAGAAACATTGTATTTGTATTGGGAACCTAGTAAACTCGGTTATGTATATTGTATGGTATGGTATTGTAAAGGAGTAACGTGTTGAATGGAATATAGTAGTATTGAACTGGAGAATGGAGTATGTATTGTAGATGTGTAGTACTCGGGATTCCGGTCCATCAAACCGATGCTGTATGTAGAAGTAGTAGCCTTGTTAGTCACGTGGGTGACTAACGGCATTGTATCACCCATTGTATGTAAGCATATGTCCGCTGCATGTATCTGATATGTAAGGAAATGGGACGGTAAGCATTGTATTAATGGTAGGGGTGTTACAAAAAGTGGCATCAGAGCGACTGGAAATACCGAGTTTAGGAAATACCGAGTTAGGAATTAGAAGCTTAGGGCTATGGGCTGAGTGATAGCATTAGAGAGATGCTAGTTAGGAACTCCCAATGAGTACCGGATACCTACAATACCAGTCCCGCCCGCCGCAAACCCCACTGTATAACTTGGGAAAGGACGCCAGAGAGAAGAAAAGTCTTCTCATACTCGGGGAAACCCGATCTGGCAGTGGTGAATTAATCACACAGTAAACAAGAACCGACATGTAGTAGATTCCAAGAACTGGAAGTCCCGGAGATAGTTCCCGGTTGAACCACAACCCCGCTCGTAATAGCGGTAGAATGAGCACTCCAACCACGAGGAGGCTATAACTTGCAACAGCATGGGGCGACCTGCTTAGCAGTCGCGAAACCTAGCTAGTCAACCAACAGCAGGACAGAAGCACTAACCGTGCAACGGAATGAAAAAGGGAGCAATAACGGAACCCGAGACACAAGTCTACGGGATAGTAATACTTGAATAATACCACCAACGGTATGCTAGCCGACTAAGGACATAGTCGGAAGCGGTTAACTCCAGAATTACGACGCCAGTAAGGTTGATACCTGGCCAATATAGCTCAGACCACTACAAGAACGACCAGGAGATATAACCCAATAGGACTACAAGAGTAGTGCCTAAACAGGGAAGGCTCAGTAACCACCACAGATGGGTGGGAATGAGCCACAAGGAACGACACTAAGCCAAATAGAGTGGGAATCTCCAAGGATTGGAGAAGTACCCAGATCTACGACAGCCATGTCTAGACCACGAAGAAGCTACCTAAGGGATCGAGTATACCAATTATAGATCGATAAGATCGAGGGAAGAGCCAACAAGACTATCAAGTACCAGTGAAAACCATACCGTGACCGGTGTAGGTTTACCCAAAAACCACCAATACCACGCACTTGCCACGGCAAGTGCAGCAAGGACAGGAACATACAGAGGAACCCTAACATGTCACAAGTACGTGGTAATGAGCTGAGACCATAATGAAACCTTGGAACCTGAAGGAATGGAACCTTGGAAAGGCCTAACGGCCCGACCACTGTATTTAGAACATACCAGTCAGCAAGAGGCTAGACTTGGTCAAGACCTCAAACGTGGCTATGCCACGAGAGATTTCCTTTAACACCGAACCATTGTTTTAAAACCCAAAATTTTCTTTTCAAAACCACAACCCTCTTTTAAAAACCTTGGATTTTAAAACCAGACCAACAGTATTATGGTGAGTATCATAGGATGATACAAGAGGAGTTGGCAACAGAATGCTTCACCTAGGCGTGTGACGAACACTACGAGTATACCCGTTACGGGATGTGGGACAACCGCACTCCGAAGGAGCTTGCGGGCCCGACATATAGTTGGGTAAGTGGTAACGTATCAACATGGTACCCCACGTATGTATACATGTAGTGTGCGACACACGAGAAGTAGTCAACTCCGTTCTACGGACCATGAGTGAGTTCAATCAGAACAGCTGGACACCTCAGATGAGCAAGTATCAAGGAACTCAGAGAACCCATCTGAAGATGAGGAATAAGAACTAGGAAGTGCAAGAGCACATACTAGTAAGTATAGACATTGGATATGTCTCAAATAATCCAAACAATACATGACAGCTGGAAGGTATACCCAGCCTAAACACAGTAAGGCAATCGCCTAACGTGAACACCACGATGCTCAACAAATGGGACAGAATTCCCAAGAGCAACCCCAAGATTACCACAAGTATACTCCATCATTGAAGGGAATACCAAACCTAGTCTTAAACGCTAGGAACAAGCATAAACAGTCTACCCAAGGACGGGAGACGTCATGACCCAAAAGGGGAAAACTCAAGTACAACACCACAAGAAGGTACAGTGGACAACACGTCATCAGCATTAGCCGGATGTAACGGCATGCTTCAACAGCACTCAGAAGCAATCCTTGAAGGGTGTCTGCATTGCAACAGTCGAACAACAGCGACATGATAAAAGCACGAAAGTTAGAACGAACACTCAGTTAGGACCCGAAGGGATTTCACTTAACAGGAAATGCCCTAGGATACTGAGAGACACTTATTAACACCATTTGCCTAAGAAGGTCTCCTATGAACGGAAGCGTGATGCCACGACTTACCACGGAGCCCAATAATACCTCCAACCCACGACAGTATACATGGAGTGGAAACATGTATAAGCAGCTTGCAAGAGCATAGCTGGCAGCAATATGGCTCTAAGGCCATAAACCTGATGCGTGGTGTAACCTTAAACGGTTGCAAAACCCGCACCATCACTAACAAGACTTGCAAGAAATATTGTCTCATACGACAAGAAATCAACAACTGGACCATAAATTCAAACCCAACATTCTGAGTGGCTTGGAGTAATAGCCAACCCAATGTCACTGTCACTAGAGCATCAGCCTAGTATACAGTTGACGGAGTTCTTAATTACCGCCATGCCTTCTGTAGCAATGGTAGCACAGAGGCAAGAGAATCATGATAATGCCAACATTGGCCTAGTCCACACTTGGACACTACGAGAAACCCAAGGGAAGGTACCCCTCGTCAACCGAAGATCACAAATGAGGTGATGATGTGAACCCTTGGAAAAGGCTTCCACTTACTATAACAATAAACCACGCAATAGATATTGCCAAGGGGTGATGGAATAAGGAAATCAGATTTCCAAACCATTACGACTTAAAGGAATAAGCATACGTCATATGTACTCAAGCATGTGGTGAACCATTGTGTAAACACCTACATAGCAAACCTTGTCATTAGACCTATGAGTGGAGACAAACCCCTCAACAAGAACCTTCACTTGTCAGTGATAGAATACCCTCCAATTGGAGAACGGGACCAGAAAACCCTTGAAGCTTCATGGGATGTCCTGGTGATGTACATACAAGAATAAACTACACAGCTAGAGCCTATCATTAGTGCTCAGCACTGAAAGGCAATAATTATCAAAGCAATTAATGTGAACACACATTGAACACCATGAATGACCAACTTGTGGGAACTCCTAGTGTATTTACACCATAAGGAAATGGTGCCAAGGACAATGTCACTAAGTAAAAAGGAACTACCACAGTAACAAAAACAGTAAAAGCAATGTTGTACAATGAGTAAGAATACGGTGCGCAACAGGTGACCGCTATGAGTGAGTAGTTAAGCAATAACACGGAGTATAAGTATGAGATGACACACAGAAATATTCTTTCCTAACATATAAGTGACTTACTGTCAAGCGTTTACGCCTCTGCACTCTGTATGACTGAGTGTTTTGGTATTGCACTTGTGCAGCTAATGATCTAATGGGATGGCTAGGGATATGGAAAATGTAAACCGTAGTAAATCCTTCTTTTCACCAACAGACATGGCAAGCCAATTAAGCAAGCTTAGCAACAACCGTGCGGCCTAAGGCCAAAGAAGCACGAAGAGTGCGAAACACACTAACAATCACAGATGTGAATTCCAATGGAATAAAAGGTGAAGGGAGACTTAAGAAAGTCACTAGAACCGACGCATATCAATGCAAGGTCATACAAGTAAAGGACACTTGTACCGAACCAGGAGAACTGGTATGATTTAGAAGCTAGTGACAACAGAGGAAGTACTACAACTAAGTAGTGACTTAACCTCGCCCGAAAATAAGTCGGAGGAACTTAACGAATAATCGTGGAAGCACGAATAGCATGTGCAGTAGATTACCAGAGAGCTGATTATAAATCTTAACTCATTGAGTTCAAACACGGTAAAAGAATACCGCAGTTGTTAGTAAACCTTATTCCCATAATAGACGGATAAAAGCTTATGTATAGCACATTAAGGATAACACGAAGGGTAAGTAACCCGAGTTATCAGGGTCGCGCAGCAGAAGCTAGTGGGCCCTAGCTAGGAGATAATATACCTAGTAAGTATAGTAGAATGGCTATTAATGCCGTGAAGCCTAATAGGCTGGAACCAAATTAATTATGAGTTAGATAAACTCATATAGGAATTCTTGGTGCAAAGACTAAACCATTGGTATGGTTAAGACCCTTTGACCAGAGCATATTCTATAGTATACCGTAGTGAAGCTAAACGCTTCAGTTTGCCCAAACTGATTAAACCAATGTTTAATAATAATAACATATGGTAGATTACGTGGGCGTAATCCCTTTTAAGGGGGGTAGAGCGAAAACCGCTTAATGTAAGTTTTATGAATAAAACACTTAAACCATAATGTGCATAGCACAAATGAGAACCAAATTGATGATTGATACTATGTTAAACAAACATAAGTACTCATTCACACTGTAATTATGGTAATTAGGCATTAGACATGCAAATACCATATGAGGAGTATACCCATCTTGTAACATCAATGTAAAAGTATTAGTAAAAGAAAAGTAATGAGTAGTGGACGGAGCTCCACAAGTATCGTAACCTTTGAAGAAGTAGTACGAAATGAACGAGGATAGTAGATGAATGAAGTTTATGAGTAACAGAATCGTAAGTAAAATATTTGAAACAATTGTAGTCAACTAAATCTTATAAAGGTAGTATTTCTTAGTTAGAATATAGGATATGATGGGGAGTAATGGATGGAAGTAGTGAAGGTTGAGGAAATGAGCATTAGGATTGAACCATGGAGTAAAGCATTTGGGAAATAGAGTGAGGATGATTGATGGACTGATTCCATCCTTTGGAGATTTATGAATGACTAGGAAGAGTAAAAAGATAAAACATGAAAATAATTGAATTAATTGCTTGTTTGAAACTGATGTGGGAAGTCGAACTTGATCCTGATCAGATCAAGGGAAACCGAACACAAATTGGGGTGGAAAGATAGTTCAACACTGATGCTGATCACATCAGGGTCGAATGATTCTCGAAGCTCCCCTCAAGTGGTCACAAGAATCACACATAGGATAGAAGTAATGAATATAAATTGGAATTTGGAGTTGTATGTTTTAGAAAAATTTTAATTGGTAGTGGTGAAAGAATTTCCTTAGTATGGAGAATGAGGATCTGCTAGAAGTGTGTACCGAAGAAGATAGTAAGGTAGTATGTTGTATTATTCCAAGGGCAGCGGGACATAGAGGAGTCCCGTGTCTAGATGACCTAAGTGCCTGCGGGATTGTATTGTGTATTGCATTGCTTTGGGGATAGCTTTGCACTGTAAGTATGTATGAATTTTGTAAAGAGGAACCGGATGGTTGACAGTAATATGGTTTGGAGTAAGTATTGTACATTGGCATGATAGGGAAAGGAGAAACCTTGAGTAATGGACGTGGGAATTAGCAAGGAGGAAGAATGTATGACCACGGTATTAGACATGTAAGAATGAGTAAGCATTGTAAACCCATAACCTCGAACAACTTTGAGGACAAAGTTCTTAAGGGGGGTAGATTGAACTACCCCGACCTTAAATATGGCGATTAAATTATCCTAATGGGTATTTAAGAGCCTAATAATGATTAAGTAATATTGGTAAGGAAAAATAAATCCAAAAGAAATAAAGAAACGCTTAAAAAGCGTAAAACGCTAAATAAGCGTTAAACAACCATAGGAGGTATAAGACCTCGGTTAGCGTAATATAAGGATTCTAAAGGCTTAATTAGCCTAAATAAATATTAGGGAACAAATCCCGAAGAAAACGGATCCTTAAAATGGATTAAAAACACTAATGAACACTAAAGCGCGTTTTTTGAGGTAACCGGGAAAACGTGTCTTTAAGCGGGTCAAATAGACTCGTAACAATTTTGGTCAACTAAATAATCATTAATAAATATTAGTGAAGCTTTAGAACCAATAAAATCAATAAAACGAGAAATTAGTAAAAACTGTCAAAAACGGGAACTTGTGGGGTAGAAATATAAATAACACAAACTTATGTGTCCAATAATGTAAAAAGAATTTTTCAAAACCCATATGGGTCTGGTGCTGTCTGATTTTTATCCCTCACACACACCCCTCTCTTATTTACTAAACAACAAAAACAATAAAGTAAAAACACCCACCTTACTTATTACTCTCACATTCTCTCTCCTATCCCCATTTCTCCCTCACGTACAGACCCCCCCCCCATCCTCTTCCTCTCTATTTCTTTTCTTCTCTGGTTGCTCTCTCAACCGATGGCCATGGAGGATTGAAACAAAACACAAAAACTCAACTTCTCTCCTCTTGTAACCCACTCAAATCTCTTCCAAAAATTACAAAAATTACACCATTGTAATCCTCTTACCAAGAGCTACGTTTCTATCTTTCCAAAATTCGAAAACACACATTTTCGTTTTTATGGGTATACCCCATTTGGAGTTTCAAGACCACCATTAGAGCCACCTTGTTCTCCTTGTTCTTTTGAGGTAAAAAATCTCTTCGAAACTCCATTGTTTTTCTAGCCTTAAAGGCAAACGATTTGAACTAAACCCTTGTTTGGTTCCTCTTGTACCCAGCCGGTTTTGGCTTCTTTGAAGGGGTGGAAACCTTGTTCTTAAACTCCTCTAAGTTTCATCTACTCCCTTGCAAGGTAATGAAACTCCTAAACCCTAGAATATACATTAAAAGCTTAAGTAATGTTAGGGTTAGTTTTTAGTATTGAATGGTGTATTTATGAATGGGTTGTAATGTTAGATTGTTGAGGAACTATAACCGGTAGAGGGAGAAGGAAAGAAGCAAAGAAGAACAAGCAAACCAAGAAGAAGAGAAAAGAAAAGGAAAACAAGAACAAGGTAAATTACCTCTGTTCAGTTTGTGTATAATGCGTGGGTGTGTGAGCAAGTGTAATGTCTTAGTAAATGTAAGACCAATATGACCGTAGCAAAGAAATGAGCGTATAACTAGCATTAGTGAATTGTTGAGTTAGAATCTGTCAAAGAAACAAATAATGAGCTGCTGTAAACGTGAGTTTGCATCTGAATGCATATGCATATATAAACTGATGCAGGTTGAATGAGTTTTCATGTGTAAGCAAATGAATGTGTGAAAACCTTAAGTTTTAGGGGACACCATGTCAAAATTTAGAGAGGAAACTATCTTGCTTAGGAGCTGGTAACATTTGTGAAAGAAAGAAAAGAAAGAAACAGAAGCAGCAGCAGCTCGAACTCTGCAACAGAAAGGAAGAAAAGAATGAAACAGTGGAAATGGTGAGATAGCAGTAGGTTGAGGGAATTGATTTTGGTGAGGGATTTAGGTGAGTTAGATGCTTGGATAAGTAGTTAAACATGTAATATTAACATTAGAAACCATTAGGAAGTGATTAAAGGAAGAAGACAATGAAACAGAGCATGAAAAATGTCTCAGTTCGTAGCAGACCATTGTCGGTCCGGGACTTAGGCCTTGTATTAAGTCCCGGACCAACCATCCAAAGTAGCCCGAGAGTACAAATTCATTATCGGTCCGGGACTTACCTCTGGTATAAGGTCCCGGACCACTATCCAAAATCAATCCGAGAGTTTCCCAAAACGCCGGTCCGGGACTTACCCCATGTACAAGGTCCCGGACCATAACAAAAATCAATTCGAGAGTTCCGATCTGTGTTGGTCCGGGACTTAGGACCTGGACAAGGTCCCGGACCAACACCATAATTCACCCGAGAGAAATTTTAATGGGTTATAAGTTAAGGCATTGTTTGGGTATAATTGTATAAGTTGCATAAGACTTAATTAATCATAATTAGGAGTAATTAGGAGTATAAACAAGCTAGAATAAGAATGAGAAGTAAGTGAAGAATGGAAATGAAATTGTACAAGTAAGGATTAGTAAGTATGTAAGGTGGATGAACTAAGGCAATTTGAAGGGCCTAGGTAGTGTTTAAACATGTGAGATTACATGTAAGAAGATTGGAGAAACAATGGGTAAGTATGGGACTGAAGACAGAAGTAAAAATGCAAATACTGGGCCGGACCGAACTTGCGACCGGACTTGCAAGTTCGGTCGAGCCCAGATTTACAAGGACGGGAAAGCAATCGACCGGACTTGCGACCGGACATGCAAGTTCGGTCGGCCAGAAAAATTTCCGTCGAGCAAGCTACTGGAATGGACCGACCTTGCGACCGGACTTGCAAGGTCGGTCGGGCTAAAATTTTTCCGTTAAGTAACTCACTGGGATGGACCGACCTTGGGACCGGACTTGCAAGGTCGGTCGGCCCTGGAATTTTTACCCGATGTAACCTACTGACTCGGACCGAACTTGCAAGGTCGGTCGCAAGTTCGGTCGGGTCAAAACTTACAAAAAAAAACTATAAGACTATGGTTAGTATATGTATGTATGTATATGTATACCCACCTATACATACGTGCATATATGTGTAAGTAAACCATTGTTAAGTAATTAAAAGTAAGTAAATAAAATGTAAGTATAGAAATGTGAAGACCTAGTAAGTATGAGTTAGGAAGCGTAAGGGTAACCAAATTAAGCTAATGATAGTTACATTAATTATTCGGTTGCATGTATATCATAGGATTTGAATTGTGAATACCGGAGGAACGTTGGGATACAAGTACAACGGTGAAAGGTATGATTTCTTCATGCCCTGTATCCTAATCTGGTTACCCCGATTTGTGTGCTTATTTGACCACCTAATAAGATAAATGCATGAATCGGACTATATTGCACTTACCTGTGCTTGACTTATGTTGTGCTTGATATTTATTGTCTTGAGCACTAGTTTGTATAATTCATGAAATATATGAATGATGATGATGGTATTCAAACCTTGTATTGTACTTGTGTAATGTGTATGGTATCGTAGGTATGTGTCTATTAATATGTATTGTATTATTGTGGCTTGGATGTTGACTTGTGCTAATTCCTAACGATCTAACTCCTAAATTAAGTGAGTAAATGGAATATGAGTACAAGTCCTATATAGCTTCGGCCACGCGTTGAGGATGCGAGTCACAAGAGGTTGGCTGCAATTCCTGACTCTTAACTGGTCCGCGGCCCAAATCCCTTAAATGGGTAGCATCCCGGATTGGTGAGTCAAGTAAATCCCGGAGGTGGGACGGAGTAGTCCCCAGGGCCGGAGGTCCCGACGACTTAACTTGAGTAAGAGTAAGAGTAAGTAAGTATGGATCCGTAAGTATGTATGAGTATGTATGCGCATGTATGAAGTAACGAGTAAAGAGTAATCTCCACCCGATTAACCCGGGTGGACCAATGAAGCTAACAATATTGTATATTGTGCATGAGATGTGTATGTGTAATTCGGAAAGAGGTAAGTATGTATCGGTTGGTTTATATTGTATTTCTTGTATGAAATGAATTGTATGTATGTATGCTGTGTGAGTATTATTGTATCGTGTATAAGAGCATGTATGCATGTATGTTTGTATGAAAACGAACCGCATGTATTCGACCAAGTGGTCGGCGTACCCTCACTAGTACGCGGGGTATGCGGTTATCATGCTCGGCGAAAGCTGACCCCTTCGGGGGACATTTTTTAGTGTGCAGGTACCCGAAGCGGATGCGATCAAGGTAGGAGGCCGGCGGCACGCCTTGTACTTAGGAAGTAGGTAGTTGTGAGAAATGGGTAAACATAGACTCATAATGAGTACCTATGAACTTGGAGAAACATTGTATTTGTATTGGGAACCTAGTAAACTCGGTTATGTATATTGTATGGTATGGTATTGTAAAGGAGTAACGTGTTGAATGGAATATAGTAGTATTGCACTGGAGAATGAAGTATGTATTGTAGATGTGTAGTACTCGGGATTCCGGTCCATCAGACCGATGCTGTATGTAGAAGTAGTAGCCTTGTTAGTCACATGGGTGACTAACGGCATTGTATCACTCATTGTATGTAAGCATATGTCCGCTGCGTGTATCTGATATGTAAGGAAATGGGACGGTAAGCACTGTATTAATGGTAGGGGTGTTACAATGAGAGAAGTGGAGACGGTAGAAGGAGATTTAGAACTTGAGGGAAAAGAGATAGGAGCCTGTGTCTCCTGTGAGGGTATAGAAGGAGTTGTCTCCTCTACATCATTAGGTGCCACCTGTTTTTCTTTTTCTTGATCTTTACCCACCTCCCTTCCACTTCTAAGAGTAACGGTGCTTGCATCTTTACTTCCAAGGATAACTGATTTCGCCTGCTCTCTTGGGTTTAATTGTGTTTGGGAAGGAAATTGGCCCTGAGGCCTAGGTTGGGTAAGAAATTGTTGAGGATTTTTGGTCCTTGCGTAATGCAGAGATTTCTTCTTGCGTATCTCTAGATTTATTCATAAGGGCCTTCATCATATCCCTCATCTCTATCATCTCTGCTTCTGAGTTGGATGAGGGTGATTGGTGAGAAGGCACTCTGTTATAAGGAGGTTGGGCGAATTGCCTCTGGCCTTCTTGATGGCCGGAATTGTTGTGAAAATTTTGGGATGGTTGGGCACCTCTTTGCCAAGGTTGCCGGTACCCTTGATTGTTGGTGACATAGTTCACCTCCTCCGATGCTTTAAGATCTTGTATCTCATGGCATTGCTCGAAATCATGTGGTCCACCACACTGTGTACAGGACACGTCAGAAGGTGGTAAAGAAAACATTGAGGAACGAGTTACCTGAGCGGATGGCCTTGCACTAGCCATATTTACCTGTTGAGGAAGCGAACTCATAGCCAATTGCTCCACTACTTTTTGTAGAGCACTTACCTTGGTGGACTATTGGGCATTGCTCTCCAGCAATTGCTCTTGGCTCTTCATTAACTTTTCAAATTTATATCACTTTCCCCAATGTGGTACAAACCTAGAGTATTGCCTTCTGTAGCCCAGTCATGAATTTCCTCGCATAGGGACTCAATCCCATCTAGAAATTGCTCCCCTGGTTTCTTCAGGATGTCGGCGCCAAGGGAGGACAACACCATCGTGTACTGGTTCACGAGCCCTTTGTAGAACAACTAAGAGAGTTGCTCCTTCGTAAGACCTTGGTGAGGACACTTCAGAAGTAACCCCTTAAATCTATCCCAAGCTTCACAAATATTCTCTGATCCAGGTTGCTTGAAGTTGTTGATTTCAGTGATCATTTCCAAAGTGCGACTTGGCGGTAGGAATTTGTCATTGAACTTCATTGCCATGTCGTCCCACGTGGATATGGTGGTTGGCGTCAGGCTGTGATACCATTTGCTGGCGATCCCAGTAAGGTTGTGCAGGAAGAGTGAGAGGTGAGCAAATTGCAGAACTGTGTCAGTAGCGGTGAGACTATTGACATGCTGTAGGAATTTCGTCATGTGGAGCAATGCTTCATCGGGGTTGGAACCATCAAACATTCCCAACTCCTTGATACAACGGATTTGATGATACGGCTTCAACTTCTGCCATTCATCATAATCGGCTTGAGGAAGATGAGGAAGATTAATTGATGGCCGGCTTCTGGCCTTGGTTTGAGGGCCGATTGATGTTGTGTATTGTTGCCATCTTACTCGAAGTACTTAATTGTATCTCCTTGTATGTAAGGTAGGTTCTTCTTTTGTCTTAAGTTTCGAAGCAGTGTTCTTTCGATCTCTGGATCGTAGTGTGTTACTTCGTCAAAAGAATTGTGTGACCGAAGAAGCATTCACTATAAAGAAGACAAGTACCTAAGAGATGACAAAAGGGACTGTTTTAATGTAACATGAAAAGAACATGTGTTCACTAATTTGTACTTTTATTTAAAAAGAGAATGCATTGTCATTACATAAAACATATAAAAGAAACTAAAATAAAACATATAAAAGATACTAAAATATATTACTAGTAAATAGCCCTAAACCTAGTACGCCTAACGCTACTAGTGAAGATCGCATAGAAGGGGGGGCCTTCGGTGAATCCTATTGATGAAGATACCCATATGAGGGAATCTTCACCTAAGTTCATCCACGGGCAGAACCCTCATGCGTGCTGAGGTCCTAAGGCGGTGGTAGGCAAGGGCAGGTCTCAACTTCTTCCTCTTAATAAAGATTTCTACCCCTGTACGGGGGTAGAGTTCATTCACTACATAGATATGCAGAAAATGAAAAAGGTCGGACTTCCCACTTTGCAACTTAGCCATCCAAATGTTTCTAGGCATCCTGAGTACAAAATTGGACAAAGGGTGAGATGATTATAAGAGGAAGGAAATCATATAAGAGAAAAAATGAAAAAAAAAATGATAAGTTATACGCGCCGGGTGGAATGCTGGATATGCGGTGTCCGGCTTCAGACTTCCTCTGCATGTGCCGGATCACGGAAACCAGGCATCCAACACGGCATGTTTCGAAAATATAACATAAACAAAACAACACAAAATTCCAATTGGCGGGAGCGAATTTACAAAAATAAAACATGCCGGACATATTGCCGGAAGTATAATACCCGGCGCGGACTTCCTCCGAATGCGCCGGGTTTATGTTGCCCGGCATTGTGCACGCCATGTTCAATAATTCAGAAATTAATGCAAAAATAAATGAATAAACAATTACCAATTACCAATTTTAGGACTTGGACTAATTCCAAGTCCCCGACAACGGTGCCATTTTGCTAGTCGAATAATTGTAGGGTAAATTAATGTACGAAAGAATCAAATAATAAAGTAATAAAAGAATAAAACCTGCTACTCTAAGTACGGGTAGCAAAAATCCCGGTCAAAGTAGCAAGGAAGCATATTAAGACCAAGAATGTCGAACCCTAGGGACTTGTATAGAAAATTAGTCCTAACCTTGGTAATTACTAATTCTTACTAAATTAAAGGGGGGGGGGAGAAGTGTGTAAGTATTTCTAAACTTAACTAAACTAATTATTCACAACAAACTAACCTTGATCAGGGTTAATTATCAATGCAAGAACTCATATGACCAATGATCAAGGGTGGCAAGTCTTGAAAAGGATTTTTTTCTCGCAAAATGAATATGTCGGGTGTCATGCCGGACCTCCAATACCCGGCACATTCAAGGACTTTGAACGTGTCGGACATCTTCCATCCAGCACTACGTCCGGCATCGTTCATTTCGTAAATACCACTTCCAGTTTCTAGTATGACAACAAGAACTCAACATTCTCATTCGCATCGTGCATAATTCATGCCGCGAATACAAACATAATAATGGGGAAATAAGAGATTAATCATAAACCTTAGTATTTGTTGCCCACTTTTCAGAACAACAATATTAAAGATTACCAAAATCCTAATCTATTATACTCTTGCTTTTGTAAACCTTAAATAGAACTTAGAGATAAGAGAACAAAAGACGATCCTTATTCTACTTGTATGAAAATTAGCACTTGGGTGAAGAAACTTGCAAATTCCATTTATGATCAATGAGAGTTTACAAGATAATCATCTAACCAAGGCAGCCAAAGAGTATACCAAACCAACCAGAATATTGAGAGAAGATACAAGGAGGAACGAGAGTACAACTTGATGAGAATTCCCTCGAACTCGATAATGTCTTCTTTCTTCCGGATGGAATTGCAGCGCTTCCTTGACAACAGCCCGTCATGATCTTGAGTGATTTGAGATGTAAAATGATGGAAAAGTTGTCCTCTTCAAGTGCCAACTCTCGGCCTTTTATAGACACAAAGTTCTTCAGGTGTCGGGTCCCATGCCGGGTATAAGTCATCCGGCATAAAAATTAAACACGTGCTTTCCAGTAACGGTAGAAACCGTCAGGGCGTGAAAAGTCACTTGTGCTGGACAGGAATGCCAGGCACCATACCCGGCACTTGGTTAGTTAGTTAACGGTAAATAACCGCTAACTCTTGGCGAATAGGCGCGTATTTTTGCTTATGCTGGCTACAGAGCACCCGGCACTATGCCCGACCTGACTCTTTTCACTGCACTCAGATGCCGTGCAGAAGGAACCCGACTCTTCATCCGGCAAGGCCTGGTTTTTTATGCAGAACTTTGTCCCTTGCATGAAAACACTCCAAGCATAAGTCTGATCATATAAAATGGCTTTTTGAATAAATTAATATAAATACTACCTATTATAATCTTATTTTAACTAATATTACTACAAATCTAGCTTATAAAATATGATAAGTCTACGGCTTATCATAAAAATAAGCTTAGCAGTCCATGGTTTATACCTTTAAGTGTAGGGCTGCTCTAGGCATGAAACCGCCTGATTTTTAGAGCATAAGGAAGTGTTAAAAACACCATAAAAACTAAGGAATAAAACCATATACAACAAGGTGGGACAATGGCTAGAGTTTATCTTGCCGAAAATGCCCAAAATGAAGTTTTAGGCATTGGTTTAGCTACCTCTTGAAGCTTTAGCAAGATCTACTGAATAAGTATAAAAAATGAAAGATTATAAGTGGAAGAAACCAAATAATATCATCCATTGAAAGGTTATAAGTCAAAATAGAAGCTTAAGGTATGTTTTTACCTTAATAAGTGTTCTTGCCTTACTCCCCTTTCTTCTATGTTTCAACCGATATTGGACCTTCCCTTTGAACACCAACTCGTGCTAGATGAGTGGATGGAAGTGGTTGGAAGTTAGATCAATGGATAGAGGAAGAAAAGAGGAAGAAAATGAGCTATAACATGTATTTAACGCTTACCTTATGCAAAGTGAGTTGGATTTTGAAGTTGCTAGTTCAAGAACACAACAAGTTCTGAAAGGGAAGGTTTGGAGACTGGTGAAGACGGCTGGAATAGGCTGGAGAAAAGTAATTTGTATACTATCAAAGAGGGCAACATTATATTGCCCTAAAAGATGAAATCAAATAAGGCACATCATTGTTGCTTTCTTTGTTTACGTCAAAGAGGGCGACTTAAGTATTTGTTGTCATTGGTGAGCTCAAAGAGGGCGACCTGTATACTTGTTGCATTGGTGTACTCAAAGAGGGCGATAACAGTAGTTGCCCCAGTTGTTATATTATCATGTGTACAACACAAACACATTAGTAAGCTTAAAGAGAGTGACCTAAATATTTTATTATCAATGGTGAACTCAAAGAGGGCGACCTGTATAATTGTTGACATTGAGCTACTTAAAGAGGGCGACTGCATGAGTTGCCCCGGTTGTTATATTGATGATCGTTCCTACTACACTCAACAAGGGTGACTACTTTTTTGTTGCCCCGGTTGTTAATTGACACACAAATCATTCTAATCTCGACAGACAAAGAGAGCGACCGACACCGTTGTTGTCATTGCGCAATCAAATAGGGCAACCCTATAGTTGCACTGGTTGTTATTTTTAAAAAACCTAAATCTCTGAACTTCCCTTTTCTGCGAACTTCCCTATCCCTCTGTACGTTTAAACAACTTACGCCCAAACCTGATCCCCTTTTTTAATCCTGGATTTGTTGTCATTGGTACAACAAATTAAGCTTGGACATTTTCTAATCCTCCACAAAATCCAATTCAGTCGTACAGTGTTTGGCTGTGCAAATCTGTTCGCGGTGAACATCCATCAGATAATGCGTTTGTGCCTGCTTTGAGCTTGTGTTGATGAACACCCATCAGACAACATGAGTTTACGCCCGTGCCTTCAAACTTGTGCTGGTGGACATCCATCAAACATCATAGGAGGAGAATTACACATTCAACACCTTTGAACTTGTACCGGTAAGTATATACCGGATCAGATTCCTGAGTCGATCTGAACCAGTTCCTTTCTTCATCGGATCAGATTCCTGATCCTTAAATCAAACTCCCTGGTCTTCCTCTGTTATGAATCGTTGACCTTCCATCCTTTGTTCTCCCATCAAACCCATTTGGAACTTTGTCGAAGATTCTGTCTCAATCTCTTCGAAACACACACAAAATCAGATGGGTATTGGCTAATTCTTTCAGTACGCTTGAATCCCAAGTGATTGAGTCTATCTTCCCTCATGTTCCAGTCAAAACAGTCGGCCCATTAGTCCCACAACAGATCGAGGTTCTTTATTAATTGAACTTCTATAATGAGGTGTTTGTCTTATCTCAAAATCTACAAATTTACTCGACTACATTCATCCCCCTCCTGCACGTCATCATTGAGTTTTTTGTGACTGATTACGAACTTTAATTTCAACTATCATAGCAGCTAGATTTTAGTTTTTGTGATCAGATGAAGAAATTAGAATAATATATAGAATCTTTATCTTAGGCCATTGTGTGTTTTAGCTGCACAGACTTCTTTTGGCTGAGTTTAAGTTGAATGACAGTAACTTTAGTTGTATAATTTGAATTAATTGTCACTTCATCCATGTCATAAGGAAAAGCCTCCCCTATGCCTACTAAAATATTTAGCAAGATGATGATGCAGATTAAAGGAAAGATACTCATTGACATTAAATAGGGGTATCGTACACTTGAATGATTTCACCATTTCACTCAGTTAGTCGTATAAATTTGTAGCTGAAGTGTATATATAGACAATGTTTGAGCCAATGCTTTACATAGTGATGTCTTTCAAGTTCCAAGAGGTCCATGTAGAAGGATGATTCTGAAAAGCAAACATTCCTTTAAATTAGAGTTCAATGAACGAGAATGATGCCATGAAAGGAGAAATACTATTCCACAATTAACCACTTGAGTTGAATGTTAGAGAGTAAAAACGGAGAAGGAAGCACGAAAGGAAAAATAAAATTAAGAAAGGATTGAGGAGAAAGTCCAGGAAAGATAAACTAAAGACGGATAATTCACACCAAACAATGGTACTTTTTTCATTAACCATCAAGACATTTTAAACACTAACACCACAACACCTCAGAGTCATTCCATGCCTTCTACCCTTCCTATCTACTTTATTTATAGACGCTATAGCCTAACTCCCCTCTCTAACTCTAATATGACTGTTCAAACATAGAAAGTAATTATTCAAACATCCTATATTTTTCCCTTTTAAAAAAATGGCAACTCTCTTTTTTAATGCATTGTGAACCTATTAGTTTCTATAATGTTCTTTTTTTTTTTCGGCATGTCAAATAATCATTATGTTGCTTTTTATTTCTTAAGGATGATGGATAACAATTTGAGATTGGATGCGTCTTGAAGGGTGGAGTGGTAGGAAACAAGACACTTATCATAAGGGTGTTCCAGAATTCTTGGACTTTGCTTTTAAGGACACAAACCCCAGTTTAAATGTGAAGTTGAAATTTCCTTGTATGATTTGTGGAAATCATTTTGTACAAAATTGGATCACCATGAGAGCTCATCTTTTTTCGGAATGGAATTGATCCCGGTTATAATCCATGGACCCAACATGGGGAAAAAGATATTGTATATCCTACGGTTTATCCTATGGACGGGGATAATGATGAGGAGGAAGATGATGAATATGATGAGGAAGATCTTTTAATGTCATATGAGATGGCGTCTTTGGTGCGAGATGCCACAAATGTGTTCTCTCAACCTCAGGAAGATGATTATATGGAAGGTGAGGATATGGATAGGGGAAATGATGTCGTTCCAGATGATCTTAATAGACTAATGAATGCAGAAAAAGAGCGACTATACCCAGGGTGTAACACTTACTCAAAGTTATTTTTCATTGTAACTTTGTTGCATCTTAAAGTAAGTGGCCGGTGGAGTAATAAATCGTTTACGATGTTACTCAAGGAATTGCAGAGGGCTTTCAATTATGACCCTAGTTTTCCAAAGAATTCTGGGGAAGCAAAGAAATACACAAAAAGTTTGGGTTTACATTATGGAACAGGCTGGGTGGAAGAGAAAGGCAATTTTGCCTTTTTAAGGTAAGAAAAGTAATTATATAATAAAGTAACTAATGAGTCATTCTTGTTGTCAGCCTTTAGTTAACTTAACCAGGAGGAAACCTCCTTATATTTCTGCTTGATATTAGATATTTTGAGTTATATGTTGACCATTGACCAAGTTAGTCAATTAAGGCTTATGTTAGCACTACTTGGGTACTATTCATATTTTGTTACACAAAATTTTAATTTTTTAATTAGACATTATAATGTGATACATTATGTCGCATTAGTATATTTAAGGGTAATCAAGGCCTTAAAGTCAATCGAAACTTAATTTGGAAGACAATTTCACAAAAACGTGCTTTAAGAAGTTTTAAAGCATATTTTGTGTCATAACGTGTTTTTGAGCTTGATTTTCTTTGGTAATGGTTTTATTATGTTCATTAATGAGTTATAATGCTTAGGAATTTTGGATCCTAAGGAGTTCATTAGGGCACATGTTTGCCCTAAATGGTCATAAGGTGTAATTCTTGTTTTATAATAACCATTGCTGTTTTCAATTGATTGTTAAGGCATGTTTAGGCCTTAATTGTTTTGATTAAATGTTTAATTAGTTAGGGGTATTTAAAAGCCCCTTTCTTCTTAGGAAGCAAAATAATATAAGTATGATTAATCACAGGAGGCAAACACAATTCATATTAAAAAAAATTAAAAAGTGTGCATGAAATCTTGCTCAACAATGTCCCAAAAAGTATTGAGAAATGTACCGTTCATTCCGTTCGGCCCTGGTGCCTTGTTGGGATTCATCTTCTTCACAGCTGCATGCACCTCCTCTCAAGTGTAAGGGTCTCCCATTGAAGCACGTAAATTTGTTGGGACTTTTCCCTCAACACACACAAAAGGGTGAGGATTTGGCTCAGGAAAAGTGGAGGTGAACAACTGGGAAAAGTAACCACACTCTCAATATCACCCCAATCAATCACCAGAACCCCATTTTCATTATACAACCCATGCACAGTATTCTTCCTTGCTATAGCCTTGAAGCAACTGAAGAAAAAAGAGGTGTTGCGATCCCCCGCCGACAGCCAAAGCTCCCTTGAACTTTGCAATGTCCTTACCTCCTCCTTATACAACAGATCATCAAGTTGACTTTGTACAACCCTTTTGAAGTCATTATGTGTAGCTCAGCCTTCAACCTCCTTACCGCATTCTGCTCCTTTCTTAATTGATCCTGCCCACAAAAATGTTGAGAAGAAAGAGTCTAAGCAAATTGAGTTACAATTTAAGGACCCACTATTAAGAACCTACATACCTTGAGAGCATTAAATTATAGTGTATAAATAAGGGTGTCAAATAATATTATCCCTAGATCTTAAGGGGCGTGGAATAGTTTCCTCATTTTTTTAGTTGGCCAATCGAACCGGTTCTCTCGAGTGTATACGGTTGGTCGAATTGCATCATTCAATTGTGATTTTCGGAGCTCACTTCACCTGGTCCATTTGTTTTTTCTTTTTTTTTTCTCGATAAAACCCTCGCTTGATTTATACCGCGTCTTTTTTTCTCTAGGGTTTCTACCTTCTCTCCTACCTCCCAGATCTCTTTCGTTCCCTCTCCCTGCCCCCGTGCCCGTCAAATTCTTTCCCGGCCGAACACTCATGGCGGACGAGGTAAGCTACTCGTCAGTTGGTGACAACAAGCGCAAGTACGAGGAGTCAACGTTGTCACCTCCTCCACCTCCGCGGCGGCCGACTGGATTCTCTTCTCCCATCGCGGCGGTTGCGAATCCGTCCGCGTTCGAGCTGGCCAAGCAAAAGGCTCAAGAGCTCGCTTCTCGCTTCATGAACGATGCTGAGGCTAAACGACCCAAGTTTGACAATGGCGGTGGTTTCGATTCTGCTCCCGCTAGCGTGTCTGGTTAGCTTATTTTCCTAGTTCACTTTACCCTCTGTGGCGTATTCATTTATTGAAGTTCTCTTGGCGCTTTAGTACTGGATTACAATCTGGTGTTATCTTCTTGTTTATTATCCTCTTACGTTGCACTGAATTGTGAGGTTTCAAAGACAAGATATCATTCTTTTAATGCTTGTTCTGTGTGCGTGTGGGGGATGCCTGCCATTTGCGTTGTCTCTATATCTTCAATGTTTAGCATATTTGACGATCTAGTGTCTTGTTTTTTTATATTGTTTTGGGAAAGTCGATCTCATACTACTATTTACTAGACATAGGCTTGATTCAATATTTTGTTTTTTCTAAAATATAGTCCGGATCGAGTTGCAACCTTTTCTGAACTGCTTTTATGAGAATGAGCTTACTTCAAATTAAGAACCTATTTAAATTGCAGATCATCCGTCTATGGCCTTAAATTTCTCAAGCAACGCTTCCTCTGCTCCCACCTCCTATGGTTATCAAGCTACCAGTAAGAAGATAGAAATACCTAACACAAGGGTTGGGGTTATCATTGGTAAAGGCGGGGAAACAATCAAATACCTTCAACTTCAGTCAGGAGCGAAAATTCAGGTTACTAGGGATATGGATGCTGACCCAAATTCACATACAAGGATGGTGGAGCTGATGGGTACATCAGATCAGATTGCAAAAGCCGAGCAACTCATACAAGAAGTACTTGCTGAGGTAAGTGGGTCCATAGAGTGCTCTTATGTTTGAATTAGTTCTTTAAAGTGTTGCATATCTGTATGTCAACTTGGTTTGTCTTTTTTATCTAGGCTACTGATATTTCAATCAATATGCGTTTAAGTGTTCAATTTTACTTCATGAACTACTGTATTGGGAGGGACCTTTATGTTTGCGTTTGGTCCAGGCTGATTCTGGAGGATCTGCGATTATTTCAAAGAGAGTGACTGGGCAAGCTGGATCTGAACAGTTCAGTATGAAAATCCCCAACAACAAGGCAAGCTTCATTGATATATTTCTTGGATTAAAAGTCATTGTTTTGGGTGTATAATGTTTGTCTGTATCTAGGTTGGATTGGTGATTGGAAAAGGAGGAGAGACAATTAAAAGTATTCAAACCCGTACAGGTGCTCGTGTTCAGGTGAGTAGTCAGTTTTAGAACTCAACCGCCTCTTTATGTGTTTCTTTCTGCTTATTACAATTGTCATGTCCAGGTTATACCATTGCATCCTCCTCCCGGTGATACATCAAATGAAAGAACCGTGCAGATAGATGGTTCTAGTGATCAGATTGAGGCTGCAAAAGAGATAGTGAATGAGGTTATCAGTGAGGTATGCCAGAGATTGGTTTTGTGTATATTGAGATTGTGGGTTTGTTATTTGCTTGTTTGTGTTTGAGCTTAAGTGGGGTGTGATTTTATTTGCATTGCTTTATCACATATGTACCAGGGGATTATTTGAGTGGTACATTGGCAACCTGGTCTAAGTTTTCTGAAAGTTTGAGTCTTTTATTATTTATTGGTGAGCATTCCACATAGTCTTTTGATGTGAGAGTAGTAAACGGTTCCATGAGAGCTTTGTTTTATCCATTCATACGTTGCTCTCTGTGGTCTAAAAATCCATTGTGGTTAATTAGGTTCTGTTGTGTCCCAAGAATTTTCTATAATTTCCAATGTCATGTATACATATATGGATGAAGATATATGCAATAGTCTGTACAAATGTGTATAGAGCACAGGTTGTAGACACAAGTTACACCAAGCAAGCTGTCCGGGAGCTACTGCCACAAACAAGAGTGTCTGGCATTTGGAGGGAAGCGGGTTTGTTTGTCTAAAATAATGTAGTTAGTATTTGGATTATTTTTGGCTGGATCAGAAATATGATTTATCTGATATAGAAAATGCAAGCTGAATATATAACTATTTATTGATATTCTATACAAGTATCTATCTCTTACATTCCCATCCTTTCCATCTGCACTCCGCTGTTCCAACAACAAGTGTTTAGAGCTCCATTGATCATGCGCTTGGTAAATCTTCATAAATTTTGGTTCTTCAGAATTTATTCTATATTCTTATCCATAGCTTGGTGCTGGAAAGTGTATCCTTCCATTACTAACAGTTGGACATTTACTTCCCTTATTTTATGGTACTTCTCCCTTTGGAGTTATCAAGTAATTCTTGGAATAATTTTGACACTGAAGTTCTTCTAAGCTCCTCGCTTTGCACTGTGAGATCCTTTGGTTCAATCAGTGATATATACTCTCTTATGATAGCCACCTTTTGCTTGTGATTACTGGTAGCTACACCTTGTTCATTTTGTTGGTCTCTTATTATAATCTAGAAAGCAGGCTGGCTAATTGTCAAAGTTATATATTTTAAATGAGCATTCTAGTATACCTGTATGGCTATTTGTGGTTTTTTCTTTGTATATCTTTGTTGTTTGCCCATTCACATCGGATAGGGGAGAGGTTGGGGCATCCGCTGGAGTAAATTCAATACTTCCAACAACCAGTACGGTATGTAGGCGTCTGAACCTCTCTCAGTACAGAATATGTAAATGATCAGATCGATGTGTAGGCTTCTATCTCTTACAGTAGAGATTAATCGTTGTATTATGCTGTATATTGCTGCTGTTTGTGTTTTATCTGTGTGATTGCACTATTTGCTTTCTCTAGTCATTGTCACCATCATGTTTCTTGAATGCGACTTGTTACTTGCTTGGTTCTGTGTGAGATAAAATGCCAATTTTCTGCAGCAACGAATGAGAAATACTGGAGGATATTCTAATCAAGGTTACCAAGCTCGTCCACCAATGAACTGGACTCCACCTGCTCAAACCCAGTCTGGATACGGATACTCACAACCTGGATCATACCCTGGTCAACAACAATATAATGCTCCTCAGACACAGTACCCAGGTTATCCTCCTCAACAGTCATCTGCGGGGTACCCCACCAATTACTGGGATCCTTCAAGCCAACAACCTCCCTCCCAACAAACTGGCTATGACTACAGTCACCAACAGCAGCAGCCTCCGAGTGGTGGTGCCCCACCACAAAACAATGCTGGTTATGGATACAATCAAGGGTATGGTGCGCAGGGATATTCTCATGATGGGTATGGTGGGGGTGCCTACCAGCAGCCCTCAGCCCAGCACCATGGGTATGGGCAGCTTCCACCACCTCCAAACCCTAACCAAGGTTATGACCAGAGTAACTATGGGAATGGTTCCAACCCTCCCCCAGATGGAAACCATGCACCTGCTGCTACTTCTTACGGGACACAACAGGGTGAGACAGGTCAAAGTCAAGCTCCTGCGGCGCAGCCAACATACAACACAGGCCAGCAGCAGCCCTATGGAGCTCAGACTGGATATGCTGGCTATCCAACACCACAGGGCCAGAAAGTTCCAGCAGCATCAAACCCGCCACCTTATGGTCCACCAGCTGGTCAGTCTCCTCAGGAAGGAGGCTATGGTCAGGCTGGGGGTTACTCATCTTCCTACTCCCAGCCACCACAAGCTGCTGCAACTCAGCCTCCTTATGGTGGAGGGGCTGCTTACGCAGGTGCAAGTGCGTACCCTCCACCTTATGGTGCACCTCCATCTTATGGGCAACATCAGGCCCCGGCTGCTAATCAGTATGGTAGTGGGTCCTATGGAAATCCATACCCTCAGGCTGCTTCAGCTTACGCTGTACCTGATGGTAATACTAATCCAGAAGCAGCACCAGGTGTTGCTCAAACGACTAATGGCTCTGAGAAAAGCTCACCCCCCGAATTGAAGTGATTAATTTTTAATGGCTTGTTAACGGTGCTGGGCTACTGTGTGTTTCTTGATGCTTTATGTCTTGTGTTTTATATTTCATGTCATTTAGAACTGTTTTATTTTTATTTTTGTATGTTAAGAGCAGGTACGATGTTTACGGTAATTGTATTGAATTTTTTAATGGGTATGTTTTTGCTCATCTAGCGTGCTCATTCGTTTTTTATTGTTCGTTCTGATATCTATATCTCCATCATGAAAAGGCTCTTGCATGCTAAAGGTTTTGATCACGAAGTTTGCTCTTTTCTACGGTGTAATCACGAGGAATTGTAAAAGCTGATATTACTGAATATAAATCCGAAAGTGCATTTGAGTGATGAACGAATACAGTATTAGATTAAAAATTCTATTTTGAGTGATGAACGAACACAGTATTAGATTAAAAATTCTATTTTGACATTTTTATGACATTTATTAGCATATTTACAACATAACATTATAGGGTGGTCATGCTTTCGCATTTTGAACCTTTGTAAATCGACCGTACAATAAATCTAGAAGTTATTTTAGTAATTTTGATAATAAATTGGGTTGGTGAGTATAGTTAAGTAAGTTGATAAAAACCTTTACTTTTTACATTTGTAAAATTACATCATGTTTAGTGTAATTACATCCCTTGTTCATATGGTTTAATTGATGAAATTCCTCATTGTTTCCCCTATTTTGCATTTGGTTTTCTATTTTTTTTGTCTGTCACCCGGTTCGTCCGTCCTATTGGACTATATCCGGATTGGAGATTAGTTCTGGGTGGATAGGCTCCAGTCCCCTCCTAATAGCTGTTGTGGGGGCTTGAACCGTGGTTCTCCCTACCAAGTTCAGTCGCTTGAACCGTGGTTCTCCCTATCAAGTTCAGTCTCAATCACCACTGAACCGTGGTTCTAATTTTTGTTCAATCTAAGAGGTGCAAAGTATTATATTTATGATTTATGTCAAACTTGTGACTTGTGTGATTTAATGAAAACACGTTTAGAGTAAATTTCTTTTGTGGTTTCTGGTGTAAATTGATGTTCTTTAAGAGATACTTAAACGTTGTACATACTTGATGAAACTTTGTAAAATGTTGATTTTTGAATCTATGTTAATGTTGAATTGTGACATTAGTCAATCCCAAAAAGGTTATGATTCAACAACGACGATTTGCAGGAGAAAAAGATAAACTTCGGTCACATTTACAAATGGAAAGAGATTCTAAAAATTGAAAGTTCACAACCGTCAATCCAGAGATGTGACTTCCATATGCGTTTCCTCAATCCCTTACAAGAAATTGGAAATAATAAAATACAAGAAAAATCCTTGAATTATAGTTCTCTAACCAGATGAAGGAAGAGACTTATTACAGTTAGAGGAGATGTAGAGATACAAGTGAAAAATAAAGTAAATGATATGACAAAATTTATCGCAGGAAAAAAGAAAGTCCTCTCAATAGTACAACATCTAACAAATCTACAAAACCACGGTGATGATTAACCGTCAACTGCATCAGATTTCTATATCTTCTTAGCGGGAAAAGATATTGTTTAAATGAAGCTATACAGATCCATCCTTTGCCGGAATGAAGAATAAGATGCCCATAACCATTTCTCGGACACTTGTAACGTGAAGAACTAGACAGGAGCGCCACCAACTGGAGCATTGAGAAAGTACAAGCGTTGGGGCAACAGAAGCACCGCGTCGATCTCGCATCGTTTTGAGTTTCACTGCGTCATTCTTGTAGATGAGAGATGAAAAGAATGAGAAGATGAAACCCTTACCCGACAGAGGGAAAAAAGGAAGAGAAAAAGAGTGGTGTAGAAGGTGGGTACTGTTCTCTGATGTCTTTTTGCTTAAAAAAGAAAGTCATTTGACAATATTGATAATTGTTGTAGTAAAAGTAAAACAAATTACTGGCTTTTATTAAATGTTTATAAAAATAACTTATAGTAATACTGTATTGTGTAATGATAAAAGTGAGCGTTGGCAAATGACGCTTTTCTAAAGGAAACCTATAACTTTTCCCTATATTCCCTTCACCCCTTTTATTTCTTTTACCCTACATTTTTTTCTTCGCAAATACTTGGCTACACTTTACTGTAGCTAGTGTAGCTACATCCTAATGGACCGAGGGAGCACCCGCCTGTTGCTTTCTGTTTTTTGCATTTTTTTTTTTGTAGATTTTTAGGAACTAAGGAGACAGGCGCCGTTTTGTTTTTCTTTTTGTTTTTTTGTTTTTTGTTTTTTTAAAAGATTTTTATTACTTTTTTTTGTTTTATCACAAAATTTTAAATTATTGTAACTTTTAATATATAAGTCTAAAATGAAAAAAATTATATCATTGTTCATCTAAATTCAAGCTCTTCAAAACAAGACCAGTCATGGATATATTTTGACATCTTTTAAAAAATATATTTTTACATATATATGATAGTACACTGAAATGATAATATGATTCATTAATTTTATATTATGATTCATTAAAATTGATATTATGATTCATTAAATAATAAGTTTTGAATTTGACGTTTTTAACTTTCCTAGGGTGGGTTTTGGGGTGTTTTGGGGGTAGGGTAATCTATTTGGAATTTGTTATGTATTTTATATTATAGCAACTAACTCGACAGGTTTTTAGGGTTTATGGTAGCGGGTTTAGGACCGTTAGACCCTAAACCCGCCATTGCAAATCCTAAAAATGCCTTCGACGTTTTTAGCTACTAGGGTGGGTTTTGAGGTGTTTTGGGGGTAGGGTAATCTATTTGGAAACCGTTCTATACTTTAATGTGACAATGTACATATTTAAATGTGAGAATGTACATGTTTTAATGTGACGATGTACATGTTCAAATGTGAGAATGTACATGTTCAATTATGAGAATGTATATGTTTTAATGAACATACGTACATGTTTGTATGACCGTATGTAGAAGTGTTCTTCCTTATATGTACAGGTTTTAATTTAATGATGTACATATTTAATTATTCGTATAGGTTTATATGACTATCTATATGTTTTTAATGCGAGGATGTACATGTTTTTATGTGAGGATGTACATGTTTTAGTGAACATTTGTACATGTTTGTATGACAATATGTACAAGTTTTCTTTTACGTTTTGTGTTCCATACATGTATGATTAATTTTTTAAAAAATTGTCAAAATGTATTCATGACTGGTCTTGTTTTGAAGAACTTGAATTTAGATGAACAATGATATAATTTTTTTTCATTTTGGACTTATATGTTAAAAGTTACAACTATTTAGAATTTTTTATGATTGAAAAGGAAAAAAAATTAAAAATCTTTAAAAAAAAAGTAAAAAAAAAAACAAAAGAGAATGGCGCTGGAGAGGCGCTGAAAAAAGAAAAAAAAAAGAAAAAAAAAAGGTCGCGAGCGCTCCCGCGTTCAAGGATGTAGGCATCTGGCTACACCTAGTTGTAGGCAAGATAGACCCTTTTTTCTTACTTCGGACTTTAAGCTCAAATTAATGTGGCGTTTGTTTCAACCGGGGGAAACAGAATCAAGAAAGTGAATAGAAAAGAATGAAAAAGAATTTTCTTTGATTTTCTTGGTTGTTTGTCCGAGTTAAGAGAAATGAAATAAATAACCGGTTAATGACCGTTGGTCAATGGTCAACGACTGCCGGTCAACGGTCATTAATTGCCGGAGAACATTCATCAGTCACTAGTCATCGGTCAATGGTCATATGTCACTAGTCAAATTGTATCAGGGGAGGGAAACCCCATGCCCCAGTAAGGATGAGAAATCAAGATAGAGGGTTTTTGGTTAATCTCATTCTTTTTCCCTTTTCTGAAAATAGGAAAAACTGACAAAATAAACAACAGTCTTTCCTGATCACCCAAAACAAATGCCCCTAATAACTATGACACATATGTCTAATTCATATTTCACTAGAATTTTGTAGTATGTATAATCACTTTGCGTAGAAAATGGTGTGGTAGTATTTGTTACGACTTTTTTTTATTACTTGAAAAGACAAATAAACTGTGTTGTTTGTTATTTTACTAAATATAGTATCATTTTCAAGAAATGTAAATTTAAATAACTTTGTTGAAATTGACATATATATATTGGCCTAAAACAAACGGATCTTTGAGAAGTGCTTTCAACAATGCTCTACCAAAATGTTTGTTGGAACAAGTTCAACCACACTCCACAAAAAAATGTTATTCCAATAGCTACAAACAAGTTGAGTTGAACAAAGAACCCGTGGCTATAAAACAAACACAAGATATGAGAATGGAAGTGAGCGTAATGGACATTTAACAATGGCATCGTTTTTATTATTTTTAAATAGTCATTTTGTTGTACACTTTGAGATGAGTTGAAATGTAATGGTGTTTTCTAAACTGATTCATGTCGAACATTCTGACAGCTTTTTTCTTAACCTCAAAATAAGAACACTTTGAGTGGTTTGATTATAAAACACGGTGGAGTTTGAGTATCAAGTGTTTGTCATAACTGGGAAATTAAAGTTGTTGTACATACTAAGTCGCATGGCTTATTTGATACTATTTTACTAAATGCTGTGAAGTGGAGATAGAAGTTATTACTATTATTTTAACTAGCATTATGATGACAAGTGATCTTACATTTTATAAAGTTTTAAATTGATGAATTGACAAATAAATTGTGAACCATACCCCTTCAAGTTAATAATTTTTGCAACATTATATATATTTTTTTTATCAAGTTGTCAATACTCTTTGCATCCTAAAGTAAAGGGTACATACCATTCATATTATCATAAAATAAATAAACCATAAACAAGTGAAAATTATAAATATTAGTAAACTTGTTATTAACAAGAAGTATTTGATAATAAAGCATTTATAAAAATATATGTTATAATATCAAATATGTCATTCTTTCACCGACGACATATTTTGACAAATCTTATACATAGTTTTTATAAACTACTACTAGTAGTCTATATCTTGGTTTTACTTTTTGTCTTTATATTGAATATACCCTTTTTATATCAGTTCTAAATGTTTATTTTGATAGGTAATGTTTTCCTAAGTGCATATAAATTATTACAAGAGTGGGAAAATATTAGTGTTTTTTAATATTATCATAGTTGTCATTTTTGTTAATAAATTAGTATATTTGTAATACCTTTTATTTTATTGCAAATAATTTCTTATATCTATTCAATTAAGTAGTAGAACTATATCGAAATAAATGTGTACGTTGGGTATATCAACAATAACTAATTATTCCAAAAATAATAATATAGATTTAAATCTTACTTTTTTAAGTAAAAGTTTAGGATCTTTCAAACAATAATAAAATATTTCCGAATATATGTATAAATTCTACATATAGAATACTTTAGGCAATACTTGAATAGTTAAGCTTTACCCCAGAGAATTAGTATGAAACACATCTTAAGGCTTTCTACACCACTTATATTAGTACAAAAGAAAAAAAGAAAATCATGAGCTAGAAGAGAGAAGATGAAAGAGGGTTTTTTAGTTTGGAGTAGCTAAAAAAAAAAACAAGTACATAGGCTAGGCACTCTATGAGGTCGCTGTGCAACCGTTGTTTACTCCTCCACAAGACTCGGGCTGGGTCGTGGGGGCGCCCCTGGTGAGCGAATCACCTTTTTTGCTACAAGAGGGTTTTTTAGTTAAGGATATTATTCTTAGAGAATCTGGACAGCAAGTGAGATCATGTGAGAGAGCATAATAAGAAATTGCGATTTTGTCCCTAGTGCGGCCACAATATTGGTGGCTTGGGCCACTTTTCGGTTTTTACCGGTGTTATTAAATGACACATATGGTTATTAAATTACACATATAAGTTATAACATAACTATGAAAAAATAAAGGATTCACAGACACGAAATAAAAGATTCACTTTTATCATTGTAGAATTTAGAAAAATTAATTTTAATTCAAAAACTAAAATTTAGTTAATTCACTATATTAATCTACAAACGACTTATACCATGATATAATTCACTTCAAAAATACAAAAACTCTATAGTATCATAATTAATAATGTGAAGATCCAGTTTGATTGAATTTATTGTTAGAACTATCATAATTACTCATATTAGAATTTCATTCACTTCCCAACAAAATGGATTCACAATTGATAAAGAAAAAATTGCTTATTTTATTAAGTATTGATAACTTTTCACTCAGCAACTGATTATTGATGGATTCATTGTATGAATGAACTAAAATTACTTATAATATTCAGTAATTATCAATAATCAAAAGATACGCTTTGCTCAATAATATCACAATAATAACTCTATACTCTGAAATAATTCACTCTGCTAACTAATTTGATTCATGTTGAATAAACATAAGATTCACTTTGCACTATGAGGTTTAATCCGAACCACATTAGCTTCTTTGACGATGTTAGCTTCTTCGATGGTGTTAAACCGTCTTGGGGTTGACCAAAATCTCAAATTGGATAAGGTTCATTTTATTATTAAAGAAGATTTATTTTATTGATATATAATATTCACTTTTAAAATAAGTAGTACATATTCATTCAAAAAACATAAAAATTTGAAGTTACCAAAATACATTAATGACGTATCTTGTTTTGAAAAAACACGAGTGATGATGAACAATGGTATACACTTTTTTTGTTTTTACATTTATATTTTATAAGTTATAACTGTTTCGAATTTAATCTAGTTTTCTCTTATTTATGTGTGACACCACAAAAGCCATGTAGTTGGGTGGCACCACTGCCGAATTCTCTAAACTGTAAAAAGTTACTAGCATCAAGGTTGTGAAAAACGGTACGACACCTTAATACGGACTCTTCAAAATACGGAATACGGGAGTATTGATACGAAGGAGTGATACAGAAGACACATTACTATATAAATAAGAATTTATATTCATTTAATTACGTCCCAAGAAGAAAATATATTTTTGTAATAAAAAGATTTGTTTATGCACTATGCTATATTCTATCACTCACTCTCTTATTCTCATGTAAATCTAACAAGTTACAAAGTAATAACAATAACTACAATTCACTCATAATTCTCAAATTATTAAATTAAAATCACTTCAAATTTTACATTAATTAAGTTGATAATATATATAACATCTATGTTTTTAATTGCATTGCGATATATTATTGTTTGTGTAAATATATATTCTTTTAATGTATATGTTTAATTTAAATATATAAATATCTAACTTAATTTTGCACCCTCCCCAATTACGTATAACATATTCATATAAGTAGTATATGTTTTGAAGTGAAACATATTGGAATTCAGATCAGTAGAGTATACAACAGCTGCACCGGTGTAAAGGTGTTTATTATATAAATATAATTGAGAGAGTAGATGGGCTCCTCTGCATTTGACTTGTAAACTCTTCTCATTCTCTTTAGCATAAAGTTACGCACCGTGTTTTACAAAATACGTTTGATACAGTTAGTTTTCAAAAACAACGTTGATAAGTTTTTCGGGTCTCGACTTTTCTCTGGAGCGATGAGAGTCATCGGTAGCCTCTTGCCGGAATACTAAGTTTTCCTTTTCTTCCCCGTTCTTTTTGCAAGAGAGTCTTAGTTTTGGAAAACACATCTCGTGTTTCCCAGCGGTTCTGATTTAGGGTTTTGGTCGGGTTCCAATTCCACTTCGTGTTTCGGGTTTGCCCCCGAGTTTTGTTTTCTGGTTCTTGAATCGCTTCGCCTGTGAGTATTGTGGAGATGGAGGAAGGGGCTTTTTCTGCTTCAAAGAAACCACGAAGTTCTGGTAACTTCAGCGAGGAGATGGACTGTATAGTTCAAGATGGGGTCGGAAACAACGACCTAAATTACAAGGAGGCAATGGTGGGTAATTCGTCATTACTACACCAGGAGGAGCTAGAGGGTGACCTGGAGGATATATCCGACGATGAAGAAGAAGAGATGGCTGATGAGGATCCCAGATGTCCTGAAATTTGCTTAACGAAAGAACAGAAGCTAAGTTTCCGTCGTCCCTGGCGTGATGCTATAATTGTAAAGCTTCTTGGGAAATCTATCCCAATGCAGATTCTGAGGGACAGACTTGTAAACCGTTGGAAATTACGGGGTGAGTTTCGCATGGAAGATCTTACTAATGGTTTCTTCACGATTATCTTTAGCAACAAGGAGGATCTCCATTATGTATTATCTGAGGGCCCCTGGCCGATAATGGATCATTATCTTTCCATTAGGAGATGGAGGCCAAACTTTAACCCTAATACGGAAGCTATTTCATCTCTTGAGGTGCTCGTCCGGTTTCCTAATTTGCCAAGCGAGTACTACAATGAAGAGTTTTTATCTCTGGTTGGTGCAAGAGTTGGCAAGGTCAAAAAGGTTGATCTCTCACCCTCAATCTTTGGAAAATCACGGCTAGCCAGAGTGGCTATTGAGGTTGATCTCACGAAACCATTACTGGCTAAATACAAACTCAGACGTCGGATAATGAAGATAGAGTACGAAGGTTTGCATCTCGTCTGTTTCAAATGTGGTTGCTACGGGCATAGAGATGGGGTTTGTCCGTTTGGTGAGAAAGAAGGGGAAATTCAACAAGAAAATGGGGTCAGATTGGTAGCTGAACAACCTGAGGCTAGCGTGGCCCATGTTACAGAAGAATACGGTGATTGGATGGTGCCTAAGAAGAAAAACACTGCGAGGAAGACTTTCAATTCGAAAGTGGAGACGCCGCTTAGGAAGAATCCCCAACCGAAAGTTAAACCTAATTTCTCGGTATTAGCAGTTGAAGCGCCGGTGCCGGCTGATGCTCCGCAGGGCCAGATGAATATGGAACAGATAGTGAATCCGGAAGGTACCAATACAAAGGAGGTCTCGGTTCCGCAAAGACAGATCCAGCGTAAGCGCAACCAGTCTTCTGTTACTATCGATCCTCAGATTGGTTTCTCTAGCCCGTCACCATTGTCTTCTGGGCAAACTGGTCATAAAAATGGGATAAATCGTGCCGATTCTTCAAGGAGCGGTGGTACGTAATTCTTACCTCATTCTTTAATTTAATGGTGCTTAATAAGATCATCTTATGGAATGTCCGAGGGGCTTTAAAACCAAATTTTCATAGGGCTATCAATGATTTGATTCGTATGCATAACCCTGACATAGTTTTAATTCTTGAACCGCGCATTAGTGGTGATCTTGCTGACTCTGTCTGTAATAAGTTGGGGTTTAGTGGTATTTTCCGTGTTGATGCTTCTGGATTTAGGGGAGGTATTTGGTTGCTTTGGAGGAATTCGGTTCAGATTAATGTTATTGCTTTCAAAAACCAATTCATTCATTGTGAGATTAAAGACTCTAAGATGTCTTTCCTTTTTACTGCTGTTTATGCTAGCCCTGTTGCTAAGTTGCGCAAACTGCTTTGGGATGAAATTAGTCAGATTCAACCCCTCAATAATGTTCCTTGGATTATTGGGGGTGATTTTAATGCCACATTATTTCCTTCTGATAGAATTAGATCCCCTGCTCGGAACTTTGGTGTCGATAAGAATTTTTTAAATTGGTTTCATGATAGGAAGCTTTTTGAAATTAATTCCATCGGCAACCAGTTTACTTGGTCCAATGGTAGAACATGTGTACGTCTTGATAGGGTCATTGGGTCTGTTGAATGGAGCAATCTTTTCCCAGAAGCTAATGTTCATGTTCTTCCTAGGTTTGCCTCTGATCATAGTCCGATTTGTTTAAATGTTTCTCCTGACCGTTATCTTCGTCATTCTCCTAAACCTTTTAAATATCTTGCTGCTTGGTGTACCCATTCTGATTTCTGTAAAACAGTCTCTGATCATTGGTGTACTGAAGATTCGTTGAGTTCTGCCCTTGACAGGTTGAGTAAACATTTGTGTATCTGGAATAGGGAGGTTTTTGGTCATATTATTATGAACAAGAAGCGTCTTGTCGCTAGACTTAAGGGGATTCAAAAGGCCATAGATTTAGGGAGAGGTAATCATCTCCTTGGTTTAGAGCAAAAATTGTCTTGTGAGCTTGATACATGGCTCCAGCGTGAGGAGATGTTGTGGAAACAAAAATCGCGTGACCAGTGGATTAGGTTGGGGGACAGGAATACCTCGTATTTTCACCTTAGGGCCAGATTTAGGAGGCAAAAATCTAGGGTTTGCATGTTACTAGATTCTTGTGGTGAATGGGTGTCGGATAAGGATAGACTAAAGAACATCCTAGTGCTGCATTTTAAAAAGGTGTTTAGTGCAGATTGTGTGGAGTCCGTTAATTATTCTGATAATTTCTTTGAGCTCCTTGACCAAGATACTTTTAGGGATTTGTCTAAACCGGTTGATCTTGAAGAGATTCATCGGGCTGTTAAGGGGATGGGTGCTTTTAAGGCCCCGGGTAAGGATGGTTTTCCCGCGGGTTTTTTCCAGAAATTTTGGACTTTAGTCAGTCCCAGCTTGCTTGCTTTTGCCCAAAACTGTTTTACTTCTCATAAGATCGATGCAAATCTTAATCAAACTATTCTTACTCTTATCCCTAAAGTTGACCAACCTTCGGTTGTAACTCAGTTCCGTCCTATCTCTCTTTGCAAAGTGCAGTATAAGATTATTGCTAAAATTATTTCCAATAGACTCAAGCCATATATGTCTAGCTGGATTTCTGATTGCCAGAGTAGCTTTGTCCCAGGTAGATGTATTGCTGAGAATATTGTCCTTGTTCAGGAGGTTATCCATTTTATGCAGCATACTAAGAGTAAGGAGGGTTGTTTGGCCATGAAGTTAGATTTGGCTAAAGCTTATGATAGACTTTCTTGGGAGTTCATTAATGAAACTCTCTCCTTTGTTGGGCTTCCTGACGGCCTTAGAAATCTAATCATGAGTTGTTTAACGACGGTTTCCTTTCAGATTTCTTGGGATGGTTCCCTTACCGAATCTTTTGAGGCAGAAAGAGGGATTAGGCAAGGGGACCCCCTCTCCCCTTTCATCTTTGTTCTATGTCTGGAGCGCTTGGCTCAAAGCATACAGAATAGGGTTAAGAGCAAGGAATGGAAACCGGTATCCCTAGGTAAGAGAGGTATCTCAATCTCGCATTGTTTCTTTGCCGATGACATAGTCCTCTTTGGTAGTGCTACTCCTAATCAGGTTAGGATAATGTGTGATTGTGTTTCTGATTTCTGTAAGGCGTCTGGGCAAGCTGTGAGCCTTGAGAAATCCTCGATTTTACTGTCCAAAAATACTAGCCCTGAAAAAGCTAGGATTATTAACCTGGAATCTGGTATTCCCATTACTTCTAATTTTGGGAAATATTTGGGGGTGTACCTAAAACAGGGTAAATCTGAAAGTCAAAATCATGATCTTATTCTCTCAAAAATTAGGGGAAAATTGGCGGGTTGGAAAGCTAAAACTCTCTCTATGGCAGGGAGAGTTACCTTAGTTAAGAGTTGCATTTCTTCGATTCCTGTGTATACTATGCAATCACAGCTGTTACCGGCTAGAGTTTGCGATAAAATAGATAGATTAAGCAGGAATTTTATTTGGGGCCATGATTTGGAAACCAGGAAATTGCACGATCTTGGTTGGGAGACTATTTGTAAGTCAAAATCTGATGGGGGCCTTGGGATTAGAAAAGCCAAAACCATGAACGTCGCCTGTTTTGGTAAGCTTGTTTGGAATTTGGCCAGCAATTATAGTAGCTTCTGTAAAGATATGTTACTTCGGAAATATCCTAACCCTAGTATTGAGCGGGGCTCTATCAATTGGAGAAACATTCAGAAATGCGCGAAGCAAGTCCAAGATGGTTTTGGTTGGTCTTTGGGTAACGGTAAGAAAGTTAATTTCTGGAGGGACTGTTGGATAAATAATAGTGCTTTGATCGATCTTTCTGTGAAGGAGGTTCCTTTAGAAAGTCTGGAATTTAGTGTGGCTGATCTCTGGTCTCATGAATCAGGTTGGGATTGGAACAGGTTTTCTGAATACTTGCCTTCTGATATTCTTAATTTGCTCAGTAATGTTACAGTTTTTCAGGATGCAGATGATGATTTTATCCATTGGAAGTTTGAGCCCAGTGGTAAATATAGTGTTTCTTCTGCTTATAAATTTCTCTCTGGATTTCTTTCTCCTGATAATGTGGTTAAGGCAGGAATGGTAAGCTCTGGTAAGAACATCTTTGTTCTCATTTGGCGATTAGCTATTCAGGAACGTATTAAAATATTCTTGTGGAAAGTTTGTCATAATAAATTGATGACTAACTTACGTCGTACTCTAATGGGTCTTGCTCAGGATAATGCATGTCATTACTGTTGTGGTGTGGAATCAATTCTTCATATTTTGCGTGATTGCCCAATTGCTAGGAGGGTTTGGGATAGGATTATTCCTTCCCGATTGTCCAGTAGTTTCTATAACTGCGATTTAAAAGACTGGTTGCTGGTTAACTTGTCTAATCATGGTAGATTACTCATCTGTGGCAGACCTAATGTAATCTTCTCTGTTGTATGCTACCAGCTTTGGATCTGGAGGAATAGAAAACTCTTTTCTGACGAGCATCGTATGTTTATTCCATTTAGGCAGATTGTTCTTTCCTGTATGCAACAGGTTAGGGCCTGGAAGAATATGAATCTGATATCCCCAGACTTTGAGTCACACGATAAGGGATTGAATAACAATAATCAGGTTTGGTGGATTCCTCCCTCAGAAGGCTATTACATGTTAAATATTGATGGCTCGTTTAATCCTCTTGCAGATAATGCTGCAGCAGGAGGTCTGTGTCGAGATTTCAAAGGAAACTGGATGTTCGGATTTACTGCAACTTTTGGGAAGCTTAGTGTGATTCATGCTGAAGCAATGGCCTTGCTGTATGCCATCAAACTGATTGCCTATAAGGAGATGAGACATGTGGTGATATGCTCGGATTCTTCCATCCTAGTAGAGTTCTTTCAGAAGTGCCCAGATACTTGTCCTCTTCGCCATATTCTGAAGGAATGCAGAAACATGCTGAAACCAGATTGGGATGTTCATGTAACCTTTGTTCCTAGAGATTGTAATTTAGTGGCTGACTCTTTGGCCAGAGTAGGATTGTCAAGTGTTAGGGGTTTTCATTACTTGGCCTCCCCTCCTTCATGTATTACGGTTCAGCTCATGCTTGAGCTTAAACATTGTTGTTCTAATATAAGAAGAGGATAATCCTCCGTTTTTTCGACCAAAAAAAAAAAATACGTTTGATACGTAATTATTTGCGTATAATCGGCCGTACGTTTATAAGACGGGCTAATTAATATTTGATGCGGCACGCCTGAGTCGGTGCGTTGAACTCAAACACGGCAGTTCGGCCGTATAATACGGCGTTCCATCCCGTTTTTTGCATCATTGACTAGCATAGAAAGGTGAATTCACTTTTCTTATTATGGAGGCACTGATTATATAGGTAGTTTGTCATATAGTTCCTAGGCAATTAGTGGAAGCTAAGGGTGACTATTAATTCTTTTATATATATATAATTATATATATATATATATATATATATAAAATTGTATAATATTTAGGTATATTATTATAATTTTTATATTTAAGATGAATTATCTTCCTATAGATTAAATTTTATGACTAACACATTACGACCTAAATAATCAACATATCAATTTTAATAAAATTAACATAGAAATAAATGTATCATACTGTTTGCCACTTTTACGTAACAGTAATTTGTGACGGCACCGAAACTGGATGTTCTAATAAAGTCCTTCGTGAGCCCATTGTTAACTATAAAAAAAAAATCAAATTTATAATAGGAAAATTTCACCAAATATCACTGAGTTTTTGCTTAATTCAAGATATACCACTATGTTATTAAAATTATATAGGATAACATTGAGTTTTTTTTACTTATTTCATTAGACAATACTCAATCTCATACCCCGCTAACTGTTTGGTTAATATTTACGGATAATGACTAAACTACCCTGTTATTAATTAACTGTTTGACAATGATTGTCATATTCATAAATTCCATACAATACATCTTTCACTTAACTAATAAAAGGGGTAGCTTAGTCCTTTTTTCTATAGAGATTAATGAAATAGTTAACGAAATATGAGACAAAGTGTTATCTGGTAAAATAAATAAAAACTGAATGTTATCTTATGTAATTTTAGAAACACAATGGTATATCATGAATTAACCAAAAACTCAGTGGTATTTGATAAAAAATATCTCTTTATAATATAGCCCAATTTAAAAATTGTTCTACATATATCCCTAAAAATATTTGAAATTCATAATATACCTATCATCTGTGAATGACCTAGAATAATGACTATTTTACCCCTGACATTGCAGATCATGTTTCAAATTAATAATGTGCCATTTTTTATTCTGGGACATTTTATGATTTAAAAAATTAAATACTATAAAGTATCAACAATCATAATAAAATTATAAAAAATAACTAAACCATATATAAAATTGAAATAAAATTAATATTTCTCCAATATTAAACGTACACAAAACTCCAAACAAATTAATTTTTTCATTCTCATTATTTTACCTTCTTTGACTATTTATTAGTATTCATCTTCGTCAAAATACTTGACGTTATGGTGTAACCCCAAAATATCTACTCCTTATACACGGTATGAGATTAAAAAACAAGAGCAATTTTATAATAGTGGAAGCTTGAGTCCTAACAGGGTTCAACCGCCACTTTCACCACCTCTGTGAATGCTAAGACTATTTACATAAATTTCTTTCAAAATTACAATATAAGAGCGTTTCCTACAACTTAAAAAAAGTTACTAATATATTACATCGTTCAATTTACATTCTAAGTTCAAAACCAAAATTGATTCTAGGTGGAACTATCTAAGTCCCATTTCCCACGATCATGTGCACAACATTAAGCTCAAGGAGAGGCTGCTTCATCACTTGTGCCCATAATTTCAAACAAACACACAAAAGGGCCACATGGCACAATGCCAGAAAATCAGCAACACTGAGTAAAATCAAAGGTACTATAAAAAGTAATATAACAAAGTAAGCATTTATATAGAATCATACTTATATAACTCAATACATTCAACAGTTCAAGTAATAAAAAGGCATCCAGATATCCATAATCATCAAATAGAACAATAACCAATTAATTTGTCTTCCTTTGTCATCATTCTTCCATTTCCATCCAAACCAAGTTTAGGGATAAACTCTAATCATATAGGCGATCCAACATTTCTCATTCGTATTCCAAGCCCTAAAAGATGTGCACACCCCCTATAGTACCTTTAACCTATAGTGTAGGAAACCAAAGAGCGTCCCATGGAGCCCGAGACGTATCATAAGCTAAATGAAAGTAATGTGACCTTATGCCCAGATTTAAAGGGTCTATCTCCACAATGAAGATTAAGTGGCCACATGTCCATATTTATAGGGTCTGCTCACTCATTATCTTCATTCCACATCAATTATCCTTGTTCATTAAATAGATCTTCCTTGGGCAGATTATACAAAAAACCAAAGGAAAACACATTAATTCAAATTCAACAATTACAATAAGAACTCACAGCAAAGATTATACAACATAGCTTAGCAAGACAATACTTTCTGCCATAGTAACACAAAAACCACAACCAAATTATCTTAGTATTCCAAACAACCATAGTTCACGCCTTGAAACAAAGATTTATCCATCACAAATAATCAACAATCACTTTGGCCTTATAATCAACCAAATAACCATATTAGTTCTATATTAGTTCCAAAATTAGTTTAGCTCATAAATCCATGAATAAAACCACCTAAACACTCCCACTGGATTCGTTGATATAGAATATGTATCAAAACATCCTTTCCTTCTTTAAAGCTTATTTTCAACTCACTATACTTGAGCTCTAAGAAACCAACAAATTTTATATGGTTGATAAATGATTGCTAGAATTTGAAATCACATAGGTTTGAAAAGGATGGTAGTCCTTGAGATTGCCTTGGAGAATTGTGGAGAAAACCTTCCTCGAAGACCTTGGAAACCTTTGATGGAAACTAGGGCACCTAAGAACATTTTTGGAGCACCTCAAGAAGATACATGATTGGAGTAAGATTCCTTGTCCTTCCCTTATGATTGTAGGCCATGGATTCTCTAGGAAAGGATGAAGAAAAATCTAGAAACATTATCTTACCTCAATAATAGGAAAGATGATGAATTATGGGTCTCTCCTTCTCCTGCTTGCTCTCGGCCACACTCCTTCCTCCTAATTGATTTATTCTCTTCTTGCTCTCTTCCTCTCTTAATGAAAGTAAGTAGTTTAGAAATCGGATGGTGGTTATGAGGAAGTGGCCAATGGCTTTATATAGGCAAAGGAGGTTTTTTGGTTGATTTCCTTCTAAGAAATGTTCCTAGGTGGTGCCACCTTGCCTCACTTGCTTTCTCCTCATTGGACCTAGGTATAGCTTTCTACATTGGTGACAACTCAATGGTTGACTAAGGAAGGGTGTGGGCGGCAACTTTCTCCTCATTGGACCACTTATCTTAGGAGCTTAGTTACCTAAGATAGAATAAATGAAGAAGTGACTGATCTTTAGCCTATGTCTCCACCAAGGAGAACATCCACCTCCTACTAGCTTGCCTATGTTATAGGATTCCCATTGGACTAAGTGTTTGACAACCAATCTTCTTGACACATAAGCTTAACTTGACATTTCGTGCTTGCAACGTTCTACATGCTTACTAGCTTGCCACCTCGTGCTCGCAACGTTCTATCTGCTTACTAGCTTGCCACCTCGTGCTTGTAACGCCCTGCCTAGACCTGGCAAATGGGTTATTCGTTTGGGTTTTGGGTCATATCTTTTCAGGTAATTATCCGGTCAGGTCATTAAACTTTCGGGTCATTTTAGGTTTAGGTCATTCGGGTTCGGGTCAAATCGGGTTCGGGTTGTAATAGTGTCAGATAGAATCGGGTTTGGTTATTTCCGGTCATGGTTAATATTTATTGAAAAAATTATTAAATAAATATATACCTAATTTCTATAAGAATATACTACATATTGATTACAGAAAAGTCAGTACAATGTCTATTTTGAATTTCATTTTGATATACTAAGTTTGAATTAAGTTTGTTGTCATATTTGTTTGGGTCATTCAGGTTTGGGAAAGTTTGTGGTCATTATTATTGCATGTTATTCGAGTTTAGATAATTGTTAATTACTATTATTTCGGGTCATTTCGGGTTTGGGTTGGTTTCAGGTTATAAATTTTCGGGTCATTATGGGTTCGGGTCATTTTGGGTATTACCCAATCGGGTTTCAGGTTTATTATATTTAATTATTTTCGGGTTTCGGTCAGGTTTCGGTTTCGGATAAAACAGACTGGTTTTCGGGTTGGGTCAAATTTTGACAGCTCTAGCCTTGCCTACTTACTAGCTTGCCACCTCGTGCTTGTAACGTTCTACCTGCTTGCTAACTCTCACTAGCAGATAGATTACCTCAATGTCTGCTACTACTACTTACTAGCAACTCCATCACCTCCTAGCTTAGTTATCCCAATCTTATTAGAGCATTATAGCGTACTAATCTTGAAACCGTGCCCTAAGGAATGAACAAATTGAACCCCTTCCTTACTAGCCCTGTATGGCCTCCAACAAGCCTTTAGATAGGAATCTTTAAGAGGAAGAAACTAGAGTGAAACAAGACTAGCTTTAGAGGTTCTTTCGGCATATTTGTGTTTATCTTACCACTTTCAAAACTTAGGGTATTTAGTATGGTTGAAATAATTAAAGCTAATCCAATTTAAGATGAGGTAGTTGTATATAATTTTAATTAACTCAACTTATATTGGAATAGTTTTGTATATACCGACATATATATATATATATCGAGTATATAATATTTAATCATTTTATAGCCGTAACCGCAAATATTTTAATGAGAATAAAATAAATTAATTTGTTTGAAGTTTTGGGTACATTTAATATTTAATAATTAATAAATTTATTTCAATTTTATACATGTTTTAGTTACTTTATATTTTTATTATTTTTTAAAAACATTTTTTGTAATATTTTTTTTATATTTTTCTAGTTTTTAAAATATTTTTTGTAACCTTCATTAAATGTCCATTACTAAAATAAGTGACATATTGTGAATTTAAAACATATATGCAATACCATGGGTAAAATAATCATTATTCAATGTCCTTTCGTGATTAGAAGTATATTGTGAATTTCAAACTTTTTAGAGATAATATTTGGTTCAACTGGTCAGGTAAATTTAGACTTTTGGTCTGACCTAATTTTTTTTTTAGACTTTTGGATTAAGTTTGGTCTTGTGAAATTTCAGGTCGGACTTGATTGGTTGGGATGGTTTCATTTTGGGTGACTTTTGTTTAGTTGATTTCTCTTTGGATGCTTTCAGTTTAGGTTAGTCTATGCGTCATTCGATTTTTTCAGGTTATGGACTAAATTCGGGTGAATTATTTAAATTGGTTTAGTTGACCCAAATTTGTAAGTTCAAATTTAAGCAACATTTTTGAATTGTATTGTTTTTCTTACTCGACTCTAAATTGTCTTAATATAGCATTAGTCTTGAAATTAAAGAGACATAAAGTTGTAGCTATAGATTTATATATGGTATGACCAATTCATATAATTTTTTTGTGAATTAGTGGTCACTAGTAAAATAAATCTCACACTATTTATTTGTGACACAATGATAATTAGTTAGTTGTAAAATAAAAGCGGTATAACCTGTACAAAATGAAACAATAGTAACTTAAAAACAAAACAATGGTTTACACCTTACATAAAACTAGGAGTCCATAAGGTTAACCATTTAATTTTATTTGATTAAAATCTAAAGCGGTAGTCATACTTTGTTTTGATACTAATGCATCACGAGTCAAAACAAGTGCTCAATAATTGTGAAGAGGGGTTCACAAAATTGTAATTAAATTTCTAGAGAGCTAAAGTGCAAGAGTTCTTTTAATGCAAAACATCCACTAGTATGAACAATAACTTATTGTTTTTCTTGTCTTTAGTGAAGTAATCCCAAATGTGAGTTGTCGACTAAATTAGTGTGTTTTAATACCGTGGAAGGTGAAGTTTTTTGTGTGATGCAATGGGTTTATCCAACATGTGTCGTTAAGTGAGGAGTAAGTTTTATAATCTTTTGTGATATTAACGAGAATGTTTATTTTCTCAGTTGATTGTCGTTTCCTTTCATGCATCTGCACATCAACCGAAAAGTTTAGGGTTTTTAATCAAAACTTATATCAACATTCAAACTATTCCCCAATCCTAAATATAAAGAAACCTAAGTTACGAAATAAAAAATAATAGATTAATATAAAACGAATATATAATACGTTACTTTGTGTTATAAAACATTAATAAAAAACTAAATTTAACTTATGTGTTAAAAATATACGTCCATTATATAAGATTTAAACCTTAAACTATCTTTTTTTTGAGATTAACTATCTTATTTAATTTTTCAAAACTAATACTAATAATAAAATATACTCCCTTCAAAACGCAAGTCTTTATAGTTTTTAATAATAAAATATACTCAAATAATATCCACACTAGAAAATTTTAAGAGAAATTTCATGAATGTCACTATATTTTTGGCTAATTTATGAAATGTCACTAAAAAAAAGAAAGTCACAAAATGCCACTATATTTTCGTAAAAGTTCATGAAATGCCACTATAGTAATTGACCAGATGAAAAAAAGAAAATATTAGAACATCGTTTTTTAAAATTTATCATCAAAATTAAAAATTAATTTACTTTGAAGAAATAATTTAAATTAATAGAAAATAATAATTACAGATGTATAAAAATTATGGTACTTATTTGGTATAAATTATGGTACTTAATTGATATAAATTGATAGAAAATTGGTATAAATTATTTATTTTGAATACAATACTCTTTTTGTGGTACTAAATAAATTTTAAAATATGAAATATTTTCTTAATATTTTACTATATTTTCATTTTTTTTTCAATTTTTATAATCTTTATTTTTTAAAAACTTTTATTGTATTTTGATATTTTTGTTAATTTTTTAACACTTAGGGACATATTATGAACTTTAAAAGTATTTTGTTAACTAGTAGAGATATTTTTGTCATTTTTCTATGTGGTCAATGAATATAGTGACATTTCATGGACTTTTACGAAAATATAGTGACATTTTGTGATTTTCTTTTTTTAGTGACATTTCATGAATTTACCAAAAATATAATGGCATTTCATGAAATTTCCCAATTTAAAAAAATTAATTTTAAAAAATTTTAGTTATGTAATATTCTAACTCTTTTTAATATCTTTACGTAAGTATGTAACCGGTAATGATCATTTAGTTGAGAATCTAATCTTGAATAAAATATAAATATTTTAGTAACTAGATTGAATACTATTATTTGTAAATTGAGATATCTATCTTTAAATTAAAGATAATTTAAAAAGTATTGAATTTTTTTAATTTGAATAAACAAAACGAGAAAAATAGATGTAAGCTTAATAAAATATCATCAATAAGCTTATGGTAAATTAGTAATATGAGAGAAGTAAATAAGAGCAATTTGGGTTCGAAAGTTGAGGGAAAATTTTCACCGTCGTCTTCTTTCTCGTCACTCACGCTAATTTTGCAACCCTAACTGTCGGAAAAGGAACGTATATGCTCTGAGCCTCTCTTCATTCTCTTCTTGTCTCTGCGCCTCTGCACAGATACGATAAATCACTGAAACCGCTGCATCTCGCGCACAAGATTGAAGACGGTGCTGAAAACAGTTCATTCCGGAACCGGTAACATACTCGAACTTATTTTCTTCTCTCCGGCGATTATAACAATAGAAGTTTTTGATTTCTTCTGTCGCACCTATGAAGCAAACGAAAACATTATAATTAAAGGCAACTAAGGATTTCACCGTTGTCTTCATTCTCTTCACTCACGGTAATTTTGCAACCCTAACTGGCGAACAAGAAACATACATGCTCTGCGCGTCTCTTCATTCTCGTCTTGTGTCTGCGCCTCTGCAGAGATAAATCACTGGACCTGCCGCATACCGCACACCTGATTGAAGACGGGGCTGAAAACAGTTCATTCCAGAACCGGTAATATACTCGAACTTATCTTCTTTTCTGTGGCGATTATAACGACAGAAAATTTTGATTTCTTCTTTCGCACTTGTGAAGCAAACGATAAGCATTAGCGTAGTCCCTGCTTATTCCAGAATCCAAAATCCAGGCTGGAGTATAAGCTTCGGAGTAGAGTATTTGAGTAGTGATGGTGTTCCCCTTCTTTCAAGCTTCTGTCTTTTTTTTTCTTTCTCGGCACCCAATAAATCTTTCATGTGATGTTCGTAGGTGTGGTTTAGTTGAACAGATTGTGGTTTAGTTGCACAGTAATCAACCATAACAGCACACTAGTCCTGAAATTACTGCACTATACAGCTCACGTTGAATTACGGATAGGTGTATTATATGACAAGTTCAATTAAAGTTAAATGATGCTCGCATTCTTCTGCCTTGAGCCCTTGACAATAGATGAACAGATTGTGGTTTAGTTGCACGTCAGTCAACAATAACAGCACACTAGTCCTGAAACTACTGCATTATAACAACACACATTACATATAGATATACTATACCTGCTTCAATCAAACGTCTATGAATTCAATTAAATTTCAAACTTAAATCCCAGCTTACTATTGAAAATCTACTTATAACGGATGGTGGGTAATATAGATTTAGTTCATCTACATTGTGTGAAGTGACGAATACCCAAAAGGGCTCATCATCTGAAGAGAAATAATGTAAACATTAAAAAATACAAATAAGTTGACAGAGTACTATTGAGAAACTATTGAATATGTATGTTGAGTTTCACCAATTGACAAAGGTTGTTGGAGCCGTGAAATACAATTTAGTTATCCGGGTTGTATTGGAATTTAGTATGGTTCGGGTTTGGGTTATTTATGGTTACTTTCGGTTAGGGTGATTATGGGTATTGGTCATCATTGAAATCGAGTGACTATGGTTCGGGTAGCTTTGGTTCGGGTGATTTCACTTCAAGTAGTTTTTGGTTGTAACAAATTGTGGTTTGGTTTGGTTCGGTTCAGTTCTGTTTATTTCAGGTTTGGGTCATAATATTCGAATGAACATCTGGTTTAGTTCGGAATGGTTCAAATCATTTTTTCGGGTTTGGGTCACTTTTGCCCAGTATAATTAGAAGCAGCTAAAAACGAGAAGACCAAACCGGGTTTAGTGAATTGTAATATTATCTTTGATTAGTGTAATATAATATTTAAAAATAATAAAGCTAATTGATATCATAAACTAACTAAAATATGAGACACCGGGGTGTAAAATTACTCTAACTCTATTGCCACAACTCAAATGCTCTACTGGAATTAAAGATTCTTTTATGGATGGGAGTAAAAAGTTCATAATTAGATGGATGAAAAGGAAATGAAAATGCATAAAATAGAAAAACTTCATGATATTTGATTTGAAAAAGTCATCATCTGTATGTTTACTTTTGGTGGATCCTATCGATAGTCATTCAAGTTCTCACATAGGGTAATAGTATTTCTGTTAAAGGTCTATGCAAATTGTTTCATCTTACAGGGTAGAAATATGTGATTTAATACCAATGTAACCTTCATATGTGTTGTATTTATGCTTTTACATAATTGATTGGCTACTAAAGACACGCTGTTAAATAAGGAGGTTAATGCTGATATCAAAATGAATAAATGATAGTGATTATTAGGATAAAAACTATATTATTCAGTTTGAATATATGACCACACAAAATAAGCAATACTCATAATCTGAATCTAACTAATAAATGAAAATATACCTTACAGATTCAATTTTCCATTTCAAAACATGACTATAATTCTGCCTTACCGAAAGTATTCATAAGCAAACTTTGCTGTTTTTCTTTTGGTAACACTCAGCAAGATTTATATAATTTCAAATGTTATAATTGTACAAGGAATACAAATATTCTAAACACATCCTTTTATGAACTGCCAGAGACTTGCAAACTGAGCAGAGCAAATAGGGTTGGGGCCGCTCCGTGTTCCACTCTTCCCGTCATCACTGACACCAGCAGAGGGCTCAAATTCTATAGGTCTGTATCACTGTCTTGTGCAGTCAGAAAAAGGGCTCAAACTCAGTAAGCTGTGTGTTTGTTGATGCGATTTGTTCTCTGCCTACAACAAACTTCATCTCCCAATACAACAGACAAATATCAGAGGGAATATGGAAACCCTGCGTTCTGAAGAACAACAATTGACCAACGATTGTAGCAGCAGTAAAGCTTACTTTGACATATACGGTCCTGAGGCGAAAGCCGAGCTAGTATTCAAGACTCCTGAAGTCAATTCGACGTTAAACTTGCTGGACATTCAAGGGCTTGTGTTATGGGTTCTGGCTGATGGTTTCATGCCCTCTTGGGTTTTTGTTAAGAACAAACCTATTATTCCAAAGGTGATACTACTTTATGTCCCCGGCCTTGATGCTGCTTTATACATGTCCCAGTTAAAACAACTTCCTTGCTTGAAAGAGTTCTGTGGAAATCCTAGAGCCGTTTTGGCTATGAGCTGTGTATCAGATGAAATGCAAACAATAGATGCACTTTTGACATGTAAGGTGAAAAGAAAGAGGACTCATGAAGCTGATTCAGTGGCCAAAAAATGTGGGCAGCAATCTGATCAAGCGTTGGTTACGTCCACTACTCTAGGCTCACCATTTGCTGAAATAACAAAGGATATCCCCTTTCCTATCACATATTATACTCTTACATCAAAGCAAATGGAGGATAATGGATATTGTCTCAATCAACCAGGTAGATTTATTGTTTGCTAATAAGTTATCTTTTGCTTGATATACTGCCAGTTTTAGTGAGGTTTGTATGCTAAATGCTACAGGCTTCATCTCCACTCTGCCTGCCCCTTCTGGTTCTTCCCCACATGAAGTGATGGCTCTTGATTGTGAGATGTGTGTTACCTGCATTGGGTTTGAGCTTACACGGGTCACACTTGTGGATATTAAAGGTCAGGTTGTCTTGGACCAACTGGTTAAGCCACTAAACAATATTGTTGATTACAATACCAGATATAGTGGAATCACAGTTAAAATGTTGGAAGATGTGACAACCAGGCTTGAAGATGTTCAGGCAGAAATTCTGAAGCTGGTTCATAGAGAAACAATACTTGTGGGACATTCACTGGAGAATGACTTATTGGCATTAAAGATATCACATGGCTTAGTGATTGATACTGCTATTTTGTATAAACATCCACGTGGTGGCTCATATAAAACAGCCCTTCGAGTTCTTGCGCGAAGGTTTCTTCATAAAGAGATCCAGGATTCAGGAAATGGGCATGATAGTGCTGAAGATGCAAGGACTGCTTTGGAATTGGCGCTGTTAAAAGTAAGACATGGACCTGATTTTGGGTCACCACCGCAATTTACAAGGAAAAAGCTTGTGAATATCCTGAACGAAGCTGGGAAAACATCATCTTTCATTGATGATATTTCAATAGTTAAGCGCTACGCTTCTGGGGCATGCAATGCAATCCCTGTTATATCTGATGATGTGGCTTCTTCAAAATTAATGAAGGAGGTAATGTAATGTTTTAAGTTGTGGGTAATTATCTACTATGCTCATTACCTATTTACTAGTGGAACTCTATGATTGATGGCCAACTGTGTTCTTGTAGGTTAAAAATGATAAGACGCACTTCATCTGGACGCAGTTCTCGGAACTTAATTCTTATCTCAAGAAACATACGGATGACTCAGATAAGTTCAATTCGAAACTAGCTGAGCTGGTATCACTGATCACTTGTGAAAAGAAATCTCTGAGCAAAAAGATCACGAAATGTAGCATCACGATGGAAGTGAAAGAAATTCTCAATCGGATAGATGCTCGGATCAAGACGCTTTGTTCGAATCTACCTTTGAATTCCTTGCTTGTTGTATTCACTGGTCATGGTGATACTGCAACCATCCATAGATTAAGAAAGAAGCTGAACGATGAAAGTGAAACCACGGAAGGCCGTGACAAGCTTGTAAAGGTTTTGGAAGAGCTGCAGGCTCAAGCCGAGGTAGCTTTGTGTTTTGCCGGTGTTAAGCGTTAATGATTTTCTTTCCGTTACCTGAGTAAAACATCGTATTTGTACCATTCTGTTGTAATTATCTTGCAATTCGAGGGCGCATTTTTCTCTTGGTGAGATGTAGGGCACTTCCGCTTGGAATATAATTTAATTAGCCTTTGTTAGATAAGTTGGTTGCGCTCTTGACTTTGCAAGGCGCAGCTGTGGAGCCTTTTATGTATAAGTTATGTCAAGTCTCAAACAGGGGAAGGATGAGTGAGTTATGTAGTAGGGGGTGCAATTGGAACTGATTGTCGAGGTCAGGTCTGAGGGATGAGGTCACGTCTGGTGAAGAAGAGTCTCGCGGGAAAAAGGATGCTGGAAGGAGTTAGGCTTTGGGCTGCTGATTACAACTTATTATCTGATGAAATGATTGCTGTTTTTGTTCTGTTTTTCTGAGATTTTCAGATTCTTTATTGCATGCTGGTGCATGATATACTGGTATAGGCGTGATTTGTTGTGAGTTCGGTAGGGGCAAGTTAAATCTGCACTGTCTGCTGCTGTCAAAACTAATGGTGGCAGCTCTTTTTTGAGATGCTAGTTATAACACTGGATCATCTTCAGAAAAGAACAGAAAACTCTCAGAAGAGCCAGTAGAACACCACACTGAAGTGATGAGAAAATTGTGTATCGTATTTAATGGAATAACAAAATAACATCCCACACGTGCTCAAGTGAGCCGTTGAATGTCAATTTTACATTTAACAATGTCCAATGTATAACTTCACCAAAAATACTATCTAATTATCTATAAGATGAGCATTTAATTTCACCAAAAAAAACTATCCATACGGCTCCTCCGCTTATGTCCAATGTATAATAATAACCTATCATCCACTCTTTCGTTACTTGTATAGATGGATAGGGGAAAAATATTCATCTGCCTGTACCTGCTACTATTTCTCAAATTGAAAAGTCAGAATCAGGGACAATTCTTGAAGCAGAAGCTAACGTTTTTCTGAACTGCATGACTATATTAGTATTCTAATCTTATTTGAACCCCGAGCTGTGTGTACATCTGCTCATATCCTTCCTTCTATAGAAAACTATTCTTGTACTGAAAGTTAAAAGACCGATATCATCTAGCATACTCTTTTGAATGTATGCTCTTTAAATTTGAAGTCTTGTTGGTGCTAATAACTTCATTGATAGCTGTAGATGTATGATTGTTTTCTATTAGATCAGATATATGGCTAATGGCTGAAAGTTTTATGTCATTTGGTAATCTTTCTTACTTATTTTATGCAACTCTGTATATATATTCTTTAGGGCATTTATCCCATAATTTTCCATGCCCATTATTGGATAAATCGTGGTCTATATATGTATAATTTTCCTTCGTACATGCATATTTCTGCTTTATCGAGTTAGTACTTTTAGCAGCACGGATTTAGATTTGGGGTCCTTCCTTCATCAGAAAAATTTATAGTGCAGTATTTAAAACAACTTGCCAACATCCATGATTTTTTGTTGTTTTTTTAGACAATTAGGAGCACTTGCCAAATACTCCACAATTGTCTGGCTATAACTCTCGATTAGTGATTCTTACCTCCTTTTGTTTTTTCTTTAAAGCAACAATTATCATTATTCATCATTACTTGCATGTACCATGATTACATCTTTATGATCATTACAACAAGGAAGAAATTCCATGATTATTGTTGGGAAAAATACTAATGATAGTATCTTGCTAAGCAGTGAACTAGTTATTATAGTCCTACAAGATCATATCCATACGGACTTCACAACTATCGAACTAATTATAAGTTTAGTAAAAATACAAAATGTACAAAAATGCATAAACATAAATTGTTAGGGTTTTAGGTTTGATAGATGAAAAACTAGGGAAAGTCAATAAAATTAAACTAATTAATCTAGGATAGGTGTACCCTGGGATGAATCTTTGCACCCATCACCCCATTACTACAGATTGTCAACTCTTGAACCTATAACTAAACAACGAGAACACTTAATTAATTAGTAATCTAATCTAAGCTTACTAATCCTAACCGATTTAATCGAATTTCTCAATCTGCTAAACCTCAGGTCAATCGATAGCCCTAATTTCAAATTCATTTAAGTTGCATTGTAGTATGATCTCATAATCATTAAAATTTGAGTACATTGATTTAGTCCCCACGATTTAGGTTTCCATATCAAAGTCACATGTTGATAGAATCCCACATTAGTGCTAGACTAATTGACAACCTAGATTCTATCTTAACACCTAAAATCGACAAATACAGAGCAAACCAACCACTCCCAACACATAGATAACAACTTGGGTAAAACCCTAAACAAATTCCTAAATCATGAGTAACAAGTTTAAGATTCACAAATACCTAATCATCATCAAACTTTAAGCACAAGAACTAAAAAAGAACATTAAAACAAGTTCAAAATTCAACAATGGAGTTGAATTTTGGGGTATAATCCCCATTCCAATGTACAAAGAAGCTACACAACCATTAGAGCATAAAAATGAAAGAAATGAGAACAATTAGCCATGGGAGGTTGAAGAAGAGCTTCAGTGGAGGTGAGATTTCTCCTCCTTCTTCTTCCTTCTTCTTTTCCCTCTTTTTCTCTTCATTTTCGTGTGGCTCTACTATGTGTTCGACCCCCTCTCTTTCCTCCTCCTTTTTCCCGTTTTAAACTAAAATATATGCACTTTTCATAGCCCTGTGCGAACTTGTATGTCTAAGCTAGAGGTGCTCAAAACCTGTCCGGCCCGGTGACCCGACCCGGAAAAAAGCCCGGTAAGCCCGAACCTGACGGACTGTTCGGGCGGGCTTGGACAAAAAAACGAGCCCAAATAAAAAACCGGGTCGGGCCGCAGTAAATTTTCAAGTTCGCGGGTCAAGCCCGCCCGACCCGGTTTTCATTATTATTATTATTTTTTAAAAAATATATAAAATAATGTATATCTTATATTATTGGATATAATACATATATCAAAATTATATTAAATATACATATAATATAAAATTTTACTCAAATTTATATAATATAATTTTGAAATTAAATATATATTTTTTAATTTTTTTTATGTTAAAATAAAAAATGTAAATAACCGGGCCGGGCGGGCCGGGCACCGGCAGAACTGGAAAAAAACCGGGCCTAGCCCGGCCCGGCCCGGAGATATAAAAAATTGGGCCTGGTCTCCATGAGTAGGTCCGATGGGCCCAAAAAATCTCCGTGGCCTGGCCCAAATCCGGCTCGCCTGCCCGGATTATCACCTCTAGTCTAAACATAAGTCGAATGTCTGCCCTGCTACTCTTGGCTTGTGTCCAAACACGCAAGGTCGGACGCATGTCTGAACCCAACATGTACAGGCCCCGAATTCTTCGTTATAGCTCAGATTTGAGATCCTTTTTTGCCCACACGTTGCTATTTTCTTCTAATTTACTCCTAACTAGGGTTTCTTCATTTTTAAACAATAAATATAAGAATGCCACTAAAACACAAAACTAGCGGAAAACTAACTAAAGTGAAGAAATAAGCATTATATGTGTTAATAAATAATATGAAATACACCCCCTAAAACATGTACATTTAGACACATTAATTACAACTCTATGATCATCATTACCGAAAGGAGCAACCCCCATGATTACAGCCTTATTGTAACACCCCAATACTAACGCGATAAACGGTAATTAACGTCGTCATACTTAATTAAATTCGTAGCGGATAAACTACTGGTGTTACCGCCATTAGCCACCTTCGTGACTAGGGACTTACTAATTACACTCGTAACGGTCTGACGAAATGAATACCTACTCCAAACTTAACTCCGAACATAATCCATAAACATACATACCGAGTTCTACTAAGTCCATTTCTTCCAAAATACAAAACATTCAACTTATGACAAATACATAAGTTCTAACCAAGACAATACATAATCGAAAGGGCTCCCGGTCCAAAATCTACCCCGCCTACTCTCGGTCGGGTCAAGTCACCATCAAGTACCTGAAAATAATATAAGGCCCCAAAGGCGCTCAGCACGACGGCTGGTATGAAAGACGTGCAACCCACAAGCAACTGGGCCACACTCAGCTACTTGGTCGTTAACATGCATTTGATTCATTTAAAGCAATATATATTAATACTGTAAACACACATCATGCATAGCATAACACTTATTCAATCAAACACAACATTTCAACTCAACAGAATAACGAGACATCAATATAACGAGTCGGTTAGCTGTTCATATATCTCATTACAACCCTTAGTTACTTATTGTGGACGTACCAAAGAACGGAACTGCCACTTACTCAGTCAATACTTAACTTATCTTGGGTACATCTAAACCCTGTTAGAAGAGTAACATAACTCTCTAACAACCATCATCGTTGTGACGTATATTGAGTCGGGTATGAATAAACCCTTTTAGACGAGATTAAGACTCTCGTACTTAACAACCGGGTACCTTTACATCCGAAGGGAGTAAAGTAAACTCCCTTAACCACCGTCAAAAAAGACGTACATTTAAATCGGGTACTTTTAAACCCGATGGGCGAGTATGCAACATCGCCCACAACCACCGTCAATGAAAGACGTACATTTAAAAACGGAAGTCGACCTAATGTAGATCATGACTTCCTAACTCAGCATGCATGGCCAGAACTTCCTGGATTCCTCATTGTCTCCCTGTATCACAAACTCGTTAGAAGTTATATTGGAACAATGTTCTACTTCTAGAGTGATAAACCGAACACCGCTATCTCGGGTGTCAACTATATATTGAAGGAAGGTTAATGAGAAACTTGTTTACAAGCTCTCGATACGTAAAAACATGAGCTCATATGTCTCATGGAACGTTACTTGATATCATTGATAAGTGTGAAATTGATATGATTTTATAGGTGCTAAATTCTTATTTATGCAACCTTTTTATGTGCTTTTTCACACTTATCCTACGCTTTTCATGATTCTTACTTTGGGCAAGAACTGATGCTAATTTATATGTTTAAAGCAGGAAATGATAGTAGAAATGCATAGGTCTCCTCACGAGCTTTCCAGCGCCGCAAACGGGAAACAAATCGGAGCTCATATGAAGAATTTAGACTCTGTCAAAGTTGTGTCTGGTGCAACATATATATATAATATATATATATATATATATATTCCGAGACTGCCGTGAAGGATGTAGAAGAAGAAGGGGGAAGATTGGAAATATGCAAGAAAGTTGGGGGCTGGAAAAAATAATAAAAAAAGAAGAAGTTTACGATTTATAGAAAAAGAAAGAAAAACAAATGAAAAAAACAAAACGTCAAAGCGCACTTGCGCAGGAGAAAAATATACAAAAAAAAGGAAAAAAAAGAGAAGAAAATGTGAGAGGCGTTTAACGGGAGAGATGAGAAAAGAAAAGAAATTATGAAAAAAGAAGAAAAGAATGAGCACAGGGGAGAGAGGAAAATAAAAGAAAGAAAGAAAAGAAGAGGGGAGGCGCAGGACAGACGCAGAGAGGGGGGAAAGAATAAAAATAATAATAAAATAATGGTTGAAAAGGGAGACAATTAGACACACGGATAAAAAAAGAAAACAGACAGACAGGCGCGGAGAGAGGGGGGAGGATCGCAGAAATAAGACAAAGGAGAACGACTGGAAGGATTTACATTAAAGAAAGCGGCTCTCTCATACTCTCTACCGGCGCGACTATTTCCAACCGTGGAGAAGAGGATTTCTGCTCCAATTTTATTCATCTGCTCAACTTTTACCTGGCGAATTTAAGAACTAATAGCAAGATGATTTCTACTCTATCTTCTTGTGTTTGTTCTTTAAATATGTTAGGCTAAAGGATTAAATCTTGGGTGATGGGGGATTTGTAGTTAGACTGGTATTATGATTATTTTACCGGTTGATTGAGATATTTATTTGGATTGTTCAGGTTGTTGTTTTTATTTACGTTTTTAATAAAAGCTGCAGATTTTTATTATTAGCTTTGTGAATTTCTGTCAGGATCTGATCGGTGAATGATAGAAAGGTCATAGCAACCTGTTAATCTGTGGAAAAATTGATTAGATTAATTAATTGGACCTTCAGATGCATGAATAATTCTCGCGTTTAATTCTTTTATTTGTATGACATTAGTTCGTGATTTGGCCTAATGTGTTACGGGTAGAAAAGCTCAATTTGACTAGGATTTAGTCTTAAAGAGATAAAAAGAATTTGCCAATCCAAGTCTCAATTAACCGGTGATTAATTATATAATCTGGCTAGCAAAGAATTCCCCTGAACCCAAGGTTCCGTTTCATTCATCTCTTTACACAATTTTATTTAATTTCCTCGCTTGCTACTTTTAGTTTTTAAACCAAAACAAACGACAACCCTTTTAATTTATTAATTTCTAGGATTATATTTTATAACTAAGTCCCCGTGGATTCGACTCTGGTAGCTTCTAGTTCACTATACTCTTTGACCGGGATTTATTTTTGCAACCCGTGGGCATTTTTAGATTTATAGATTTTCTAGGATAATTTTCTTAGTTATTTCTATTTGTCTCACATTTGCTCGTTTGCAAATTGGCGCCGTTGCCGGGGACTTGACTTTTGTCTAGTCCTTGACTTTGGTTGTCATTTGTTTTGTTTTATTTCATTTTCTTGTTTTTTATTTTATTCTAATTTATTTTTAGTTTATTTTGTCTTTAGCAATTTCAATATTTTTGTTAATTTATTTCTTTTCTTGTTTTAATTTATTTATAACTTTATTTTGTGTTTGTTTTTATTTATTTTATCTATCTTTTGTTTTTAGTAGTTTATTTAATTTCAGTTTTTTTTAGTTTCTTGTTTTCGTTTATGTTTTATTTTGTTTTCTATTCTATTCTTAGTTTATATTGTTCTTTGTTTATTTTATTTTCATTTATTTTGAGTTTATTTGTTTTAGCTATTTCGTTAAGTTTTTTTATTGTTATCTTTCTCTTGTTCTATCTAGTTCTAATTTCATTTCCTTTTGTTTCTTTCTTCTTTGCTATTGCAGGTACCTAGTGGATGCGGAGAACGCGTTCCTTTGGTCCTCCTGAAGCAAATTTCGATCCTGAGATTGAAAGGACTTTCCTCGAGGCTCTGAGAGCGAGAAGACAGCTAGATTTTGACATGGCTGATAATATTCCTCAAATCGAAAATGGCCAGAATAATGCTACAATGGGTACAATCAATAGACCGCCTGCTACTCCGAGAGGGAGCCCTGTTGTTCTGCCACAGTTGACCGCTGAGTTGCTTGCTGAGTGGCAAAAGCTGAAGCCATCACATCAATCGACTGCTGTACGCAATCATCCAGCTGGGTGTTTCTCTGGAGCAGACCCTGCAGATGCGTTAGACCATGTGCACCGGTTCTTGGTTCATCTGGACACTTTGGGTCTTGTTCCTGGTTTGGAGGAGTATGCAAGGTTATGTTTATTTTCGAACAGCCTTTCAGGAGAGGCATCCAAATGGTATCATCGCTTGCCTCCAGGCATTATCACTTCTTGGGATCAGATGACAGAGAAATTTTATGAGAAGTACTTGCCTATCTCAAGGACTCGCAGTTGATTGCTGGGTTGATGACTTTCAAGCAGTCAGGTTCTGAGACAGTTGTGAAGCTTGGGACCGCTTCAAGGAGCTTCTGCGACAGTGCCCTCACCATGGACAGACACTACCTCTCTAGCACTTGGTTTCTTTCATGGGCTTAGAGATGAGAATAAGGGTGAGGTGCGCTCGGCCTTGGTGGTACCTGTTAGCTAAGAATGGTGAAGAGTTTATGGCTGCTATGGAGTCATACTGTGAGGAGTTGAGACAGTGGAGCTCCAGTGGTGGTAGAGTTTTTTCTGTGGGTTCTAGTTCGTCCAGAGCTGTAGACCCTATTCTAGAGCAGATGGCTGCTCAGCAGGCTCAGACCGAGACTACCATGAGCCACATGTTGAAGATGTTGGAGCAACTCACGATGGGTAAAGCTCCTGCTCATTCTGTGAAGCAGGTATCTTCTAGCTCCAATGATTTATGTTGTTGTCAGTGTGGTGGGCCACATGAATTTGAATCATGCCCAGAGATAGCTGAGATGCGTAGAAATAAAGAAGCAAATGTTGTGGGTCAATCTTTTAATAGGCAGCCTTGGGTTCAGAATCAGCATCCGAACTTAAGGTATGGCAACCCCAATAATGCCTTGAACTCATATCAGATGAGGCCTCAGCAGCCTACTCAGGGAGTGCCTCCTGGTTTTTCTCGGCCCTCCTACAATCAGAATCAGCAATCTCAGTTCCAACAATCAGGCCCTCCCTCTTCTTCAAATACTTCCAGTCTTGCAGATTTGTTGGCTAAGTTGGAAGCCAAGCAGCAGAGTCATGAGCAGCAGATGATTACAATCAGACTCTGACTGCTGGTCAGCAGAAGCTTGAGCAGCACATGGAACAACTGACTAAGTTGTTATTGAATCAAAGGACTCCTGGTTCATTACCTTCTCAAACGGATCCCAATCCAAAGGAGCAGATGAAGGTAGTGACCGTCCTAGATGTTGATGAAGCAGAGGTTTGTCAGGGAGTTAGCCTTCGAAGTGGGAAGCAGCTGATAAATAAAGATCAAGTGGTTGAGGACCAAGCTGGCGAAGAGACCGGTCTTCCTTCTTCTAGCACTGGTGCACCGTCAGGGCCTCCAGCCTCTCCTGAGGTAGTTGTTGAGGAGACCCAGGCTCCTATCTTCCCTTCTCATACTTTGATTGCTAAAAATTCCAAGGGTAAGGTGGTTCCTAAGGAACTTCCTTTTCCTAATAGATTGAAAGAGAAAGAACTTGATGATCAATTTGGGAAATTTTTGAATGTGTTTTCTAAGCTTACTATCAATATTCCTTTGATTGATGCTATCAAGCAGATGCCTAATTATGCTCGCTTTGTGAAGGATTTAATTTCTAACAAGCGAAAGTTTAAGGAGAGTGAGATCGTTCAGCTGACAGAGACATGCTCTGCAGCCATCCAGCAGAAGCTTCCTCCAAAGTGTGGAGATCCAGGGCAGCCCATCATCCCTTGCACCATTGGAGACATGGACTGTGGTTTTGGACTCTGTGACCTTGGAGCGAGTATAAATTTGATGCCGTATTCAATGTTTAAGAAGCTTCATGCTGGTGAGCTTGTTCCAATTAATTTTAACTTGCAATTAGCTGATCGTTCTTCAATCAAACCTCGTGGTATGGTTGAGAATGTTGTGGTAGGTGTTGGTAACTTCTTCTTCCCTGCTGATTTTGTCATTCTTGATATGGATGAGGATGTGAAGTACCATTGATTTTGGGTAGACCTTTCCTGCGAACTGCTAAAACTGTCATTGATGTTGACAAGGGAAAGATCACTCTTAAGTTTAATAATGAGGAACTTAGTTTTGATATCACTAAGATGATGAGAACAAATGCTTCTTCTCATGCTGTGCTTTCAGTTGATGTTGATTGTTCTGATGATTATGATGCTTTTGTTGCTAAGAATGCTGATGACTCTTCTTTCTTGCTTGAGAATTCTGATTTGCTAGAGCAGGTGTTATGCCACTCAATTGAGGATGATAAGGAGAGCATTGAGGTAGCTACTGTTGTCCAGCAGCTTAACCAGGGTCGATCCTACTTTCGCCCTTATGCTCCTCCTGTGGAGCCACTGGACAGGCCTACTCAGAGGCTCGTTCCTTCAATAGAGAAGCCCCCTACTCTTGAACTCAAAACTCTCCCTTCAAATCTTAAGTATGCTTTCTTGGCAGAGGGTAGCGCCCTGCCTGTTATTATTCTTCATCTTTGTCTGTTTCGCAGGAAAGCAGACTTCTGGAGGTGTTAAGAAGGCACAAGGGAGCTTTGGGGTGGTCTGTGGCAGATATTAAAGGGATCAGCCAGGGTTCTGCACTCACAGAATTTACATGGAAGATAGTGTCAAGCCAGTGAGGCAGCCCCAGAGGAGATTGAATCCAAACCTGAAAGAAGTAGTGAAAGCTGAAGTTCTGAAGCTTTTGGATGCAGGTATCATTTATCCCATCTCTGATAGCCGTTGGGTTTCTCCTGTGCAAGTTGTTCCCAAGAAAGGGGGAATAGTTGCAGTGCCCAATGAGAAAGGTGAATTGGTGCCTCAGAGGCAAACCACTGGTTGGAGGATGTGCATCGATTACCGGCGCTTGAATGAAGCCACAAGGAAGGATCACTTCCCGCTACCGTTTATTGATCAAATGTTAGCGGTTAGCTGGGCAAGAGTTCTACTGCTTCCTTGATGGGTATAGTGGTTATTTTCAGATTCCCATGCGCCAGAGGATCAGGAGAAGACCACCTTCACCTGTCCTTATGGTACTTTTGCCTATAGGAGGATGCCCTTTGGTCTTTGTAATGCTCCAGCCACATTTCAGCGATGTATGATGGCGATTTTTAATGATTTTATTGAGAAGAGCATAGAAGTTTTCATGGATGACTTTTCTGTGTATGGCCAGAGTTTTGATGTGTGTCTTGATCAGCTGGATCAGATACTGGCCGATGTGAGGAACTCATTTGGTTTTGAATTGGGAGAAGTGCCATTTCATGGTACAGGAAGGTATAGTGCTTGGTCATAGGGTCTCCAAAGATGGTATTCAGGTGGACAAGGCTAAGGTGGAGGTCATTGAGAAGTTGCCTCCTCCCACTTCAGTTAAGGGTGTTAGATCTTTTCTGGGTCACGCAGGGTTCTATAGGAGGTTCATCCAGGACTTCCAAAATTGCCAAGCCCTTGTCTGATCTTCTGCAGAAAGATGTGAAATTTCAGTTCTCAGAGGAGTGTTTGAAAGCTTTTCAAACTATCAAGGGTAAGCTCATTTCTGCTCCTATTGTGGTTCCTCCTGATTGGTCTCTTCCTTTTGAGATCATGACAGATGCCAGTGATTATGCTGTTGGTGCTGCACTCTGTCAGAGGAAGGACAAAATTCTGAGGGTTATCACTTATGCAAGTAAGACTCTATCTGAAGCCCAAAAGAATTACACCACTACTGAAAAGGAGCTACTTGCTGTGGTGTTTGCTCTTGATAAGTTCAGGTCCTATTTGCTGGGAAGTAAGGTAATTGCTCATACCGATCACTCTGCTTTGAAGTACCTCTTCCAAAAGAATGATTCTAAGCCCAGACTCCTGAGATGGATCTTGCTTCTCCAAGAATTCGACTTGGAAGTTGTTGATAAGCAAGGAAAGCAGAATGGAGTTGCAGATCATTTGTCTAGGCTTGAGACTCCAGATGACGGGGTCCCCATAAATGAATTTTTCCCTGATGAAACAGTCTTTGTAATTGGGAAAGTTAAAGAGCCTTGGTATGCTGACCTGGCTAACTATCTTGCCTCTGGTTTGATTCCCCATGATCTAAGCTACAACCGGAGGAAGAAGTTTCTTTCTGAAGCCCGTCATTATGTTTGGGAGGATCCCTATCTCTTTAGGGTGTGTGCTGATGGTTTGATCAGAAGATGCCTCCCGATGAAGAAGTTGACAGTGTGATTGAGTTCTGCCATTCTCGAGAGGCAGGTGGTCACCATGGTCCTACTAGGACAGCTGCTAAGGTGTTAGAGTGTGGTTTCTACTGGCCCACTCTACACAAGGATGTCCACCGCTTCTGCTCTCACTGTGATAATTGCCAGAGGATGGGGAACATTTCAAGAAGGCATGAGATGCCTCAGAAGGGAATTCTTGAAGTAGAGTTGTTTGATGTTTGGGGTACTGACTTTGCTGGCCCATTTCCTTCTTCTCATGGAAACCACTACATCCTTGTTGCTGTAGATTATGTTTCCAAGTGGGTCGAAGCAATCTCCTGCCCTTCTGCTGACGCTAAAACTGTGGTTAAATTTTGAAGAAGAACATCTTTACTAGATTTGGTGTGCCCAGAGCTATCATCAGTGATGGTGGTTCTCACTTTTGCAACAGGGCCTTTGATTCCTTGATGTCTAAGTATGGGGTGACTCATAAGGTTGCTTTGCCTTATCATCCCAAACTAATGGTCAAGCAGAAGTGAGTAACCGAGAGCTGAAATGGATTCTTCAAAAGACAGTCAACTCCTCCAGGAAGGATTGGTCTGTCAACTGATGATGCTCTGTGGGCTTACAGAACTGCATTCAAGACTCCCATTGGGATGTCTCCTTTTAAGTTGGTGTATGGGAAGTCTTGTCATCTCCCAGTTGAGCTAGAGCATAAAGCTTATTGGGCTTTGAAAGCCCTCAATTTTGATCTGAATGCTGCTGGTGAGAAGCGAAAGTTTCAATTGTCTGAGCTTGAGGAGAGTTAAGGGAGCAAGCTTATGATAGCTCCAGGATCTACAAGGAGCGTTCGAAGAGGATTCATGACCAGATGATCCTACGAGAGATTTTAAGGTTGGTGACTTGGTTCTCTTATATAACTCTAGACTCCGTCTCTTCCCTGGGAAGCTCAAGTCCCACTGGGCCGGCCCTTTAAGGTTGTGGGAGTCACTTCCTATGGTGCCTACGAGCTAGAGAACAAGTCTGGAGAGGTCTTCAAGGTGAATGGTGCTCGTCTGAAGAAGTACCTTGGATCTCCTTTTACTCAGCCTTCTGCACATGGAGTGTCCTTTATTGAGAGTTTTTCTTCTGCTAATCGTGTTTCTGCTACTGTTTCTCATGTTACTCCAGCACCGAATTCTGAATCTTTGAAGAAGCCGCGCTTGCAATGGCGTTTCCGACTGAAGAAAGCCCTTGCTAGCTGCTATGGCGGCCCTCCTTGATGCTATCTTGTGAAGTCTAGCCAGAGACTCTAACTCCGGGCAGCTTGGTGGGAGGCAACCCACCGTTTTGTATCTCTTTTCCCTTTCTTAGTTTAGTTGTTTATTTTGCTCTTCTCTCTTTTAGTTTGTGGTGTGCTTGTTGATGTTATGCTTACTGCAAGAGCCTTGGCTCTTATTTTTCTACTGATGGTTTTGTTGGTTCCACTTGAGTTCTCTGGCTTTGCAGATTATATTCTCAGCTTGCTTACTTTGTCGCTTAGCTGAACTCAAGTGTGGGGTTGGACTTGCTACACACCCTGAGCGGACTCTGGGGAGTATTCTTACCTTTTCTTCTCTTGCAAATTTTACATGCTCCCTTCTGATCTGTTGTGTGCGATTTTGTTTCCCCCGTTGGATTGCTTGCGCAATTTAATTCTTCCTAGCAATGAGGACATTGCTTCACTCTAAGTGTGGGGTGGGGTAAGCTCCTTCCGCTTGTTTTTTTGTGCTCTAAGCTCTTTTCTCTTGCATTTGTTAAAATTAAGTTGTGGTTGCTCAACTTGGAAGGAAGCCATAGAGGAAGTTTAGTTGGTTAGCTGATCTTGGGGTGCAAAATTTTGAAATTTTTCTGGTTTTTAATTGCTGAATTGAAGTCTTTATTCTGAAAATGCTGAAACAATGAGAATATTCTCCATCTGAACCTTGCTTTTAGCTTTGAGCCTTGGAATGAACTGGATTGAAATGGTTGGAAAAGAACAAGGCAAGGTACTCCGCTGATCCTAGGCATGCTAATTTTAATTCTGATCCAAATCAGGCCTCGTCCACTTGGTTATTAAGTCCTTTGGGGTGCTTTATCACCTAGCTACCTAAGGTCCTTGTGATCTGGGATAGTTGACCCAAAGCCGCTACATGGGTGGAGAGAAAAGTCTGTGGTGAAAGAAATTGAAAGCGCTTCAATTGAATTATATGCAAATGCTAGCTGAATAGATTTTTCTCTTATGGATCAAGAGTATGTGGCATTGAAAGGTATGATGGAATATGATCTTACTTCATGCCCCTTGTCGTTTCTATGGTTGGTGAAGGAAAAAGGTGGATTGGCTCAAGGTTAAAGGCAAGGCTCTTATGGTTTTGTTTCTCATTTGTTAGCTCCGAATGACTTCATGTTTTTAGAAAGAATGAATTGTTTTGGAAAACTTGAATTGCCCCCTTGATTGGTAAAGCTAGTAATTCTTTCCTTCTGTGCTCTTCCTTTTCTGTTGAGTTTCATTAGCTTGGTTTTACTTGTGCTTGAGAGTTTTGCTTGGGGACAAGCAAAAGACTAAGTGTGGGGTGATTTGATAAGTGTGAAATTGATATGATTTTATAGGTGCTAAATTCTTATTTATGCAACCTTTTTATGTGCTTTTTCACACTTATCCTATGCTTTTCATGACTCTTACTTTGGGCAAGAACTGATGCAATTTATATGTTTTAAAGCAGGAAATGATGGTAGAAATGCATAGATCTCCTCACGAGCTTTCCAACGCCGCAAACGGGGAAACAAATCGGAGCTCATATGAAGAATTTAGACTGTCAAAGTTGTGTCGGTGCAACATATATATATATATATATATATATTTCCGAGACTGCCGTGAAAGGATTGTAGAAGAAGAAGGGGGAAGATTGGAAATATAAAGAAAGTTGGGGGCTGGAAAAAATAAAAAAAAGAAGAAGTTTACGATTTATAGAAAAAGAAAGAAAAAAATGAAAAAAAAAACAAAACGTCAAAGCGCACTTGCGCAGGAGAAAAATATAAAAAAAACAGGAAAAAAGAGAAGAGAATGCGAGAGGCGTTTAACGGGAGAGAGGAGAAAAGAAAAGAAATTATGAAAAAAGAAGAAAAGAAGGAGCACAGAGGAGAGAGGAAAATAAAAGAAAGAAAGAAAAGAAGAGGGGAGGCGCAGGACAGACGCATAGAGGGGAAAGGAATAAAAAAATAATAAAATAATGGTTGAAAAGGGAGACAATTAGACACACGGATAAAAAAAGAAAACAGACAGACAGGCGCTGGAGAGAGGGGGGAGGATCGCAGAAATAAGACAGAGGAGAACGACTGGAAGGATTTACATTACAGAAAGCGGCTCTCTCATACTCTCTACCGGCGCGACTATTTCCAACCGTGGAGAAGAGGATTTCTGCTCCAATTTTATTCATCTGCTCAACTTTTACATGGCGAATTTAAGAACTAATAGCAAGATGATTTCTACTCTATCTTCTTGTGTTTGTTCTTTAAATATGTTAGGCTAAAGGATTAAATCTTGGGTGATGGGGGATTTGTAGTTAGACTGATATTATGATTATTTTACCGGTTGATTGAGATATTTATTTGTATTGTTCAGGTTGTTGTTTTTATTTACGTTTTTAATAAAAGCTGCAGATTTTTATTATTAGCTTTGCGAATTTCTGTCAGGATCTGATCGGTGAATGATAGAAAGGTCATAGCAACCTGTTAATCTGTGGAAAAATTGATTAGATTAATTAATTGGACCTTCAGATGCATGAATAATTCTCGCGCTTAATTCTTTTATTTGTATGGCATTAGTTCGTGATTCGGCCTAATGTGTTACGGGTAGAAGAGCTCAATTTGACTTGGATTTAGTCTTAAAGAGATAAAAAGAATTTGCCAATCCAAGTCTCAATTAACCGGTGATTAATTATATAATCTGGCTAGCAAAGAATTCCCCTGAACCCAAGGTTCCGTTTCATTCATCTCTTTACACAATTTTATTTAATTTCCTCGCTTGCTACTTTTAGTTTTTAAACCAAAACAAACGACAACCCTTTTAATTTATTAATTTCTAGGATTAGATTTTATAACTAAGTCCCCGTGGATTCGACCCCGGTAGCTTCTAGTTCACTATACTCTTTGACCGGGATTTATTTTTGCAACCTGTGGGCATTTTTAGATTTATAGATTTTCTAGGATAATTTTCTTAGTTATTTATATTTGTCTCTCATTTGCTCGTTTGCAATCATATGTATCGTAAATGTGATTCATCGTTAATCTAACGGTAGTTAGCAGCTCACATAATACAAGTTCCAATTAGGCACGGATAACAACACGTAAGAAACGTAAACAATACATTTTCCATGCAATTATCTTAGTCGTTTTCGCACATAGCAAATAACACACAACAGATGTAACTCGGTAGCAAACAAGCTGCAAGAAGATCATACTGTACACCGTAGACGCCACTCGCCAACTCCCGGCAGGCGTCCCGTCTATCCCTCTCCTAAAATTTGATTCGTTGAGAACGTTTAATTAAATACCTCCTTGTATATCGTCTAAACGTAACTATGAAATGATTAGGCATTTCGTTTTCATTATTTCATGTGAATTACGAGATGTTCCCTTAATCCTCGTTAGCTCGTTTATGTCGTGACTATGTTACTTGATGAGTGTCTAAATGAGCATGTTTTAGGGGAGTATTTCATATGTTTAATTAATCAACACTTTTCATGCTCATTTCTCCACTCTGGCTTGTTTTCCTCTAGTTTTGTGTTTCATTGGTGTCTTACACATTTATTGTTTAAACAGGAGGAATAACATAGAGGAGTATAAAGTAGATGAAGAGAGGAACGCGTGGGCGCAAACGGATCCAAAATCGGAGTTGAAAGAAAGAAGAAGATACAGCATTTCGAAGTTAGCCTACTGGAACCGTCCGACCATAGGTCTGGGTCGGACGTGGGTCGGACGGACTTTTAAAAGAACGTGATTTTTGTCCCCGAGCTACTGGAACCGTCCGACCCATAGGTCTGGGTCGGACAGACTTTAGAAAACGCGTTTTCACCCCGAAATTGCTCCTGGACGCGTCCGACCCAGGGTGGGTCGGACGGGTCGAAAATTTGCCCAGAAATCAGATTTTAAAAGGAGAAAAGAGAGGAGAGAGGGCTATTCGACACAGAACAGAAAAACGACGGAAAAAACAAGAGAAAAGAGGAGAAGAAGAAGAAGGAAAGGGAAGGAAGGAAAAAAGAAGAGAAGAAGGAGGAGAAGGCTCACCTCCATGAAGCTCTTCCTCAATCTCCCATGGCTATTTCTTCTCCCTTCTCTCTCTTTTGTGCTTAATGGTTGTGTAGTTTCCTTGTATCTTGGGATGGGGATTTTGCCCCAAAATCCCTAAAACCTCCATTGTTGAATCTGGAACTTATTTTTATGCTTTATTTAGTCTTTGAGCTTAATGAAGATGATTATTGGGTATTTATGATTCTTAAAACTTGTTGCCCATGATTTGAGGATTAGTTTAGGGTTTTACCCAAATTATCAATTATGTGTTAAATTGGTTGGTTTGGCTACCCGATTAGTTTAGCATTATTGTGGGATTCTATCAAATGTTATTCAGAGATAGAAACCTAAACTGTTAGAGACTAAAAACGGCGTTTTTGTTTTGTACTCTGATTTCGATAATTTTGAGATTAGACTACATTGCAACTTAGTGGAACTTGAGCTTAGTGCTATCGATTGACCCTGGGCTTAGCAGAATGAGAAAGTCTCGATTAAATTGGTTAGGATTAGTAGGCCTAGATTAGGTTGCTAATTACTTAAGCGTTCCCGTGGTTTAGCTATGAGTTCGAGGTTCGAAATCGGTAGTAAGGGGGAGGACGGGTGCAAATATCCATCCCGGGCTACACCTATCTAGATAGTTTTAGTGTTTATTGCTTTTCTTTATTTCTCCAATTACAACCCAGAAAAACCCAAACCCCTAATTTAATTTATGCATTTTGTATATATCCTCTTGCACATTTACTAAGCTTAAATAGCTAGACAGTTACGAAGTCCCTGTGGATACGACCTTGTTGTACTACAATGATTGGGTTCACTGCCCATAGTTAGCAAGATAGTTTCAACATTATTTTGCTCAACATTACTCTAAGGTATTATTTTCATGCACCTTGGTTCATGAAGCCTTAGTATTTAGGAATTGTAACTCTATATTATAAGTATATTCCCCTTATAAATTTTCTCTCACTCAATCTACTAACTTATATACATACGCATATATATATATATGCGTATATGTATTATATACATACTTAACCACTTATACTATATTCTTCTTCATTACTGCATGTTATTACATAGACATGCGCTATATATGGTTATAAGACTTGTAATGTTCATTATTACCATATAGTATATCATTCCATAATATTTAATATGATCCAAATACATATACAACATACTCCTCGTGTATATATATATATACCTACCTTATGTATATCGCATGCTTCCTTCCGTTTAATGTCATAAAACTTTACTACCATCTTAATATTCCTCAAATGTCATGCCTAGCGTGATTATTCCTCCAATATTTTTATTGCAACATAACCCCAAATGTCATTAAGTGTTTACAAACAATTTCCTTATGCTTGTATAACATATAGTTTTTATTCATTAACCAACTATAGTAAAATTTTACTCCTAAATTCTCCTAATATCATAAAAGACCCCAAGCTGTTCGAATTCTTACTCCAGCCCTTAACTTTCAGTTATTTACACTCTAACCCCAAGAATTTTATAACTTTTACACTTATGTTATAATTCTTGTTTAACCTATAGTTTTAACACCATAATTTATTTCAACCCAAACTTACCCCCTAATTTACATAAATTACCGCCCAGACCCATATGTCATGCGGTTCTAACTATATTTTCCTTTATTTATGTTTTGACCCCTTAATCTTTATAACCTTACAATTATGTCATAGTTATTATTATAACCTATAGTTTCTACCCTTTATTCATCTAATTCTAAATTCACCCTTATAATTATGAAAATCACCCAACAGACCCCATACATTTCCGTTTTTAATTTATACTCTTCCTTAATTACCAAATTGCCCCAAAACGTTATAATTGTTATGTTTCATGTTATAACTCTTTTTAATTCCTATGTTTCCACATCTAAACCCAAGTTCTGGTTATTATTTGACTAACCTCATTTCCGGCCTTTATTACCCATGTATAGCAAGAATTTTATAGAATTATATTTTGGCCCCAATCTTTCATAGAATTTACATTTAACTACAAAACTTTATTTTAAATTACAATTTTAATTCCTTTCCAAGCCACACCCATTAGTTCGGCTATATTACAACCCGACTCCTCTATATTTATTCCCTTTACATTTTGTAATCCTTTTTATAGCCTAAAGTTTATTAAATATCTTATAAATTTTATAACTACCTTTAATATTATTGTTTGTAATAAAATTTTCCTAACACCTCCTTATGACTTGGATATTTTTCCTAAGTCTTCAAATACTTCTAATTACTCAAGGACCCCAAACTAGCATTTACACCAGAATTATAATCTATGCTATTTATAGCATTTATGTTACATAAACATTATATTATACATATCTAAATACATGGTTGTAACTTAAACTTTAATATAAACTTTAAATGCACTAAAATACACATTATTCACAAGTTATTCTCGGCTTCACCCCAAATTCTCTAGAAATTGCAATCTTACCCCAAAACATTTATAAACTTGTCATTTAAGTCTTTAATCCTTAGCTAGCTTAGCCAAATGCTACAATACAAGTTTATATTCATTTTTTATATCATCATGGAGCTTCTCATCCAGCACTCCCTCGGCTCTAATTTAATTAACACCCCAAGGTTTCTAAAATTTCATTTTTGCCCTTATAACTTAACATATGTACAATTAAGTTACCTAGCTGCCATATAACACATCCAAATGTTCATATATAAGTTTGTACAGATTAACAACTCAAAATGTAACATTTCTCTCTTAGAAGTCTCGGCCATGTAAGAGCTCCATCATAACCTAATTCCTTAAGACACTATTACTTGTTTTAGTTCTCTAATCACTAGTTACACTAGCTCAAGGTTTATAAACTGAATCACACTCATTCTTAGGTCAAAATAACCCTCTTAGTAGTCCTAGAACTTGACACTAATTAAATCTCAACAAGAAAAGACTTTAAGACATCAAATTAAGCATTTAAGGAAGAAATGTTAACCTTAAGCTTATGAACTTGTTTTCCCCGCTTGGAAAGCTTGGAAATCTCATCCCTTTTGAAGAAACATGACCAAGGATCAGACCTCTATCAATTTAAAGAGTTAAGGGGCTTAGAACACTTGAAACACTCCAAAGGAAGGCTTACCCTTTTTATCTCTTATATGCGGTTTCTTGCTGGATATTGGGTCAGCAATTGGAGCTTGAAGATCCTTCATTTAATGGGTGAAAATATGGAGAAATTCAGTTAGAGAACTAGCTTGAAATCGGCCAGCATAAAGGAAGGGGGAAATGACCTTAAAACACTTTTTCTTACCTTAAGAAGTGTTCTTATGATCTCTTGCTCCAAAGCTTGATTCCAACCGAATTGGGGGTGATTTTTGAAAGGGAACTCGGACTGGGGGAGTGGAGAAATGATGGTGATGGTTAGTTCATTAGATAGAGCTTGAAGAGAGGAAAATAATGGACTATTTTATGAATTTAGAGCTTACCTATGGAGGTGGGAGTTGGATTTCCAATGGAGCTGCTTCCTAGCTCAAGAATGCTGCAAATGGAGGGTTTGGAAGTAGCAGCTCTTGGCTGGAATAGTTTATGAGGAAAGAGAAAGTGTAAAATGTCTTAAAAAGTAAGATATGTTTAAAGAATGGAACAGTACTTGGTGACTCATCCTATTTAATTAGATATTTGTTGCTTAGTAAATGGGGGGAATACTCCCCTTGTTTGCCACCCAGATCTGGTCAAATTGGGGTCTTATATTGACCATTGACTTTATTAAGTAATTAAGCCTTAATTTGACATTATTTGGGTACTATTCACATTTTGGTGCCAAACTTTGGATTTTTTTTTGTAAATCCTTTGAATTAGGGTTGCTAATGTAAAACTAAGTAGTACACGGGTTAATTAAGGTATATACAAGGCTACTTAGCCACTCAAAGTCAAATTTTGAACACTTTCATAAAGATGTGTTTTAAGGAGTTTTAGAGCTCCTTTTTGTGTTTTAACTCTTTCTAAAGTTTGGTTTACTTTGGTAATAATTTTATCTTATTATTTACCTTAAATATAAGGATTATGAATTCTTTGGACCCTAATTGAGGTTACACAATTTTTTAAGTTACTTAAAGCACATTTTTGCCTTAAGTGATTTTTAAGCATTTTCTTGCTTATGTGTAGTCTTAGGTTGTTCCTCAATATTCTTAAGGCATATCTTAGCCTTATAAATAAATAACTAACCATTGATTTACTCTTTTAATTTAATTAATTATTGATTAATTAATATAATTTAGTTTTGGGGTATTTCACTTATGATCATCATTACTTGCATGCACCATGATAACAACCCTCAAAATCACAAACAAGAGTCTTAAGTGTTGGCATGGAAACTACAAGTAAACGAGGCCTCATGGACTATTGCAGAGTAGTTATGAAGAGCCAAGTGCCCCAAGCCCAAGACAAAAAACAAACAGACAAGAAACAGATAACCAAAAACTATCTAGAACGATCATCTAACAAAGGGCTCATGGGTAAACAAAAGAGCAAAGAAATACTACTCTAACCAATACATCTCCTGAGAGTAGGGATGGCAATGGGTGACGGTGCCCGTTTAACCCGATCACCCGATCCGCTAAAATGGGTGAAAAACTCGAAAAAAACGGGTGACAGGTGAAACAGGTGCGGGTGACGGGTCGGGTCGGGTGAACATTTTACACCTGTTCATCCGACCCGTTCACCCGATTCGTCACCTGTATGTATAAAAAAATATACTTATCCCATATTTGTTGAGATAAGTTTAGAAATATTTTGGCTAATACTTTATGTTTTGAGTATATTTTTGACATTAGTTGATGTGGTATGCATTATTTAACAAATATGAGTGTATTTTTTTTAAACTAAGCTTTTATAAGGTAATAAAGACTATAAATTTTGCTGGAAAATAAAATAAAACGGGTGAACCCGTCACCCGTTTCACCCGCGGGTGACGGGTGACGGGTCGGGTCGGGTGGTGCGGGTGAAAAACGGGTGAAGGGTCGGGTGGAGTGTCACCCCCGAATCCGACCCGTTGGCATCCCTACCTAAGAGCTACTTAATTGTACTAAAACATAGAGATAAAGACTAAATAAAACCAATTACTACCTAAACGCTTCACCAAACCACCTATGGTGGTGGCAACCGACAACTTTAGAAACCTCCATGAAATCCTTCAACTACAAGAAACTCGACATGCATGGGGCCTGCTTCTTTTCTCTCTCCTCTATACTTACTATTCCAAACTGGATTGAGTAGTATAACTACTTTTATTTCTCCCTACTCTTTTCTCTACATGCTATTTTGTTTAATCGTGAGTAGTTGATGAATCCCTAAGAATTTTATTATGCATTGCGATTTTGTTGTGTATATAATTCTTACTTAAGATCGGATAAGCAATGACATCTAAGCTAAGTTAAACTATATAATTTGTACTCTCCATTTATGATGCTCCTCGTGGACTTAAATATCCATTCTAGATAATTAGGAATTTGTGATGTGTCCCAAGGATTTTCTATACTTTCGATGTCATATATGCATATATGAGTGAAGATACATGCAATAGTTTGTACATATGTGTATAAAACATACTCCCTCTGTCCTATGGACAATGTCCACTTTCCTTTTTTTCCTTGTCCCAAAATGATGTCTCACACACTCTATAAACTTTCTTCCTCCTCTCTACTTTTACCCACTTCCTTAATTTGCGTGCAAAAGCAAACCAGACATTGTATCTGGGACGGAGGGAGTAGGTTGTAGACAAAAGTTACTCCCACCAAGCTGTCACAGGGAGCTATTCCTACAAACTAGAGGTGTTCCATACTAATTGGCCCGGGAAAAATGTCTCAAAAGTCTGTCAGTAAAAAAAAAATCCTACGGACTTGACATAGGATTTGATAAAAAAGCTAGGTCAGATTCCCACAAAATTTTGATGTGTGACCAAACTGGGCAAGTTTATTATATATATATAAGATATAAGAATATAATATATATTTAATTTAATTTTATATAATATTTATTTACAATAATAATATTATATATAGAGTATTTGATTATTTTTGGCTGGATCAGAAATATGATATTATATAATATGGAAAATGCAAGCTGAAGATATAAATATGTATTATTGATATTTATCTATCTCTTACATTCCCATTTTTCTCATCTGCCATCTGCTATTCCAACAATAAGCATTTTGTGCTTCGTAATCTTCATAAAGAATTTATCCTATATTATGATCCACAACTTGGCCCTGGAATGGGTATCCTTGGATACTTACTTCTCCAATTTTATCGTACTTTTCTCTTCGTGATTATCAAGTAATCATTAGAATAAAATGTGACACTAAAGTTCATCTAAGCTTCTAGCATTGTACTTAGGATTGAGCAAACGTTTAGGTTATTTCGGATAACCGATATAACCATATTTTTTTCAGGTTGATTATCGTATTTTTCAATCGTTCAATAAACTTTTGGTTATTTTCGATTATCCTCAGTTATCGGATATTGAAATTCAAACTCCGACTATCTATACTAACCAGACTTTTTTTATAAATTTTTTAACGTAAAGGTTATTTCTGTTGTTTTTTTCCAAATTTATGTTGTATTACGGGTTTGTATGTAAAGATGTCATCAACTTTTTATTTCTGATTTGTTAGTTTGCTTTTGTCGGTTATTTCATAAAGTTCGATTATTTCATGAAGTTTGATTACTTTGATTATTTTAAGAACTTTGGTTATTTCAAAACTTTAGTTATTTCAGTTATTTCAGAAACTTCGATTATTGGGCGGTTAACGGTTACTAGTGTAATATATAAAACGGTTATTGGTTAAAACAAATATTATTACTAAATTCGGTTAATTCAGGGATAACCGAACACCGTATTTTATTCAATGTTCAATTTGTTCTTTGATTTTATTGTGAATCTGACTTGGTTTTGAATTGCGTTTTCACTCTGTTAAACTTAAACCCCACAGAAATGTGTTTCGATTACCTACTTTGTTATTGAGAGATGTGTATATTCAATGGTGAATTTATGGCTTTGTCTTCATCATTGCTGCTTCTGATTTTTGCAGTTTTTGCTCCGTCCGGACAGGGATCGGACGCCTGTGCATTTAAACGGTTTTCCCTTTGTCCGGACGGGGTGCGAAGACAATGTCAGGGTTTGCAGTTCGACTTACGTCCGGACTTGTAAGCCCGGACACAAGTCCGAACATTCTTCAAATTTAACTCTTGGCATTTGTCTGAACTTGCAAGCCCAGACACATGTTCGAACTTCTCTGTTTTGAGTCTCGGGCCTGAGCACATGCCCGGACACCATCTGATTTCGTCTAAAATGTTCATTCGAGCTTCGTTTTGACTTCCGTTTGTGTGGGTATGATCCCTTAAGTGTGTATAAGCTTTTTGACATGTTTTAGTTATGCATTTACATGCATTTCCATTATATAAATATTCATTTTGTTTATGTTCTCTAAGCTGCTTTGAAAGTGTGTATTGAACTCTGATTTCTGTTTAACTTTCTGTGTTTTGTCAGTCTTAGCATATGACTTCTGTTTTAGCAACGACTTCAGCTTCGTTATGTAAAGCTATTTATTATGTCGTGTTGTTCCTTTTTAGCAACACCTTATGTTCTGAACGTGAGCCTCTATTTTGGGACCTAATACTTTACCTTTTGAGACGTGGATGGCTGGGTTTGGCTATCACGTAGGATGCTACGTAGACGTCATTTTATTTCTATGGGACCGACGGGTCCTTTGGTCTTCGGGCCATTTCTGTTCTGGGGTCGACGGGCCCATTGGTCTTCGGACCATTTATGCGTTGTCGAGGGATCTTTTGACCCATGGGTCTCTAACCCAATTCTATATGTGAGTGCTATGAACTAGGGCCCCGCTCTATTTTGTTAAGGATTCGGATTTGTCAACTGATCTGTTATGAACCGCTATGTTTGGCATCCACTCTATTTGTAAACGTTCTGATTGTGAACTCTGTCAAGTTATGCCAAATGTATTATGACATTAGCTTCCGTTAAATTTTGAGATTTGACAGCTTTTGACACGAGACTCTGCTTTGTGTTTGGTCTCATTCTGAAAGTATGGCTTCTGGTCCATTGTCTTATGTGTTTAATAGTTTTGGTTTATGAACTTCTATTTTGTTAAGAATTTTGTTCTGTTTGCCAATGAGCCTTATTATGAAATTTTGATTCTGCTTTGTTTTGCCTTTCTGGTATTTAATAAAGGTCTTTCATTGTTTAGCTGTCTATTGACACTCCTATTTCGCCCCGCCTATATTTGGCTTTAAGTGTTTTGAAGGGTCTCTGTATGAATTTTATTTGCTAAACGTATACCTATATGTATGTTATGTTCGGTAAAGTGTTTTGAGCACGCTCAGGCTGATGAAGTTTATCACATGCTGAGCTGTGATTGCTCACCCCTATCTCTGTATGATTTGCAGGTTATTTAGCATTTTGGGCAGGGAATTTCTGCTTCCGTCTTTTAGCTTTGTATTCGAAAATTGTATTTGAACTGTTGACCTTGTGGTCCTTTCGTTTTGTAGCCTTGGAGTTTTGTAAGTTTTGCTAGCTTCTGCGCTGTAAAGTGTATATCGGCTTTGTAAACTCTGATTTTATATAATATATGAGTAATTGTTTCAGTTTTTCATGAGCGTAGCCTTGCGTATCATGGGTAATAAGTGTGTGGCGTGTGATGATTTTAGAACCAGGGTGGTTTTAGGATTGTTACAGAATTTACACTTAATTTATTACCGTAGAGTGAGCGATGTAAGGAGCTCTCAATAAACAATCACTTTTTTATTCTGAAAAAATTATCAATTTACAATTGTGTCTTAATTAATGGTGGCCACGAATCCTGTTCCACCGGTTCCGGTTCCGGAAAATGTGTATTCGGATTCGGAACCGGTTCCAGGCGGTTCCTGGGCGGTTCCGGTTCCGGACTCTGTATTCGCTTCGGATTCGCTCAAATCAACGGTTCCGACCGGTTCCATAGCGGTTCCGGTTCCGGTTCCGGGGCGGTTCCGACCGGTTCCGGAAAGATTCGATCGGCTCTAGTTTCTTCGTTTTAACTCCGATTTTAGATCCGTTTGCGCGCACACGTTGCTCTTTCGTCCACTTTACTCCTAGCTAGGTATTCCTCAAGTTTATAATCTAAATGTGTTAAGAACCAAAGACTTAAATTTTTGTATTGAATTTGCAAAAATTAAAGAGCAAAGCGGATTTTATTATATGATTCACTGCCTCGTTAAAACCTTATTAGGTAAAAACCCATTGGGAAAACCCTAATAAGGAAAAAGAGTACAACTACTAATATGTTACATGATTTCAATTTGGAAGTCTTAAAAGATTACATGGAAATTCATCATCGTTTTGGCCCGATTCCAACGGTAAATTTGACCGGTTCCGGGGCGGTTCCGGTTCTCCGGGCGGTTCTGGTTCCGGTTCCGGTTCGGTTCCGAATCTCAAAACTTGTATTCGGATTCGATTCGCAAAGGGGCGGTTCCGGTTCCGAATCGGTTCCGGCCCGGTTCCAGCCGGTTTCGGTTCCGGGTAGATTCGCCGGTTCCGGGTAGATTCGGATTCGGTGGCCACCATTACTGTTGATCCCATATATATTAAATAACTCTATCGTAACTACGTCAATGCATTATTATTTTTTTGTTCATTTAGATAGTACATTTTTTCTAAGTCAAGCCGCTTAATTAAATACATTATTACAGTAGGTTTTAGCCACAAAGTATAATTAACTCCAGTCAAATTTATATTGATGCAATTACAACTGCAGTGAATTTTCAAATTTATAACCGAAAAATATCTCACAAAAATAAATATTCGCGTTTTACTGAACTAAGTCAAACTTAAAAACGCTAATCAAACATTACCTTCTAAAAATGTACACTTATATATTTATTTACCTTGTAATACAAAAAAAATTACTATCAATCTACCAGATTGAGATTCACGCACAGAATCTTGAATACGACTTCGTGGACTAGGCAAACATAGCTGCTAGTCGGGCTGAACCGTCAAAACCCTACACAAATACACTGAACCAAATTACTATCTTTTCTTTCTCTCGCCTCATATTTTGCAATTCGTCTCTACCCTCTCGAAGAAAGACTTCGAGATCATGTACTTTTTCGTTTCCAACTCTCCTTTTGATCTGTTATATTGATGTGCAATCCCTAGAATGCGTTTCAAATCTGCAAAATTCCTGTCAGAATTGAGGTTTTGGTTTCGGGGATCCATGTGCCATTTTCATTGTTGTTTTCTCTTATCTGCAATGCATATTGGTGTCTCACAACCTGGTGAGCCAATCGCTCGACATGACGAACTCTTGCCCAGACCCAGTTTAATAGCGCATTCTCGCATACTGTCAGCTTCAGATTTCTCGGTTATGCGGTCATACCAAATTCGTTAGATTCTCGCCTGCTGCTAGGTTCAGATTTATAGGTTTTGCGTTTTATATGGGATCGATCTCGTTGATCAATTGATTTTGAACAGAATAGGCATGAGTTTATGTTTCAGTTCGAGAGTTCTACCGGACTGAAGTAGTTAAGCTCAATTAAGTATATAGATTCTGGGCTAGCTTCTCGGTTGTGAGCATGGTCTGGGCGTTGATATGGTTACTTTCGTGATCCTTTATTGGTGGGTATTGATTATATGTATGAGATTCTGATTTACTCATTTTTTATCCTTCCTTGAGTAATCACATGAAAGGTAGATTTCCTTGAGGATATTATATATATGATATATTGTTGATGTGTTATCACTGAATTCCTCTTGTCATCTAAAAAACATTTGCGTTGGTGTTTTGTGACTCTTTGTTATTGGTAAGACAAGGTCATTCAGATAATGGTTCTTTTAGTCCTGATTGACCCTGGTGGGTAAATCGCATAATCCTATGATTGTGTACTTGAAGTAGTCTTGAAACGAAGATCCTCCATTGGGTAGATACTATGGAAACACGAAAGATTTATGTTTAATAAGAAAGTCTTCCGCATAGGCATATTCTATTGTTGAGCAATGTATATATGGCGTGAAGAAGTTCAAACATGGTCTTTGTAACTTTTCAGCCTGCTGTGGTATCTCTATTTTCTCATAATGCGTGTTAATATACACCTTTTGTTGTAGGAATACTATGGCATCAAAATTGAGAATGTTGCAAGGTAAGGCTTGTCAGGCTTCTCAGTATGTTTCCAAACATGGGGATGCCTACTACAAGCAGGTGATGGATCAGAACAAGCAGTACGTGCAAGATCCACCAACTGTAGAGAAATGTAATCTCATGGCCAAGCAATTATTCTACACCCGTCTAGCCAGGTTAGTTTCTGATAATTATCTATATCCCTTGATGAACAGTTGTACTGAATATTGATTTCCTGTTTAGTTTTCTATTTGTTAGTGCAGCTTCATATGTAACCATTTGTGATTGGTTTGGGATTATCTTTTCTGCATTTAGTCTGAATATTTGGTTGCGTTGTGTCATTTTGTGCTCCAATGCTATTATCTGAGAGAAGTAAGAGATCATATTATTATTTCTTAGATGCTTGGCTGGTTGTGGGTAATTTGCTGGAGCTTTGATTGTCAATACATTCATGTTTTCTTAATGGTGAACATCTGAGAGGGCATTGGCTGTACTTATGTGAATTGTTGTCATCTATCTTAAGTGTGCCAAGTATCCTAAATTTGGACCTCTATGATCTCGGACTGAGTCTTGGCTGCTCATGTTAAAATTGAACTATGCAAATGAGGTAACCATCAATGAATTAGTAATAGTGTCTCATTATCAAACCTTCTAGTTGGTTTTTTTCAAAAAAAAAAACTTCTACTTGGTGGCTCTTGAGTTGTTTCCAAGTTCATTTGTTGTGTGCTTGAAATGTGTTTGAGCTTGATATGATTTACAAAACTTAATTGGTCTGAGAGGAGAGGCAAAACTCTAATGATGATGCAGTATTCCTGGTCGCTGCGAGGCATTTCGAAAGGAAGTTGATTACGTGAAGCAGCTTTGGAAGAACAGGCAGGATGTCAAGGTTGAAGATGCTGGAGTTGCAGCGTTGTTTGGACTGGAGTGCTTTGCCTGGTACTGTGCTGGTGAAATTGTAGGAAGAGGATTCACCTTCACTGGCTACCATGTCTGAGTCCAAATGATCATGTGATTTTCCATGCTGAGCGAGCTTCTTTCAATTCTTTTTCTTCCAAAAGATTTAGTTTCACTGTAATACTCTCTCTTAATGAGATACCTTCGATAAATTAAGTGGAAAGGGGGTTGTGATTCAAAACCTTCTCGAGTGGAAACAAGGAAACCCTTTTTTGAGGCTGCTTGCAGTTTTCCTTGAAATTAGCATAAATATGGAGCTCTGTACTTCGCTGTTGGTTTTGGCTTCATGGTTGGTGTTCAATGGGGTGTGAAGGAAACATGGTAATAAAGTAAGTCGCCCTCTGTGCCAAGTAGTTTGCCGGCATTTTGCTCAGGCTCCCTTGATAAACTATCTTGTCTACTTGACCAGAAAGTAGGGCCGCTTAAGCCAGTTCTTTGTTGACATTAATGCTAAGCTCAATGCAAACGCACGTTTGAATAAAGCTGGAGTGCTAGATAAGAGACGGGCTTCACTAAGGTTCCGTTGGTTTGGAGCATTAAATACAGCTTAAAGTATTTATTGACCTTTATGTAGATCTGGCAAAATGCATTGGCTGGTTCAACTCATTTAAAAAAAAAAAGTGTTAACCCTAACCTAAACTCATTTAGTCAAATGGATTCAAAATTTCAACGTAAGTAAATAATATTTTATAGACATAAAACATGTTATAAATTAATAAATGATTAAATATACATATAAATGGCATCATGTGTTTCAGTAGAATCTTTAAATACTCTTAAACTAAAAATTTATACATAAAGTTAAATATATATAATAAGATTACATTCGAACTTAACTGATAATTAAAAACCAGTGATAATTGATTGTACATCATATATACATAGTAATGAAAAGCGAATGAAAATATTTCTTTACAAATTATTGTTTTATATGGCCCATAATTTTTTTTTTGAAAGAAATAGTTATACGGGTTGGCGGGTTGAACTATCCTGACCCAACCCTTTACGAATTTCTCAATCTTAATCCAGTCCATTTATTAAACAGGTTCAAAAATTCAATCCGATTCACTATAAACAGGTTGGTTTTGGGTTGAATTGACAGGTTGAATCCATTTTGCCTGGTCTATCTTTATGGCTCCGTTTGATGGAAGCTGCTACCAAAATGAATAAAGTATATAAGAAAAAAGTTGGAAGAGCTTGCAAAAACTGACAATTACTAAAACGGATAAAGTAGAGGTGAAAAATTGGAAAGTTGTCGGTTGCCGAGACTGGATCATCAAACGAAGCCTATGTATAATGTGTGATTGGATGATACACGATTTGTGCCGCTTAAAACCAACGATCTGCTAAAAATATGACTTTATCATAGATCTTCAATTTGTTCTGGTGAAGATAATACTTTTTCCACTTTTGTGGTTTATTTTATCTCTATGTCCTTCACTCTATAGAGATCTGGGTTCGTTTGGGGACAGCTGCTGGGGGCTGCTGTTGGGTCCTGCTGCTGGAAATTGAGAAGTTGTTTGCTGATGGTTTTACAGAATCTGTCAGCTGTTGGTTTTGGTTGGTGGAACACCTGCTGACGATTTTAAAAAGTAGAGACAGTTGTTAAGTTTTGCTACTGAAAATAGAGAAGCTGTCTGCTGATGATTATGCAGAAGCTGTCAGCTGTTGGTTTTGGGTGTTTGGTGGAAGCCTACTGATTTTAGAAATTGAGAAGTTGTCTGCTGCTGGAAGCTGTTCCCCAAACGAACTCAGATAGTGAGTGGTTTTATTATACTATGGAGGGTAAACTTGTCTTTACAATATTATATAACAATATTGAAGAATATTGCCAAAGAACGGTGATGTAATACAACAATAGATTAAGGTCATTTTTATAATCCAAGTAAGCTTCAATTAATGCTAACATTAAGGCCCTAAAATAATCACGCCCCAAACATATGGGCCTTGAGAGTAAAATCAAATAAAAACATGACATGTATCATTTAGAGTTGGATTAATCTAAACAAAAATATAAAGGTCACTAGATATTTGGGGCTAAATTGTTGGGGTATGTGTGTTTCGTAGTTCTTACACAAACTGCATTTCTTTTTGAAAAATGGATAATGGAGTGGTGTTTTAGTGGGGTGTAAATTTAAACCGGGTGAAAAAAGTGAATCTAACCCGTGTAACTCAACAACCTAAATTTACACTAGATATTGGGTGCACTTTAGGGCTCACTAGCCAAAAAGCGTGAAACCCACTTCGGGTCTACCTTTTGTAATCTACTTTATTTTTATTTTATTTCAACAACTAACTACAAACAGACCTGTTAATTCAACTCGTTTAATTTCTAATACAAAACATGTTAACACTATTAATTATTAAACGGGGTTGACAATGAAATATAAAATATTTATTAAAATTCATAATAGTATTTATTTTATTTTAAATGAATAGACTATGTTAGAACACTATATATCTCTAATTAATATCAGAAATCATATTAAGTTTGATTAACTCATACAATGTATATTTTTCATTTATAATAGATTATTTGCGTTTATGCAGTTAGATATGTCTAATCAAAATATATCTAATTATATGGTCATGTTTGAAAAGAAGATTATGGGATAGATGAAACTTGTTCTTTAAAGCTTTCATTAATCATTATTTTAAGGAGCTTTTGTTCTATAATCTTCTAATAAGCTATCTTATATTCTATTCAATTACTTGTTGATCTTAGATGCCCAGGATAGAAGAGGTACGTTTGGATTGTTGAAGGGATTGTTTATTCATCTCTACTACACCCTATTTATAGTAAACAAGCATACAACTACAACACTTCTCTTACTCACATGTCTAACTTATTTCAACTATGGTAGGCTGCTTATTCAACAATAGCAGCTGCCTAGCTACTTCTTCTAGATGAAGTTGGTGTTGATTATTCAACACTCCCTCTCAACATCAACTTCCTATTAATCTATAGTACACATGTAGCTTTTATATGGAAAAACTACGAACCATCTCTTTCACGTTGTTGCTATATGGGCAAGCTCCTCACTGTCTCTGTAGAGAGTGCATCGTCCCATAAGGCAAGCTCCTCTTCATCTACTGTAAAGAGTGCATCAACATCCTCAAGGGCAAGCTCCTCTTTTTCTACACCTGAGAGGGCATAAACGTCCCATTCGTCTTCATTCCTTGAAGTAGCAACATTGTTCTCTATCATCTTCTTCCTTGACCAACAATCTTTCGCCATATGACCTTTCTTGTTACAGTTGTAACACTTTCCTTCAAACTTTTGACTATTATCATAGTCGTTCCAATTTGCTATTGCTTTTGTTCGATCACTCCACTTGCCTTGATGACTCCTCTCTTCATGGCTATTCAGTCCGGATCCATCTTCAACTCTCTGTTTAGAATTCCACTTGCCTTTCTTAGCATAGAGTGTCTCTTCCTCGTACTTTAACGAGACTCCTCCCATTTGCTTAGCCAACGCTTCTTGACTAGCTAGCAAGTTTTCAAATTCCACAAGTGATGGCTGCACTTGCCAACCTTGTATAGCAGCAATAAAGCTTCTGAATTCAGGTCTAAAACCATGGATGATGATTTTTTCCATCCTGGTATCACCAATTCGAGCTTCCGGATCCAACTCAGAAATTTCTCGGCATAACAACTTCACTTTGTGAAAGTACTGCGCAACCGTCATATCATTTTGCGTAACTGACAACAGCTCACTCTCCAAGAGTTGAAGCTTTGTGTCATTCTTTTTCGAGAACAACTTGGCAAGTGTGTCCCAAGATTCTTTAGGAGTCTTCGCATCTCGAATGTGTTCAAGAATTCCTTCTTCAATAGTCAGATTGAAGGTGAACATAGCTTTGTCTGCTTTAATCTTCCATTTCCGCAGCGCGTGTTCTCCCCTTGGCGGCTTTACTTCTGTGTCATTAACAATCTCCCATAAATCTTGTCCTTGCAAATATGACATTATACAAGTAAGCAAGAATTATAATTATTGTTGCTAAGCTTTTTAATTCCACCGGCAATTTGAAAATCTGCCATATCTCAACTCACACTTCTTTTAAAACTATTTTCCCACACTCTTAGACAGCAAGGCTTTTTTTTTCCGGTCCCTCTCACCTTTTTCTTTAACCTTTCCTTTTTTTTTTTACTTCACATGCTCATCTCTCTCCCACTCTTTTTTTTTCAACCGATAACAACTTCTTTTTTTCTTTTAAAATAAATCACTTCACTCTTCTATTTTGAGTTCACGCGAGCAGTATTCTTTTTGCTTTCCGTTTTGTTTTTTTTAAAATACCTATTTCTCCACACTCACATCAATTTTACTTTTTCTTTTTTTTCTTTTTTATAATTCACCTGACTCCACACCTTTTCTTTTCTTTTTTTTTTATTTCAGCCGATCATTATTTTCTAAAGAACAAATCGCCACCAGCAATAATTGAGGGAGTACCACTCCGTGAACAAGAATTTGAATCTGTTTTTTTTTTTCCTTTTTGTTTTTCAATAGCCACTCACTAAATGACAATATCACTCTCTTTTTTCTTGACACACAGCACATGTCCCTCTTCTTCCTCCAGCCGTTCTATTCTTTGTCTCTCTATTTTTTAATTGACAAGGCTGGAGGATTACGAACAACAACTGTGGAGAAGAGAAAGCTCTCAGATCTTACTGGTGGGTATGAACGTACAATGGAGATTTGAGAAGAAACTGAGTAAGAACTCAGAGAATAGGTGATGAGTTGGAAGCCAAAATTTGAAGTTTTTGTACGCAATGGCTTTGATTGATTGTGTTGGCTCTGATACCAAATGTTGAACTTAGATGCCCAGGATAGAACAGGTATGTTTGGATTGTTGAAGGGATTGTTTATTCATCTCTACTACACCCTATTTATAGTAAACAAGCATACAACTACAACACTTCTCTTACTCACACGTCTAACTTATTTCAACTATGGTAGACTGCTTATTCAACAATAGCAGTTGCCTACTTCTTCTAGATGAATTTGGTGTTGATTATTCAACATTACGCACCTACCCCTATTCTTTATACTTATTACAAAAATAATCAAATAATATTATACCTTTTTTGGTAACTTAATAGTACATGTTCTATTAGACTTTTCAAATATCACAAAAACACTTCTCTAAAATTACTTACAAAACAATAAATTTCATCTAACTATATTCATCTATTATGAGAATGGGGCCTTAACGAGTCAATTGAACACAATCAATTTAATTCTTCGTGTAAAAAATCATAACTTTAACCTATTAATTTTGTGTTAGTTTCTTTTCGGTTAAACAAATCATGTAAAAAATTATCAAAAAATACCATGCTAGTGTTATACATTCACCAGGAGGTGGCTTAAAGTCGATTATAAAGCAAAAAAACTATATGATGAGCTTGTTTTCCAACGTTGGGCTCTCTAAAATCTCTATCTTCTACCATAGTTTTTTTTTTCTTTTTTGAAAACTCTTCGACCATTAGTTAGCATAGTCATTCTTGTATATTTTCCATTTAAAAAAATTTAAACAAAACCACTTACAACTAGTAATTTTACACAATTAACTAGATACGTTAGTCAGAACAAGAACACCAAACCCCTTAGTGCATTGTGATATTATTATCCGTGCTTAGTGTAATATAATATATAGAGATCATTAGCTAATTAATACCATAAACTAATTAATATACGACACTGAGGGCTAAAGTGACGTTAAAAATTCTACTCACGTTTGTTCAAAACAAGAGATGTTTTAGATGTGTCACACATTTTTATGAAAGAGTTTAAAATAGCTTGTGTAACCTTAATTTTATATTAAAGTATAAAAAAAATATACACCCTGTTGGGAAACAAAAAGTAGAGTGCAATTAAAACAATAATAAATATAAAGAACAAACTAGAAAAATAGATAAAAATCTAAAACATAGAGAAGGGAGTATTATGGATAGGAAAAAAGAAGTAAAAAGGTCAAAGCAAGCGGGCAAGGAGAGGAAATAGAAAAACATTTCATAAAATGAGAAAAGTATCGAGATATCTATTTGAAGGGGAAGAAAGATGATTCCCATAGTAGATTGAGCTACTCATGGAGAGTGTGGCTTGGTGACAGGATGAAGATGAACCCTATCTTTCCTCCACTAATCCAATATTAGATGCCAAAATCCTCTTAGAAGCCTAATCATCACAAAGAGGCCAAGAAATCACTATAAGGAGCCGTTCGGTGTGTGCGAATAGTAGATTAATCTGCTTTTGAAAAAGCATACACGACAGGTGTTAACCTATAACTTGTTAAGACTCTGCAAAATATGTTTGTGTCCGGTCACCATTCGTTAACCACGGACACCTTTAACTTAACGCAGATATTGCTGCGTTTGCTCGCTCCCAGCGAACGAGCTCTAAAACATTCCATACCTACCACAGATTATTCTTCTTCATTTATACTAAAAAGCTAGGAGTTATTTACTAAACTACCCTTAGAGATATTACTTATCACTTGGTAAGAAGAAGAGATGGTGAAAAATATTAGTTCGTTTATAAATTCAAATGTTTGCCTGCGTTTGCATCAGTTTTTGTGTGAGTCTATCATTTCTTGTTTGTTTTATTTTGACAGCTGAACAACTGACATCAAACGAACCCATAAATACTGGATTTCGAGCAGAAGGATGCTAGAAGGACTAATTCAACTAACTTATTATAGATTGCAATGTGTTAAGCTTATGATCACAACTAATTTCCTAATGAAAGAATGTTGTTTTGTTTCTTATATACTAGGATTAAGTTCATATTCTTGATTGCAAACTGGTGCAATACATACTAGTATTAGGCGTCAGTTGGTAGTATGTTCGCTAGGGAAATTTTAAATATGTAAGGGTGGGTTGCTCAATGTGGGGTACGTTTTTTAACGATGGGTAGCAATTAGATTAAAGTCTAAACATTACAAACCTAGTGATCCATCTAATAAGGGTTTCAAACCATGTAGATGGGACTTCATTGAAATGCCACTAACCAAAAATCACAACTATCTACCATACACATATAACGAGGGATACGTTTCTTTTGTGTTTCAATTTTTGGCAACCTTTTGTAGTGTTGTTGTAACTACTGGATGCCTGGATCACCTTCAGAAAAAATAGAAAGCTATTAAGAGCACCCTAGTAAATGGATGAAAATATAGTAAGTTCGTAATACGTCATGAAAAAGTTTCATACTGTGATGTATATCGATTGAAAAATTCATTTTTGATATACTACAAAAAAAAGTTTCATAATTCACAATATATCTTGATTTCGTGAAATCACCTCAAATAATGACTATTTTACCCCATACATTGTAGATTATGTTTTAAGTCAAGTTTACAATGTCACATCTTTTATTCGGAGGCATTTCTAAATAAATTTTATAAAAGTATTTAAAAGTATATTAAATTTAAAAATTACTAAAAAACATATTAATAGTTAGTCAACGTGTAGTAGGAAACTTTTTCATGACATATTATAAATTTCCCCTCAATAGACTGACAAAATAACATCCCACCCTGGCTCAAGTAAAGCCTTCAAATATCGTCCCATCTCTTCACCAAAAGAAATATCTATGCGGCTGCTCCTTATCTCCTATACTCACCAAAAGAAATATCTATACGGCTGCTCCTTATGTCCTATACCAATAACCTACCATCCGTTCTTTCTTTACCTGTAGCTACGGGCAAATCCATCTGCCAGTGCCTACTACTATTTCTCAAATTCAAAAGTTAGAATCAGAGACAATTTTTGAAGCAAAAGGCAATGTTTCAACGGAACTGCACTGACTATATTAGTATTCATGGTCATTTATTTGAACCCCAAGCTGTGTGTGCATCTGCTCTTTATCCTACCGTTTATAGAAAACTATTCTTGAACGCCATAATCACTCTCGGTGAGAAGAACAAAACAAAAGCCAACACAGAGCCAAAGAGCAGCTTGATTGCATGCTTCACTGGATCGAGGTCAGAGTCCTCATCCTCCTGCTCAGTAGACATTGTGGCTGCAGACATTGCTTGGGCAGAAGGAAGAGCTTCTACCACAGCATCAGCCAAATCAGTAATGAATGATGATGTGCAGTTGAGGGCAGGGACTCGGCCCCAGTTTTCTATCCCCGACTCCAGTGCAAGTTCTCTGTACTCCATATCTATTTCTTCCAATGTTTCAATGTGCTCACTCACAAAGCTGTACAGAGATGATTCAACTTGTTAGCACGCCCATACGATCCCAATCCGTGCCGTACAATTTATATGTAATGCAAGTATCATTCACCATGAGAGCAAATGATCTTTTAACCAAATCCATCATTATTAAATCTGTTGTCAAATTGTGTACATAGAATTTCGCAGCATAAATGTTAACGCAATAATGGCTAATGTCTAACAAACAGGAAAAATAAGAAGATGCTATAGGTATGAGCTCAAGGTACAGCAAATTGTTCAAACCATATACTAGTAGAAACATATCAGAATGTGCATAATTCATGGTAGAGCAACACAACTTCGAAGATCAATAACAGCAAATTTTGTCTCACCTGACAGGAACAGCCAGCAAACTCTTGATTCCCTGCTGACCAAGCTCAACTAGAACTTCATCAGTGTAAGGCTTCAACCATTGCACAGGACCGACACGACTCTGATGGAAGTCGAAAAACAGACAAAACAAGAAACAATTTGCATTCAATAAATTGCACACGGCAAACCCCACAACTTAACAAGTGATAACCACCTAAAGAATGTCAAAGAAAAAGGGCCGTGCCACAACAGCTTCATTAACAGGATAACTCAAAATAGGAAAGCATGCATAATTAGTAGGACCTGGTAAGCAAGGGTGTGAGCATTATGGACTCCTCTATCTTTCAGTTCATTCATGATCAAGTAGATGCAATCCTCCATCTGATCTCGGTATGGATCTCCAGCTTCTTCGACATAACTAACAGGGACCCCATGAGCACTGAAGAATATCATGACCTGAAAAATGATTCATGCATATAAATCAGATGTCATACTACAAAAGTGAAAGTAATCATCCAGAAAAGATACACTTCCTTGGACAAACAAAGAAAAACCAGCACACCTCATCAGGGTTGGTAAATATCTGCAGTTCTTTCTGAATTAAGTCAGCCATAGATTGGACATAACCTGGCCGCTGGTACCATGACTTGATTATGGAAACTGGGAGCCTCGAAAGAAACGGGTCATCCCTGATGAATCATTCAGTTCCAGATCAATGTTGAATCGGGTTGAAAATATTGAAAAACAAATGGAAAAAATTGTTCAGCTGTATGTTCTTTACCTGAACATTTGTTGGAGTACTCGAAGACTTGAGCCAGTGGTAGAAATTGAGAATTGCGGATAAAGAGGAAGCACGACCAGTTTTGTGATCCGATCCTTTATTATCTGTAAAATTGCAATTACATAAATCAGTATTAAAGCCTGAAAATACGAAATGCGTGTCAACAGAAACTAAGGCAGTAAAAGGGAACTATATATACATATATTAACAGTAGCTTCAGATTACTGAACAATACCACATCATAAAAGATCAACTCATTCTTCAGTTTCTATTGTACACCAAAAGCAACAATGAACACATATAGGGCTAAGTAATATAACTCATGCAGACTCCATGAGTAGAGTCAAACTGTATCAAACCTAGGATTCAATGTTCAAAATTGTGAAGTTATGATGGTTCCAACTCTTTCAATCCACAAACTCCTATTGCTAACAGAACATCATCAGTTGAACCATATAAATAATTAAGCAGTCCAATCCAATGCCTACCTGATGAATAGCCTCCTCTGTGAACGGGTACCAATATCTCATTCCAACATAAACATTGATGTTACTCTTCTTAGCTTCCAAGACCGCCTTAAGTGCTTGTGCCTGCACAAACAGCAACAAGCAGAATAACAAATTTAACATCATGAGCGTTTGACAAATGATGTCACCAGGACAAATAACCAAAAACACATGAAACTCCTAATTAGTCCAACAACAATTTGAGAAAGCAAACCTGTTCATTTGTTATCTTTCGCAAAGGTGATCCTCCCCCAATAGCAGCATAACCTTCCTTACTTTTAGGAGCTCGAAAAGTGGAAATTAACTGCGCTAGTGGTCGTTGAAGGAATCTAAACAACCTTGGGAGGCGGATAATGTCCTGTTTCCATAATTGTACTGTGTTTATCAGTCTACGTGGCTGATATGATGATGATTAAAAAAAATTGAACCTCATGGGATTAAAATATATATAACCCAAATACATACTGGATCAGCAAATAGATTGAACAGGAAAGGTTGAACATCTTCAAGCGTGTCCGGTCCTCCAAGGTTCAAAAGCAAAACCCCAATTTTCTCTTCAGTAGCTTGTGATAGAGCTGCTTCACCAGTCTCTACGTTGCTGCAAACACCAGCCACACCACCAGCACAAAGTGTTCTACCAACAGGAGTCCTCTTATGGATAGACTTGCTAACCTTTTTATTAACAGTGTCACCCGAACTGTATGATAGCTGAGACTTCAATACCATGGAAGATCTAGATGAAGAAATGTCAAGCTTCAACAATCCTCGAGGTAAATGGAAATTTGTTGACCCCAAAGCTTTACACTCAGGGACACACCTGTAAGTTTGGTAGGCCTATTAATAAATCTCATATTCCAAGGAATGGAATTGTACAGAATGGCAAATAGGATGATACATTCTTAGTCAGGGGGTAGACTTCGGAAGATGTAAGCACTTGCAGGGATGACAGATAGCGCCTTAAAAATGGATGGTTGAGGGGTGAATGTCCGGATTTTCAAGCAGATACATGGCTTCAAGACGGTAAAATTTGATCTAGTCCTATCGATCGCTATGAGACGAGAGGTATACAAAAATCAATCAAGTCTTGTAGCAACAATTCAAGAATTATTTCAAGTTCTTGACCAGGAGAATGACTACTAGAGTATACAGATGTGGAATAAGAATCCAACTAAAGTTGTCGCAGGACAACGATTGAAACTAAAAAGCTGCAACTTCTATTTGATCCAAACCTCCGCAACCTGGCGCCTTCTCATCTCAAAACATAGTAAGTTATATGCAAAAGCTAAACCCGGTTCATCCCTAGCAGTTCTAAGCATAAAATTCCATAAAGTACGAAAGAAAAAACACCAAAAGCACTAGATTAAAACGGAAGGCACAAGGGAGGGAGAAAATACCTGGAAGATTTATTATTTCCATTCCATGAGGGAAAATGGGCCCATTTCGCCTGAGAAACCACGGTAGCAGTTGCTTCCATGGCAAAGTATTCTTCTTATGAACCCAGGAAAAATCAGACAAAGATGCCCGAACTTTTACTCCCTATTACGACAGGGTTTTGGGAAAGATATTGGAGATCAATTAGAAGTATGTAATTTCCTTTCTTGATGGATTGAAGTGTTAGAAAAGGAGACGGAATTTAAAGATGGGATCAACGACGTATCGATCGGGTCGATTAACAAAGAGAGAGAGGCTGGAGAAGTCAAGAATGGCGAACGGGGAGAGTCTTCAGTTACTTGCGTGTTTGTTTGTCAATGGAATTGGAGAAACAGACCCACTTTCTTGCCTTTTGCCACACCTACCTCTTGCCAGTGGACCACCCGCGTTCGAAGACTCAACTAGTCGGCGAAGCAGGGACGGCACGTCTGCAGTAAAACGATGTCGTAGAAGCAAATTTATTACGATAATTGACTTCCATTGCCTTGTCACTTGGAATTAGGGTGGCAATTTCAACACGACCCGTTTGACCAACACGAATCCGACACGAAGTTAGCGGGTTTGAGTTTTAAAATTTGACATGATTAAATAAACGGGTCAACCCGAATAACCGTGTCGGGTTTGGGTTTAAGATATGTAACCTGCTAACCTGTTTATGTAATTAACATTAAATAAATATATATTATAAATTATAGATTATTCATTTTTTTATTATAAAATTTTAATATAAATAAGATATATAAATATTAAAATTGAGTATTTAATTAAATTAAAGTTAATAATATCATAGAATGACAAATCTAATGTTAATTAATCAAAGTATTTTCTTTTATATAACTAAACATGTTAGATTTAAGTTAAATATATGAGGATTTGAGTTTTAAATTTGGACATAATTAGTTAATTGGGTCAGATGGGTCAACCCGTTTGATAACCCGATCAATCTGTTTAATAAACGGGTTGGGTTTGGGTTTCATATTTTGACATGATTAATTAAACGGGTTGGGTCGGGTCAACCCGTTTAATAAACGGGTCGGGTTTGGGTTTGGCCTAACACGACCCGTGAACCCGTTTTGCCACCCCTACTTGGAATTGGATAGAAAGGAAAAAGATTCATCGACTTTGGGCTGGGAGGGCATGGGATCAGCTGGGATAGGCTAGGCTGAGTAGGGTTGGGCTAAGCTGAAGAAAGGTTAATGGAGTTTCAAATATAAATAGGTCATTTTTGTGGAGTTAGATTGGATTAGCTTTTGGCCCAAAGAGTTAGTTTCAACTTTTAAGTATTTCGTTTGGCTTGGTTGTTTTGTTGTATTAATTTTAGGTTAGTATTTTTCTCTTATTTATGTTGTTGTTGGGCCTTTGAGGTTTCTTCTGTTTGGAACTCCCGCATTGCACTAATTTGTGTTGATTTTTTTTTCTTGCGTCTTTCTCCCTGTGTGTTTCCTCTTTATTGTCTCTTCTTCATCTTGTAGTAACCTACCATTTCTATCACTCAATGCCCTACTTCAGTAGGCATTTGATGTTATTAGACTTGTAGGTGCCCGGGTAATAAATTGTTGGTTTGTGTGTTTAAAATCTAGTTTTCCCCTACTTCATTAGGCATTTGATATGATTAGATCACATGCACACGATGAGTGAATAAATGTGCATGTTTAGGGGTGTGGTTCATGTGTTTTATCAATGCTTATCATGCTCATTTCTTCATTTTAGCTTGTTTTCTTCTAATTTTTTTGTTGTATTTGTCATCTTACATTTTATTGTTTAAACATGAGGAATATCTTATCAATGAGCGAAGTAAACCAAAAGAACAACACGTGGGCACAAACGGATCTCAAATCGAAGCTAAAACAAAGAATTTGAGCCATGTACAAGTTATGTCTGTATCTGTGTCCGTACATGCCGCGACAATACGCAAACTACAACTGTCTGGGTAAGTCTTCAGTTAGGCACACCCGGACATCTCACAAGTTGCATCTCACATGGCCATGTTGTTGTTCGCCCGACCAGAATCAAAAACTGAAGATGATACACAGGCTGGAGAATAAATCGAATGGAGGGCATGACTTGGAGATTTGACCTTGACCAAGTTGAAGATAGTCGACACTGAAGGAAAAATTGAAGATAAAGCTTTAAGGCTAAGGATGACAATGGGTGATGGATGTTCGTTTCACTCGACACGCTAAAACGGGTGAAAATCCAAAAAAATGGGTGAAAATGGGTGATGGGTGAAACGGGTGCAAGTAACGGGTGCGGGTGAACATTTTTCACCCGATTACCCTACCCGTTCATCTGATCTGTCACTCGTATGTATTATATTAAATAAAAGCATATACTGATCCCATAATTGTTGAGATAGTTTTAAAATATTTTGGTTAGCACTCTATGTTTTGTGTATGTTGTTGACATTAGTTGATGTGTATATATTACTGAAAAATATAAGTGTTTTTTAAAAAATAATAAGATTATATAAGGTGTTAAAGACTAAAAATGCTTGCTGAAAAAAAGGTTGACAGGTTTACCCGTTTCATCCGCGGGTGACGAGTGATGAAGTTGCGGGAGACGGGTCGGGTTGAGCATCACCCAACCCGAACCCAACCTGTTACCATCTCTATTTTAAGGCTCAAACAAAAGTTGATCTCGCACATCAGACATGGCACATCACAGAACAAGAACAGAGGATTAAGAAAGAAAGAAATAAGGAAAGAAAGAAGAAAGGAAAGAAGGAAGGAAGGAAGGAAGAAAGAAAGGGAGGGAGGAGAGGGGGCGGGAGGGAGTGAGGAGGGGGAGGAAGGAAGGAAATGCTTGCTGAAAAAAGGTTGATGGGTTTACCTGTTTCACTCGCGGGTGACGGGTGATGAAGTTGCGGGTGACGCCGTGATGGGTTGGGTTGAGCGTCACCCAACCCGAACCCAACCTATTACCATCTTTATTTTAAGGCTCGAACAAAAGCTGATCTTGCACATCAGATGTGGCACGACACAGAACAAGAACAGAGGGGAAGGAAAGAAAGAAAGGAAGGAAGGGAGGGAGGGAGGGAAGGAGGCAGGGAGGACGGGAGGGAGGCAGGGAGGAAGGAAGGAAGGAAGGAAGGGAGGGAGGAGGGAGGGAGGGAGGGAGGGAATGAGGGTAAAGGGGGGAGGGGGAGGAAGGAAATGCTTGCTGAAAAAAAGGTTGACGGGTTTACTGTTTCACACGCGGGTGACGGGTGATGAAGTTGCGGGTGACGGGTTGGGTTGAGCGTCACCCAACCCGAACCCAACCTGAACCCAACCTGTTACCATCTCTATTTTAAGGCTCGAACAAAAGCTGATCTCGCACATCAGATTTGGCACGACACAGTTTAAGAACAGAGGGGAGGGAAGAAAGAAAGGAATGAAGAGAGGGAGGGAGGGAGGAAGGAAGGAAGGAAGGAAGGAAGGAAGGAAGGGAGGGAGGGAGGGAGGGAGGGGGGAAGGAAGGAAGGGATGGAGGGAGGGAGGACGGGAGGGAAGGAAGGAAAGAGGGAAGGAGGGAGGGAATGAAGGAAGGAGGGAGTGAAGGAAGGAAGGAGGGAGTTGTTAAGACAAGATCCTTTAGTTTTGATGATAGCAAACCTTGTATTGTCTATCTAATGTGTTTGTCAAGATTCATGATTCAGATAGATAGGTGAATAAGTGGCTTAGCACGCAAGGTTGCAAGCGCACTTAAGTCATGAGTGGCTTAGCACACAAGGTTGCAAGCGCGCTCAATCCACGACATGTGCCCTACCAGTCGAGCACCTGTCTGCGAGAGCTCCGTATAGCTTCTAGCACAGACAACCAGTCAGACACCGCATGAAGATATCTCTTATGCTTAAAGATGAAAATCAAAGACAGAATACTGCAAAGGATCGACACATTCATTTAAGACACATACATCCACATGAGCAACTTGTTCAAGACAAGCTCACTACAAAAGAAGAAGTTCATTAATGCACAAGATAACAAAGCTATAAAAGAACATCATTACATAGCCGTAATGAATTCAAAAGAGGGCATTTATGAGCATTTAATGAGTAAAACATAATCAGGCAAGTGGGGCACACAAGTGGTGATCGACCTATCAAGAAGGTTGCCGCCAACTTGACCAACCATGAGGCGACACGCAGCTCAAGCCTCCATATCAAGTTGAACTCTCTGCAAGTCTAGTGTGGTTGTTATGTGAATAATCGAAGTAGAAGTCGACTCCTAAAAGTCTAGGGATTAATAGGACGGTAGTTACATCCTAACAACCGTGTATATATACTTACATTTATTCCATATGTAAGCAAGCCCTGTACGAGAGAAAAGATAGAGATAATCTGGGCAAGTGTGGATCAGACTTAGGAGTGTGTGTATGTTCTCGAGAGTTGGTGAGCTAGAGAGGACTGGGTAAGAGTATCAATACATTGGGTATTTGATAGGACGACAGGTTGGGGAATGGTCGGTGAACCGTAGGCTAATAGTCAGAAGAGGGTTGATGACTTTAGGGGTAAAGTCGAAACTGTCCCGGGAGTCCGTGTGTGGGGTAAGGGAGGTTGAGTGAATTTCGTGTGTGTAAATTCTCAATCGAAATGTGTTTTCCAGTTTAAAGTTATATCTCATCCCTTCCTAAACTATCAAGTTTTATTAGAGTCCATGATACGTCCATGACACGTCGGGGACACATCAGGAGCGCTTGCTGGTTTCAGGAGTAAAGGAAGGACAGGGGAGGAAGGAAGGAGGGAGGGAAGGAAGGAAGGAGGAGGGAGGGAAGAAGGGAGGGAGGGGAAGGACAGAGGGAGAGAGGGAAGGAGGGAGGGAATGAAGGAGGGAGGGGGAGGGAGGCAGGAAGGATTGAGGGAGGGAGGAGGGAGGGAAGGAGGGAGATAGGAAGGAGGGAGGGGGAGGGAGGCAGAGAGGGGGGAAGGGATGGGGAGGGAGGAAGGGAAAAAAAAGAAGAAAGAAAGAAGAAGCAGAAGATAAGCTTTGTCACCACTGAAGCAGGCTTTCCTCATTTATGGCTACTTCTCACTCTATTATCCTCATGCTTTATTTGAGTTATTGTGTTTAATGGAAGATTATTATTGAGTATTTATGCTCTTAAACTTGTTACTCGTGATTTGAGGATTTGTTTAGGGTTGCTTAATCTATTATCTATTTGAGTTCTCCATGGAATCTTGTGTTAATGTAGGAATCAAAATCGTGAGGACTAAATCAATGTTATTTATCAATGGGTATTGAGATGGATTTCATTGCAACTTAGGGGAACTTGTACTTAACGTTATTGATTGATTATGTGCTTGACTAGCCATCAAGTTTTGACTTAATTGGTTAGGAGTAGTAAACCATGATTTGGCTATTAATTAATTAAGTTCTCCCATCATTTAGCTATGAGTTCATGAATTGACATACGGCAGTAAAGGGTGAAGTGGGAAAATATCTAACCTATGGTACATATATCCTAGTTCGTTAGTTTAGTTTATTGCTTTTCTTTTATTTCCATATATCCCATTAAACTACAAAAACCCCAATTTACTGCATTTACATCTTTTACATATATTTATGTACATTTACTAAACTTGTAATAAGCTAGATAGTTTCCAAGTCCTTGTCGATACGACACTTGTTGTACTACTTTGATTGGTTGCACTTTCTCACAGTTTACAAATAGTTATTTATATTTTGCACAACAAGTTTTGGGCGTCGTTGCTGGGGAGAAGTGGTTCATGAGGCGGAGCACCCTACTGAGGGCTAGAGCTACTCTCCCAATCCTCCCTTGTTTAAGCCAAAAAAGTCCACCGCCATTGTACCCCCTACTTGAGCATGTAGGCGAGTCATTAGAGGAAGGTACCTTCATCGACTTCATGGAGCCTTTTCTTCCCTTTGAAGTTAATTATTACCAAGGCCCCCCTTTGTTCTTTACCATGACACTAAGGATGTTTACATCCTCAAAATTGGGGAGGAGGAGCCATCATCTCCCTCTAAGTCATTAAAGGAGAGTGCCCCCATCGACTTCAAGAAGCCACCTCCCTCTGAAGTTGATTTCCACCAAAACTCTTCCTATGAACCTCACATAGAAGATGAGGATGTCTACATCCTCAAAATGAGGAGGAGGATCCATCTTCATTTGATCAAGGTCATCTCCACCCGCTAAGTGTAAAGACCATATTTTCATTTAATCCAAGACCAGAGTTTAAAGAAAAGTCTACCGGAGTCCTCCCTACTCCGCTCAATCAAGATAAAGATGTCTTTATCCTTAATTTTGAAGAGGAGGCTCCACCAAAATTAGATCCTAGCACCAAGGATCAACACCCTCAACGCATCCACCCGAAGCAAGATTGTTGAAGTTAATATGTATAGGAAATTTTCATTTCTAGATTAACTGGTAGTATTCTTGTCAATCAAATTAATAAAATATGACAATTGGCCACCTTGCAAGATAATAACAATCAAGCAAGGAATAAAATTACAATCTCTATTGAATCAAGTAAAATCACAAAAGAAAGAATAATTTTAAAACTAGGGATCCATAGTAAACCAAGATTCTAACTAACTTCTTGGACATGGTAAACAAAGAAATAGAAACAACGATAAAATAGGAAGAAAGCATCATCAAATCTAAAGTGGAACCGATGACGAATCTAATCCTGCTTCATTGCTCTCAGTTTCCTTTCTAATGCTCCATGGATAGGGTTATTCTTCTGTCTACAAAGATAATTGATTGATATCGGATTTCTGCCTTATATACTTCCCCTTTATTAGTAAAACGTAGCATTTTATTATTGTGATTTTTGTCGTGTCCGAGCACTTTTTTCCGCCCACTCTATATCCATCTTCATTGCAACTTTCAACATGTGTCGGACTAGCAACTCTGGACGCATGTTCAGACAAAGGTGCGCTTGCTCTCGGTGGTTGTCCGACCCTGCAAGTCCAGACCAGGGCCAGACACAACTTTCATAGGACCTAAATTCTTCCTTTTAGCTCCGGTTTGCTCCCCGTTTGTTGTGTTATGATCCTAGTTTTCTTGACTTGTCTTTTCTTAATTATTTTCACATGTTTAAGTAGAAAACACATGTGAGGGATAATCTTAACATTTAACATAATTAAGCACTTAAGTAGGAAAACTTATAGCATTATATCTTTAAATCAATAGACAATTAAGCACATAAACGTAGCTAAACTCCCTACTTATCAATCTCATACAAAGCAAGCATCAACACTGCTAGGGGAGCATTAGTTTATTTCATTTTGTATCTCTTACTCTATCCTTCATTATTTTTTGTCCGATTCCTCCACTAGGGATAGCTTATGTGCTTAAATTCATTGTTGAAACTTGAACTATTTTAATGCTTTAGTTTTAGTTTTTATGCTTAATGGAAGATGATTATTTCATTTTGTATCTCTTACTCATGATTTAGGGACTTGTTAAGGTTGCTCAATTTTATTTATCTATATGGGTTCTCTATGGAAGCTTGTGTAAAAGTAGGGATCTAAACCATGAGAACTAAATCAATGTTATTTATTGATGGATATTGAGATGGATTCCATAGCGAATCGGGGGAACTTGTGCTTAACTTAATTGATTGATTAGGTACTTGATTAACCGTCGGTTCTCGACTCAAATGGTTAGGATTGGTAGACCATGACTTGAGTATTAAGTAATTAAGTGCTCCTATGATTAGCTATGAGTTCATGAATTGACAATCGATAGTAAAGGGTGAAGGGAGGAAACTATCCATCTCGGCATAAATCTATCATAGTTAGTTAGTTTAGTTTAGTTTTACTGCTTTTCTTTTGTTTCATATATATATATATCATAAAACACCAAAACCCCCAATTAACTGCATTTACATCATTTGTACATACTTATGTACATTTGCTAAACTTGTAATAATCTAGATAGTTGTCAAGTCCTTGTGGATATGACACTTGTTGTACTACTTCGATTGGGTGCACTTGCCCATAGTTGGAAAAATATATTTATTTATATTTTGCACAATATGTGCAGAGGTTGCCCAGATAAACACTCTACTCGAGACATTGACACAACAAGTCATATTTAAGGGTTGACACCCTAACGGAGTGACGATGATGTCTTGTATGCTTTGTACGAGTAGCCTGGGATGGATCCCAATTTCCAGTTATGTGTAGATGCATGCCTCGTCATGGCCAACCAGACCCACAAGAACTTATTCATACACATGTTGCATTGTGGAGACGTTGTAGCTCCATGATTCATCACCACTATTGGTGAGAGCCATCTTTCATCTAGTTATGCACATACCTACCGGCGGCTTTGGAAATCTTTGATCAACATCATTAATTGTATTTAGATAGACTCTAGTGTCATGCATAAACCTTTCCTAGCCAACACACATGAAGATAAATAGCATGTCAAAGTCATAGATAACTAAAACATTTGTAGTTCTTACCCTATTCTGTTAATAAATCACACCCTATCTTTCCCTGGAATGGTTAGTTCCACGTGATACCCGTCTAAAGCACCAACAAAATCCTGAAATGTTGAAATCGGTTAAAAACATTACAACTGCAAACAACACAAAAAACACTTCATCACCTTAAACATAGGATAATACTTTTGACTGTCACGTATATGTGCTGCTATGGTACAAAACCTATAGTCTATTGGTTTGACGATGTCCTTGCCTAATCTACCACATGCTTCTAAAATATCACCTAAATGATCTGATATGCAAAAATATTTTCAATATTGTGTCTATGCGCATTGATGACTCAATGATTGAAGAAACGACACAACTCTCTCTCTCTCTAACATATATATGTATACCTTGTTGTTTATGTAATACTTTTCTTCCAAGAAGGTAAAAGAATATTATAAAAAGGAAACAATTACAACTTAAGAGCTCAATCAATAACTTTGAGCTAGTTCACTATATACATAACGAGTTTCTCTATTTTTATTCTTAAGAAATTTAGACACCACCATCCATATCAGATATCGGCTATCAACCATCAAAATACAAAAGAATGTGACATATATAACATTGTCAAGCTGATTCAATCGATGTAGTTATAGTAAAACAACTAAAGAGTTTTTTTTTCTGTAAGGAAAGTAAAACAACCAAGAGTTTTTTTTTTTTTTGAGAAAATAATGCAAAAACGTTTGACAGCTCAGTATACCCGATGGAGCGGTACGAATTTCTCGACGGCGAGCCCCATCAACCCTAGTGCCGCTCTTGGCTACCTATAAATTACTCCTCCATGTTGTATCTTTTCACTCAAGCCGTAAGTTTCATAGATTTCGTCCGTGTGTTCATCCTACCCAGTCTCTCATACAATGTGTAGATCCTCAAACATCCGTAGCTCTCCTCCAATTCGGTGTTCCTTCGTCTTCCGCTATTGTGTTCGCTAGATACGTCTGCAATGGTTGCTATTAAGCTGAACCCTAAGCTGTCAACATCGGTCTGCTACCGTTAAGATTTTTCCTATCTGTGGAATCTATGGTGAACAAGTATCTTTGAGCTCCCTAGATCCCATGAGATTTCTGGTTCTTTATCTAATATTTCGTCTCATAACTGCTTCTGCAATTGATTATTTTCCTTCGACAAATGTTCTCAACTTTTTTTTTTCTTCTATTGAAAGCACTTTAGCTTGCAATTTAAAATCTTTCCTTCCTCCAGTAGTATAAAATTCCTATTTGGCACAATTTTCAGACACGGGTGTTACGTTTTTCATATCCATAACTAATCACCTTTTGCACGGTGCCTATAGGAAAGCTACTTATCACGATTGGTGGGTTTGTTTATCTGCTATCTCTCACCAAATTAAAAGCAGCTAAATTTCTCTCTTTTCCTGTTTGTGGATGCTGAATTATCTTGATATGCCTATCTATTTTAGTGCACAGCCGTAAGGCTGGGCTCCTTCATCGAGTCAGCAGCATATGCCAATTCCATGGTAATTTGACTGCCGCAAGGAGCCTAAATCAATTTGTCGGAAGAAGATTGCTTGAAATTCACAGTTGTTTCAGTCTACAATGCCCGACTAAATTACTTAAAACATCTGCACGCCTTACGCTTCTGTATAGGCTGATTTCTATACAAGTTGATGTCGTATCTTTAGAGTTAGATCCTTACTTAATTCTCATATGTTCCCCTAATCTGCCCTCCTCGACTTTTCGTTATCATGCTATTACTGCCTTGAAGAGTAGCCCGGTGGATCTAGGTTTCACATTGGCTTAGTTTAGGGGCAGAGAATGAAGTTGATCAGATATCGTTTTGATGTCTGATCTTGAGGCCTTTTGAGGGGACCTCTTTTTATTGAATTAAACGGGGAATCCCCCAAGCAGCCTTCAACATTTTATCATAAATCTATTTACTTGTTGCTAGTTAATGCCTTCGAATAATCGGATGAATGCTTCATGTAATCATTCGGTCTAGACAAAGGCAAATAGCAAACAATTTTCTGGAATCTGTTTGACGGTAAGGAATTTATTTTCACTGGATTCCTTTCCTAGATAAGTTCAGAAATTTCACAAATGTTCCACTTTATTTTCTTGGAGATCAGTGATGAGGCTCTAACATATAAGAAGAAAACCATCTCTGTGTTTGGTTTTCTTCAGTGCAATATTCTTGTTACGCTTGGCTTCTGAGATAACCAACTCAATATTGAAGAAGTTTCTTACTTCTGTATGAATGTTTTAGTTTTGTTTTCTTTTCTTAAAGCCAATTTGCAGAGCAAAGTCCACTATCAAATTGTGGCTCACTTTGCATTGAAGGTTGGCAAAATTTTGATGCGATTCTCCGTGCCTATCAAAATATCAATTTTGAATGAGGCCTCGAACAAATCGCCAAATTTTATTCTTGTTTGATGCGTTTTTCTGTATTATGAAAAGCCAATTTGCAGAGCAAGGTCCATAGTTATAAATGTGGCATACCTTGCATTGAAGGTTGGCAACATTGTATGCGATTCTCCGTGCCTATCATGAACATAGTTTTGAATAAGGCCTCGAACAAATTGCTAAAGTTGCTGTTGAATTATTTATGCTATATTTTGTTGTGATTCAAAGCCAATTTGCAGAGCAAGCTTGCCTGAGTACTTGTGGTATATATTTTGCATTGAAGGTTGGCTAAATCTAATGCGGATCTCCGTGCCCTTCAGATGTAGTTTACCGTTTTGAATACGGCCTCGAACAAATCGCTACTATCTCCTTTTTGGCACGTTTTTCCACCTAATATTAAACATATAAGGTAAAATAATTTTATAAAACTAAATTTTGTATCATATAGTTTATCATGTAAGGAATCATATACAAAACTTAAATTTTCAAAATTAATTTATCTTATATGTTAAAAATTGAAGTCAAACGACATATCCAAATAGTAAATAGGACGGTCAAGGTGGGACGGAGGGAGTATATATTTCAATCTAAATTTGCTCCGTGCAATTTTCTGCATTTTCGTTTATTATCCTTCATTGAACTGTCGTCGATAGGATCATTCCCTTTCAAAGGGAAGGATATGTGCCGCTCGATTGCCAGTCTATGTAATATTTTCATCAAGTTTCTGTATATAAAATTTTCTATTAGCTTGCAATAGCAACTTTATACTTTGTAATAAATCTTCATCCCAGATTTGGTCTAGTCTAGCCTCGGAACGAAACCAAAGAATCAATGCTCTGTCAATTGGTTTTTGACTGAGCTAGATTATCGCCGAAGTCTTAAACATTGAAACTTACATGATTTGAGTAGAGGTTAATTTAGCAAATACTATTGTACAACCGGTTGTATGGTGAGCATCGTACATTTTAGATTCAAAGGTTGTTCAAATTTTTGTATTGATTGTTCAGATTGATGAAAAGATTACATGTGTTAGTATAAAGATTGTTCAACTTTATAGGATGTTTGTTCAAATTAATTGTGAAGATTGTTCGAGGATGTACATAAATATTGTACAACCGGTTGAATGATAGTCGGCTTGGGTTAATTTATTTCAACCCCGTTTATCACACTCGTAAAAAAGAATGTTGCTAATGATGATTGACTTGGAAGAATATATTGAGAATATTTTGGATTGGGTCAAGTGACAAGTTAACTCATAACCCATATATAACTCAAAATAAAAGGAAATCCAATGTTTTTTTAAAGGAAGTACCTCAATAGTTAACTCAAAATTAAAGGAAATCCAATGTTTTTTTAAAGGAAGTACCTCAATAGTTAAGAGGTACATAATTCGAGAATGTGGCATCCTAAGATCATGAGCAATCCTATTGTCATAATATTTTTGTTTAATTCATAAAATGTCATAATATTTAGGTAAATTTCATGAAATGTCATAATATTTTTGTTTAATTCATAAAATGTCACTAAAAAATGATAAACTAAATATCACTATATTTTCTGAAAAATTCATGAAATTTTCTTTTATGGACGTTAACTTTTCATTTAATGTTAGATTTTTTTATTTTATAAAATGATCTTTTTACCCCTAAAAATTTATGTCACTGTTTAATGACTATTTTTAGATTTCAATGGTTACTTTTCTCAAAAATTATGAAGTACATGAAATGTCATTATAATTTTTATGAAAGTACATGAAATGTTACTACTACACTGCCCTTTTGTAAAGTAGTAGTGGTATTTCATGTACCTTCGTAACGTTGTATTGACATTTCTTGAATTTTTCAAAAAAGTGATCGTTGATGGAAAGTTAACCTCCATCCAGGCGGAGGAGCATTTCATGAATTTTTTAGAAAATATAGTGTCATTTTGTGATTTTTTTTAGTGGCATTTCATGAATTAGGTAAAAATATAGTGGCATTTCATGAAATTTCCCAAAAATTTGAAGACAATACAATTCTTTGTGGTACATAATTCGAGTATGTATTCTATAATGACATCTTTATATCATGAGCAATGTGATTGTGAACGAGCATGGATAACTAGGCTTTGGAATATAAATCAGCCATATATAACTAAAAAAATTTAAAGACAATACAATTCTTTGTGGTACATAATTGGAGTATGTATTATGTAATGGCATCTGTAGATCATTAGCAATATGATTGTGAACGAACTTGGATAGCTTGCTTCCTGGTTTGTCTTTGATCCAACGATCAGTAAGGTTGGTGGATTTGCCATCCATGAGTGTGGCTAAATATCTTGCATGCTATAACTTGAATAATAGAATAGATGGCTCTTTAAGGATTCTCCACAATTGCTTAGCTAACAGGACTTGTTAAAGCTATGCAAGTCTCTAAATCCCAAGCTCGCAGAGCCAATGTCTTTGTACAATTTAGACCATTTAATCGAGTGAATGTCTGCCTTTTGCGAGGTACCGCTTTACTAGAAGCGAGTTATTGAAGTTGCTTAATTAATGAACAGGGCAAAAAGACAACAAATATAACATAAGTAAGAATAGCTTGCAACACTGATTTGATGAGAATTGCTCCACCAGCTTGGGAAACTTGCTTGGTCCAACTTTAAATCCTTTTCACAACTCTATCCCTAATATAAATTGAAAATTGATGCACGGTTTCTCCCAATGTGGTTTGGAAAAGGTGTGCAATACTACTCCTCAATGGTGCATGAAGCCCCGTAGAGAACATAACTCCAAATTTTGGAGTTGCTAATACATTGGCACAAAACTAGCTTTAAATCATCCAGGATTTGAGAAAGGGCTTGCACATTAGAAGTTGTAGTTTCTTCAAATAGCAAACAATCATCCGCAAAGAGAAAATTGGTGATAGAAGAATCAAGACCACAGACATTGAAACCTTTGTATATACCCACATCAAATGCAAGTTTCAGAGATGAAGTAAGAACGTCCGTGCCACAGATGAACAAAAATTGTGATAAAGGATCCCTTTGTCAAAGACCCCATTGAGGTTGAAAAGTTTCACCTGGATAACCATTTATGAGTATTGTTGCAGTGACAGTTGTTAACATTTGCAAACTGAACAAACCCAGGAGGGGTGAAAGCCCATACTTGTAAAATGCCTTAGACTTGTCAACCTTAAAAGTAAAATGTCCTTGTTTCTTTGCCATCGATGTTCGCATCATATGTAAGAGTTCTTCTGCAATTATGATTTGGTCAGTTTTGAGACGATTATGGGCAAATGTTGCTTGATTTTCATAAATAACATGGAGCATAACATGAGTGATACGGTTAACCAAAACTTTGGACTCAACTCGGTATATGGTGTTGCATAAGGAGATAAAGCGGTAATTTGTAATAGAAGTAGCTCAATGTTTTTTGGGGATCAAAATAAGGTGTGTATGATTAATTGATGAGGGCAGAGAGTTTGAATTGAGAAAAGCCAAAGTAGTCTGCAGGAAGTCTTCAATAATGATGGGCCAACAAGTGCGTAGAAAAGTGCCATTGATACCATCTGGACTGGGCGCTTTATAAGTGTTTATCGGATTATAGGCAGTAACAACCTCCTCTCGAGTATAAGGTAAGCCCATAACTTCAAATAAATCAACAGGAACCCTACCTTCCACACATGCTAATAGAGGAGGATTAGGGACTGGGTACGTGGAGGTAAAAAAAAGTAGCAAAAAAAACCACGGGCAACTCGTTCAATACCATTCCAGGTTGTCTGTTGTACTTTAGAAGCAGAGCAAAGACTATGGATAGCATTCCTACTAGCACACATTTTATGACTGGCAAATAAAAAAGCTGAATTTCTATCACCTGTTGATAGCCAACCTCCTCTCGAGTATAAGGTAAGCCCATAACTTCAAATAAATCAACAGGAACCCTACCTTCCACACATGCTAATAGAGGAGGATTAGGGACTGGGTACGTGGAGGTAAAAAAAAGTAGCAAAAAAAACCACGGGCAACTCGTTCAATACCATTCCAGGTTGTCTGTTGTACTTTAGAAGCAGAGCAAAGACTATGGATAGCATTCCTACTAGCACACATTTTATGACTGGCAAATAAAAAAGCTGAATTTCTATCACCTGTTGATAGCCAAGCTTGGCGGGAGCGTTGCTGCAATGTTGTTTTATCCTTAAAGAGGAGTGAATCCAATAACTAGTTAAGCAATAACTAGTTAAGAAACTTCCAACGATCTAACTTGGGTTGAGTTGGGGGGTCCGAAGGAATAGAGTCCAATTCTTGCTTGGTCTGTAAGATCATTTTCTTCTCTATCCAAACCCGATGGCACCCCTTCTTTCTCACCCGCACCCCACAAGTGTGGACTCTAGCATTGTAATCCAACTGTGAATTAGGTTGCTGCCAGACTGATTGAACCAGATGCTTGCATATAAGATCTTGTGCCCAACAGTTTTCAAATCAGAAAGGCTTTGGGCCACGTTTAAGTGAAGGCTGCAGGACAAGCTTGATTGGCTTATGATCAGAGTTGCCCCATCGCAGGTGGAAATTTTGTGCATTAAAGAAAAGGTGAAGCCATTGATCATTGCATAAGAATCGATCCAGATGACACTTGACATTCATATGAAGTTTGGCTTTATTTGTATAAGTAAACTTGAAACCTTTATAACCCAAAGCTTCTAAATTGCAATCAGTGAGGCAGTGATGTAAGACATAAATTGCAGTTCTAGGGCAAATGCCCCTTCCTAGGTGTTCAGAAGCATAAAGAATTTCATTAAAATCTCCACCAAGGAGCCATGGACCAGACCAATTACCATGCAAATAAAGCAAAAAATCCCACGTTTTCCATTTTTTTAGCCAGACTAACCATACTTGCCAATGATTCTCCATTGCATCCCCCTAGAAGCTAAGACTATGCAGTCTATATGACGTCTCGAAAAACTTAATAAGGTAAGATCAAAAGCTACATCCCAAAAGAAATCTACACCACCCTTCCTACCCACACTATCACCTGCCACCCAGGTAAAGCCCTTAAACTTTTAAGCTACATATTTTCATTTCAAAACAACACAATTTGGTTTTGCCAAAAAGAAAAATTATGGTGATTCTACCCTGACCACCTCCCTAATCCAGCGAACTAATGTGGCTGCACCTAACCCACAACAGTTACCAATAATGACATTATCCATGGCGATCATGAGCCTCTCCTAGAGTTGCCTGAGAAGTTTCAACAGTATCACCACCCTTTCCTTTCTTTGCCACCTCGTTAAGTGCTGACATGTCGTGGTGCTCAATCTCCGTTGAAGAAGACTGAACTTCATCCATTTTACGTTTACAACCATTCTTATACGACGACGATGGAGGGATCTCCCATTCTTCTAGCTTAGCTTGTGGTTGCGCCTTGACAACTCCCGAATCACCAAGTTCCATATTCTCACTTGGAGCGCGTAGAGCGTCAGTTGGATGGGCATGAGGCGGAGGTGAACACATGTCGAATAAACATTCAACATGTGCATCATGACAAAGACGACCAGAGCCGAGTGTGCCAACTTTGAACCAAAGGCCATAGAGATGGAATAAAATAAATAGATGAAAAATGTGTGCTCGGGTGGATTTCGTACTAAAACACTTGCCGGGGCGCTAGTACCATACCCAATAAGTTTTTTTCCCACAATCCCCGACTAGCGAGGAGGGTGATCTTGGGATGTATGGACTAGCATTAGAGAAAACCGCAACCGTGAAGTTGTATCATAGCATTAGAGAAAACTACAATCGTGAAGTTGTATTGTAAAACACAATAATGAGTTGGTATGGTATGTGTATTATATTATATATGGATAAAAGGATGATGTGTTGACAAAAATGCCAAAATATTTTAGATCATTTTTATATTCGACCTAGAATAAACAGTACGATCTTTATATTTTATCATAATCTTATAGAGGTTAACTGAAGTAAACATAATGATAATTGATTATAACAATTATAGAGTCCAACTAACTATTTATTTACGAAGAAGAAGGCTAGCGTACTACCTTTATCATAGAATCAAAGTAAGATTTACCAATTGTGATAAAAGCATTTGTACTAAGTACTATAAATGTAGTACTGTATTGCGATTTTCTTTTTTACTTTGAAAATATTTGAGTTAGATTATAGTGGATGTGAACCAGGTATTGAGGTGGAAGAGAGACTAAGAAATTAGGAGGGAGGAACTTTTAAGAACCAAACCGTGGGATGTATGGTTACTCCACATAAGTGAGAGAATAAGTTAAAATCCATTTGTGGGTTCTCTATTGTGTTGATGAAACGGCGTGCTGATAGAGCGGGCATGTCATATGGCAGTCCAGTCAACATGCTGTTGGATTGTTTATAAGGGTAAATTTTGTATAAATTTTAAATAGCTACAATTTGTAATTATAAGTCCAAATGATTTTTTTAACACACACTTTAAAACAAGATTAGTCACTGATATGTTTGAATCAAATGTAAAATTTTCATTTTTATATGTTTAAGGATACACTAAATTGATACTGTGACTCATTAAAATTGGTATTATGAGTCTTTAACTAGCAAGTGGTAAATTGACATACAAATTTTGAAGCTGATAATAGATCATTATATATATATAGTTAATATAAAATTTTAATCTTATCAAATATAAGTATGACTGGTCTTATAACTATTTGAAGTTATTTCTTTATCAAAAAGTGACAATTTAGTGTATAGTCAACAACCATAGGGCTATCATCTCATTAGTGGGCCCTACAAACTAGACCCAAATAACATTCTTTGTTATATTTCGTAATACTTAGTCCACTTTACATATTAGCTCCTCTTGACCTAATACAATATTATTTCTCGCATTGTCTAAATATATTCTACGATTTAAATTATGGTATTAGAGCCTTGGTTTTGATATTTTTTTTCCTAGAATGGCATCTGCCTCATCTATCTCTGGATCAGGGCGTAACAACAATAGTAGTAATGGACGATTTTCACTCACTGATTCTCTTGCTGCTTCTTAATTAGCAACAACAACACTGTCAAAACGCGCTGAATACTTCAGATCTTTTATTATCGGAGATGGTACAGTATGGAAATATCTTCCATTGTTACAGAGAAGAAACGTAGAGAGTAGAAGAAGAAGAAGAATGATCGACTGACTGAGAGAAGAGACAGAGAGACAGACTAAATAAAAACCTAGTCCTAGATCAGCACGCAAGGGCAAAACGATGCCGTACTGATGGCTAAATGAGAAAGGGAAAATTACATATATGACCCTAGATACAATACTACACATTACATGAAATAAGTATCCTAGGTACACACTAATACCCCCCCCCCCCCTCAAATAGTACACTTTGCAGCAGTGAAGTTGCTATTTGCTTCTGTCTGATCTTCAATGAACCTGGTGCTGTAACCTTAGGCCCAGATCTGGGAATGAATTGCGGTAGCTCTTCCCACAGAGGGGTTTTGTCATGACATCTGCAAGCTGCTTGGTGCTTGGCACATATTCAACCTGTATTAAGCCTCCCTGCAACTTTTCACGAACAAAATGGCAATCCAATTCTATATGTTTTGTTCGTTCGTGTGAAACAAGGTTTTTGGCTATGTGTATGACAACTAAGTTGTCACATTTTAATGGAATAGGATTAACATCAGAGACTCCCATTTCATTAATCAGTTTACTCAACCAGCTTAATTCACTTGTTACCTGACGCATTGCTCTATATTCTGCTTAGCAGATGACAGAGCAACAGATAATTGTTTCTTTGATTTCCAACTTAATGGAGATCCACCCAACAGTATGTAGTATCCAGAGACAGAACGTCTAGTGATCGGGCAAGAAGCCCAATCTGAATCACAGTAAACTACTAAATTGAAATCATACTCTTTATTAAAAAACAAACCGAAACCTACAGTGCCTTTTATGTAAGATAGGGTGTGAAAAGCAGCCTTCAGGTGTTCAGTTGTGGGTTCTTGCAGGAATTGACTAAGAAACTGAACAGCATATGCTATATCCGGTCTTGTGTTCGTGAAGAAGTTCAGTTTACCAATCAAACATCTATATTCTGTTGGATTTTCAAGTTTAGTTCCAGAGTTTTTGAAGAGTTTGAGATTCATCTGGAGGGGAGAAACAGAACTGCGAGAGTTCAGCATATTGTAATCTTTCAGAATTTGGTTTGCATACTTCTGCTGACTCATAATGTGTAACACCTCTAATCCTAAACCTGTAATAACGTCGCATGTCGTAGCATAATAAATAACAATTCACAGCGGAAAATAAAACTATCTACCTTGGTGTTACACGCCGTCACTCACCCTTGTGAGTAACAAGGCATCCTTACTCTTCCCAACAATACAACTCCTCACGCTGTGATGAACAGATACTGAGCACTCTAATTATTACAAACCTAATCCAACTAAATGAGCAACTAACTGAATATAACAACCTCCTTAATACAATGTAAAATAAAACCAAAGGTGTTTGTTGAAAAACACATCAGCTACCCCCGTGTCCCGCACTCCGGCTTGAGTCTTCTTCAACAACCTGTAATGTTTGGCCCATTGAAGGGCTCAGCAATCGAAATGCTGGTATGCTAAATGTAGTCTTAAATCATCAAGATTCCTTAAGTCGTTTTAGCCATCTTGATATTAGATTCTTTACATAAAATGCCGGTTTACAATAATAACATTAATAACTGTATACATGAAACACTCATAACAATTCACCTGTAAACATCAATGTACAATAGTACACAACACCAATAACCACACAACAGTAATCCTTAACAATGACCAATAATCACACATCAGTAATTCAAACAAGATACACGTATTAAACTGTACTTGTTAGTTGGCCACCTGGCCCTTATCCTTTAACCAATCACTTAACCTTTTCCAATTAAATTCCACTTCAGGCGTCATGATATGACAACCCTTAATAACTTATTATTGGACAATAGTCCCCTGGGTTCCAATGGAACCGTTACCAGCTGACCTTATGGCCCTGGATGAATATAAGACCGATCCGGTCGAACCTGTGCACCAACGGCAGTGCCCTCCGCCATCCCCGAATGTGGCTGATGGATTCCCTGGAGTGACTCCCCATTGAAGTCTCTCGTAGTGATCACGATGCGCAACCAGAAATTCGAAACAATCTGGATTCCTCTCTTTATAAGTTAGCCTTTTTGTCAGTGGTACAATAACCAATACTTGAATTAAGACTATAACAGTTGACCATCAGTTAGGTTCAATAATACCTAAAGGCCAGTTAGTCTTGTTCCAGTTTAGAAGTATAAACTTCCAGTCATTAGACGTTCGCGTAAAAATAGAACGCAACAGTGTTGAGCAATACAACATACAATATCATATACATAAAATCACACATATCGCTCTTAAACAATTAACACACAATGTCTGGACCTTAGGATAATCCTTAGGACATTCAGACCACACAGTTAACATACCGTTCACCAAGTAACTGCTAGCTTGACAAATTCCTGTTCAGTAGTTCCTTCCCGTACGCTGTTATATATACATGCAATACCGGGTAATATTAATATAGATATCCACTGAATATTACAGTACTGTTACTGCAGAGTTTATACTCGTAGTATACTAACTCTGTATGTTCTTTATTTCCCCCTGTTTATTTAACAGTAGTTCTAGATAGTTCACCAGTTCATTATTTAATGTAGTATTCACATGTGATAATGAATTCCCTTATTATGATATTTCTTCATCTCTTTAATTATATATCCATAATTATTTTCTCTTATTCCATATACCAATATAATTTGGTTATATTTATTATAACCACAATTATTTCATAAACTCTATATTATATTCCTTTGGTTATTTTTATCATAACCACAGTTTATTTTATAAACCTTATATTATTCCCCATAATATAACACATTACTTAACTTTAATTCCTTTCTTTATTAAATTACCAAACTAACCTTATAATTTCGGTATTTATATTTTGGACATCTTAACTTTTGTAATTTACCAAATAATCATATATATCTTTTCGGTATTTACAATTCACATACTCCATCTTTTATAAATTACTAAATAATCTCTTAAATTTTCGATTTCCATATATACTTCCCATAATTACATTTTAACCCTAAAACTTTTATGTAAGTTACATATCCACTTATAACCCATAGTTTTATTATTTAATTTCCTTAATTACCGAGACAACCCTTATATTTTTATAAATTGCCAAATAACCTTATAACTTTTATAATTCATTAATTATCCACATTAACTTTCGGAAATTGCAAGACAATGTATATTAGTTTTTATAAATTACCAAATGACCACATTTATTTTCGGTCTTAACATGTAATTCCCTTATATTCACAATTTAACCACAAAACTTTATATAAGTTACATATTAACTTATAAACTATAGTTTTAATATTTAATTTTCTTAAATAACCGAAATGGCCCATATACTTTTATAAATTACATTTCCACCCCTTGTCCAATTCGATTTTACGTAATAATTCCTATAAATTATATATTCACCCCATAACTTTTATAAACTTAATATTTTATGTCATAAATCATTTTAATCCAAAGTTTTTGGTCAACACTTGGACCAAGACTTAATTCCACAATTAATATTTTAATATACCCATAAAATCATAAGTAATTCGGTTTCACCTCTAAACTTTCCAATAATTACAAAATAGTCCCAAAACTTTATAAAATGTTATTTTAATACCTAACCACTTATTTAAATTCACCAAAATTCATAATATTAATTCCTACCTCATATTAAAACATAAATTTACCAAATAACTCCTTATACTCTCGACAATTATAACTTGTACCCTATACTTTTCAAAATTTATACTTTAGCCACATAACTTTATAAACTAGCCATTTAAACACTTGCAACTATTTTTAATACTCCCAAAATTTATATATATAAGCTAATATACTTATACACTTCAAATATCACCAAATAATACATTTCCTTCTCGGTTTTAATATTCTTTTACCATAAGGTTTTAAAACTTGTTTTAAACTTTATAATTAATATATATAAATGTATATAAGCCATATAACACTTCTAATAATTATGCTAATGACTTAGAATGATTATAAACTCAAAATAGAACAATTAATCCTTAGATAATTCGGCTTGTACTTATATGCATCATATTTAATTTTTGTGACACCAATCTTATACCTTAAGGTAATAATCTTACCTTATATGTTATAAATTATTTTCTTGATATTATAGCCCATAATTTTCGGCCTAAATTTATTTAGAGGTTATACATAATTTTTATACCAAAGTTTGAAGCTTAAATCAAGCTTTAACTTAATAAACCTTAATTATATAAACTTACTCCTTAAATCAAGACAATTCTTGTACTTGATTTCTCCTTGAATTCCAAGCTCTCCAAATGCTATCTTGATGAAAAGAATTCGGCCTCCTTGTACATATTTAGGAGACCCATTTGCTAGACTTCTAACAAGGATTTACAAACAAGATTTGCAGTAGTTTTACAAGAGTTTACCTTAGGAATTTTTCAAGGAATTTTCGGTAGACCTTGAGATGGTTGTAGATCTAAATTTCCTTCATGAAATAATGAAGAGAATATGGATTTAGAAGTTTCTAATTTTTGAAAAATACCTTAAGGAATTTAATAGGATTTTTCAACATAAAAATATACCTTAACTTGATCTTGTTGTTCCTTGTGTTGTTGTTGAATCTAGGAACCTCCCTTGAGCACTAAAGCTTGACGATTTTAGCAAGGTTGCTAGGATGATTTCTTGCTTCAAGACTTAGTAGATTTAACTAGGAAATTACATAGAAATGGTGTTAGAACTTAGATCACCATTAATGGAGCTTTGAAGTTCTAAGGAATTACTTAGCAAATGGAGAAAGAAAAGAGAGAAGGGAGAGAGCTTACCCATCAGCCAAAGGAAGGCAAGGAAAGAATGAAGGCTCACGTAGGGTATTAAGGCAAAACAAGAGAAGGAATCAAATGAGAATTATTGTTATGTCACATGGCATTATTCTATGATTTGCTTTTGATTTTTGATTTCAAAAATTGACTACAAAAGTCTCTCATTTGAGCTAGACTTACGGTTGATAACAAAGGAAGAATCAATGGCTTTGTTTGATAATTGAAAGAAGAAGACAAGAATAGATATAGGTAGGTATTTTCTTTTGATTTTTCTAAGACAATTCTATGTCATTTGTTGTCTTCTTCCTTAGTCATTCACAGTTGCATATGGCTGTAGGTGGCTCTTGTCTTAGTTTATATTAGACATAGATTTATGCTAGTTAGGTACATGTTCCCTTGACTAATTAATGAGGCAATCAACCTCATCTTTTCCCATATGAAATCGGCAATGTAGTGCTGTTTGGGTCCATTTGATTTTTGTTTGTGTTAGGTAAGGGATCATGCTAGTTAGGTGGTGTATTATTTGATCAATTAGACAGCGATAATTCCCCTTGTTTATGCATAAAAATCGGCAGCCTTAATAGGTAGAACATGGCTGTTTTTGTTTGATTCTTGCAACTTTACATTATTGTAATCTAGCATTACTTTTGGTGTATTAAATTCTTATAACTTTGTTTAACTTATTCCTTTGTTGTTGTCTGGCAGGTCATACGGTAGATGAGGCTTAATTGACTGCACTTGCTTAATACATGAACATATAATACATGATAGGATGAGTCATTATCTATTAAGCAATTTTCTAGGGCTAAACTAGTCAATTTTGACCATAAATGGCGCCCACAATGGAGGTCAGATGGGACTGATTTTTAATTTGATTTTTGTTAAATATATTGTATAAGATCACACTAATATGTGTAATAGGTTCCAGCATTTATTTGGTACATTTATATGATGGTACAAGATGAAAGTTTTAAGGTAAAAATGCTGATTTTAGGTACCTTTTTGACCCAAAAATCGCCCCCACTTGTACTATGAATTTAGTACTGGCATTAATTGATTTAGATGGTCAATTTATCCCCTTTTAAGATTATCAACTTGTGGCTCCTCAAAAACTTCAAGGAAATTGCGTAAAACGCATTTTTGTGACACCCGAAGGTGCGTTTTTGTGCTTTAAGGATTTTCTAGAAATAATTAGTCTCTATGAGTTCCAAGTGTTTATTGACATTTTTTATAGTCAATAATAATATATTAAGGTGTTACATTGAGTTATATGGGGTTACATAAACTCGTAACTCAATTTTCGGGCTACCAGGACACTCCCGGGGCAAAAAGGAGCGTTAAGAAATTCGTCCGAGCACTTTGTGTATTTTTGAGAAAGTAGCTCGAGCATTCTCTTTAGAATGGTAATATTAATGATAGGAACTCTTAGAATAATTTATATTGGGGTTTGTGCCACTTCGGTACCTCTACGAGGCACTCCCGTGGGTTTATGGGGCCCTCATCAGGAACCTCCGAGCACTTTGTCTTTAACTGAGAATTTATCTTGAGAACTTCATCTTATATGTTCATTAAAGTGTTATTATTCATTTAGAATGAAGTGTAATGCTATACTTTATTTTATAAGGTATTTCCGGGACTTTCAGGTCTTAAGGGGCCCTTAAGGGAACTCCCGGGCATATTGTATTTTTACTCAGTTCTAACTCAGGACTTGTGTTTCAAAGGTCATAAAATGATCCTTTATTAACTTCATATGAGTTTTATAACTTATATAACTTTTTTAGCTTAAGGTCGTGCTTTAACACACGTTTTTGACCTTAAGGAGTTTAGGTGCGTTTTAACGCCCAAGTGTTTATATACTTTTTTAGGGTCTAATAATCCCCCAAATAATACTTATTTATCATTATTTAATTATTTAAATGTTAGGGGTATTTCAGTCTACCCCGCTTAAAAGGACTTCGTCCCGAAGTCATAACTTCTACTTATATATCCTATGGAATCCAGTTCCTCGTATCTATTCCCTGTATGCTTATCATTCCTGGGTGTCAATACTATATTGACCCCTCTACATTCCATCAGTAATCTGAGTGTATACAATTCGTACATACACATAATCTTGCTCATGGCAAACAATGTAATTATAGCATAAGTAATTTGATAAATACTGTAACGCAAATAAGTGTCCCAACTTCCTAGCTATCCCACTTGGTCATCACTGCACAAGTGCAATACCAAAACACTCAGTCCTACAGAGTGCAGATGCGTAAACCCTTGACAGTGAATCTCTTGTGTGATTGTAGGAATAAATATACTACAAGTAAATAAGTGTACTTTTATTAATCATCCAAGCGTTACATAGAACACATAAATATCAAGTGTTACATAGAACACATAAATATCAAGTGTTACATAGAACACAACCCTAACCATTCAAGTGTCGCATATGACACAACAATAACCAACCAGTGTCACATAGGACATATCACAACCAATCAGGTGTCACATAGGACATATCAATAACTATAACCATCCAACCAATTGCACACATGCGCACAATCAACCACAAATAATCATACACAAAACCAGTATAGACTACAGATATGCAAGTCGCATGTGGTGCTCTACCCCCCTTAAAAGGGTTACGCCCACATACCCCCACAAGTATACACTAAGCTAAGAGAAAAGTGTTGGATACTTGTCTCGCATGGAGTCTTCTAACTCCCATGTCGCCTCTTCAATGTCGTGGTTTGATCACAGAACCTTGACCATTCTAATGGTCTTGTTCCTGGTCTCCCTAGTCTTAGAGTCTAAAATGCGAACTGGGGTTTCCTCATATCTAAGTGTAGGATCTAGCTCGAGTGTCTCGGGCTCTAAGATATGTGATGGGTGAGGCACATACTGCTTTAGCTGTGAAGTGTGAAACACATTGTGCATTCTCCCAAGCTCAACAGGTAAATCTAATCTGTAGGCTATGGGCCCACTCGCTCCGTAATAAGGTACAGTCCTACATATTTCGGGCTAAGTTTGCCCTTCTACCCAAATCTAAAAATTCCCTTCATAGGTGAAACTCTAAGGAAGACTCGATCGCCTACTGCGAACTCGAGGTCTCTCCTACGGACATCAGTATATGACTCTTGTCTGTTTACACGGTATAACCCTAAAGAATCTATGCATTCTCTGACAAGTTCCATAGTGCATTAGTATGTTTTTATATTTGAATCCCGTATGTATGGGTGAAGGTGACCTACCATCTAGTACGTTGTCAATATTATCTTTTGGCTTATTTAAACTATCGTGTGTAACACACTTCCATTAATCGCCTCTTGTAGTTGTAATCGTTGGCGCTCGGGTTTGTATTAATATTAGGGCATACTTAAAATCCCTCTCTTTGATCCTTAGGTCATCATCTTGTGATTCTGGTATTTGAGTTTACTGTCGCCATATTCGGTTTTTATTTTCAATGTAAAGTATGAGCTACGGTCAAACCGTGCATCTTGTGTATATTATAGAAAGATTTCTTGATATTATTGACTCACCAATTGTCGGTATTATATACTCAATTATTATCGTCTGTTCATCAGGTATACCACAATAGGGTTCCCGCTAAGGTTTCTAACAAGGTACAGTTTCCTCTCAATTAAACATGTTCTTGCGGTTGTGAATCAATTCACGTGTGTATTAGTATAATGTTTATACTCTTTATATTCTACCATGTTTATAGGTAGGTTCCCATTTAATATATTAGGTTTGAATTTATAAAGAAAGACATGGAAGTCGATCTTTCCTTCCAGATGGCAATTTGGCCATAACCTAGAAGGTATCTTGTGAATACTTTTATTATAGGTAATTGTCTCTTGATCTCATATTTAATTTATTAACATGGTTAATGTATAATAACAGTTAGTATTTCCCCCACAATTGATTATTTTTCCGACATACGCGGAGTTGTTTTAGCTATTTAGTCTCCTCAGGGTAACCTGGACAACTTAACTCTTAATTTACATCTTCTACATCTCATATACTTATTAGTCAAATTTTATATTAGATTTAAGAATAAATACTTACGTATCACAGAAATATTTGTGACCACTTGTAAGGAGTCTCAGGAATTATCCAACCCTGACGGGGTCAGCGTCAGTGTTGAACTATCCTTCCACACCATTTTGTGTTTGGTTTTCCCTTGATCTGACCAGGATCAAGTTCGACCTCCCACGTCAAATATCAAACAATCACATAATTGTCATCTTCCAAATTTTATCTTATCAAACTTTTGACGTGGTGATTACTACAAGGACCTTTTTCCTTGACTGTTATACAACTATCCCAATAACTGTTATAACCTATACTTGAATCTAGTGTATTCCTTAATCCCCGGAACTAAGTTCCTTTGATCAAATCATCAAGCGGGGAAGCCAGTTTTTTCTTTTGGCATAAAAGATAAATTCTTATTAAAGCATCTAGGCTCGTACTGTCTAACAATTATATCCATCTATCATTTTAACTCTTAAATCCATCATACAAGTAATAAGTTCAGTTAGGGATTTAGATACCTTGGAATACTCTCTTCTCTTTAAAAGGCTCATCTAGTATTTAACTTACCAGGGCTTGATTATTGCCTACACGTTATTTATCATTTCATAGAACAAAGGCAGTCACACTTAGACTCCAAAGAAAAGTTTTCATAACTCCATCAACAATTACAGTTCCATAAAGTATTATTTCCTCCGCCTTAAAGCTTGGCTTTTCTCATTCCATTTAAACTCCGAGAATCAGGTGAACCATATGTTCAGCCTAGGTTAAGTATCTCTTAATATTAGTACCTTCTCAAACTAAGGGTTTCCAGTTTGAATCCTACGGTTTGGTAACAGTACAATCAAATCTTATCGTTTGTTTCTATCTCTTAGAAACGTGGTTAATCCACAAGCTCAATGGCTTCCAAAATAGGTCGATTAGGTGTATCAAATAGAGGATTTAGAATCACAGGGATTAGTATATAACGTTAGTAAAGTTTAAATGTAAAACAATTGTTTCCCTACTTTTAAATTTAACTTCCACTCTCTTTTAGTGTATATATTAATTCATACTCTTAATATTACTTATACTACCTTCATGTAAGTGTCAAGGAGAGATATTCGTTTACCACATTTGTATTATAATTTATATTACATAAGGGGTTAACTTTATCTGGTTTCTTGCGCTCTTTATTCGCATTCATAAATTGAGCTGTCATAGAAGACATATGCTCGTATATAACCATAAGGATAGTGTAGGAAGTGAGTCTCAAAATAGGGTATGTATATTTGGTGATACTTTAGCCCTCTAAAATGTATCAATACTCCTCAACGTTTTAGGTTTGCAACCTCCAAATTATATTTATATATGTAGCATTTGGTATTGCTAATTAGGTAGTTCTCCGACTTCAGAAAATATAGATTCCAAGTTTGTTCTCTCCCCTTTATTAATTAGGAGTCCAGCATTGTCGCTATATTGATACTAGCTGAGACCCTTGGTATTTGCTCAGGTATTTTAAAACCCGTGCTTTTCCATTATGGACGTTTAGTTATATATTTTGAGATTATGTTTCTCTATTGTCATATTTCAAGGTTTCGCACTATCTTCTCGCGAAGTTAATAAGGGATTGTAAGATTTCCTAGTCCCGCACTGAACGGTAAGCTTGGTGCCTGGGTATCCCATAAAATTTCAGTGTTTGCTCTTTACGTGCAGGTCTTCATCAAACCCTTTTGACAATTCATGTAGTCTTAAGTATTTCATATTAATTAATGTATTCCCTTTTTACGACATCAGCTCGTCATTTAGGCAGGTCATAGTTTGTAGTTACTGTAAGTTTGGACAGTTGATAACGCCCTTCGGCGGTCCAAGCAAAAACTAACTTACTATCCCTCACTGTACTATCTCGCACTCTGTATTAGCTCCAATGTTTGGTATGTGATTGGTTTCTAATCATTGTACAATTTTGACTGTTTCTCTTACCAAAGTTTGGAAACTATCGGGTATACCAGGAACTTGTGTTCCATCTACCTTTCTTACTTCACTATATAACCTAACCTGTGGATCCCAATTCTTACCCATACACATCATATATAATTTAAGTTTTGATCCACTTTCATATCATGGACTATAAAATCCTCCAAGGCCTATCCCCAAAGTTCTACAATCATTTACCATAGTTATTTACTCATCTAGAGTTTAAGTATTGCTTAAGTAAGATCATGCCGGATCGAAGTACTTGGCATTCTGCCCCTGGATATTCCCGACCTTCGCACATAGGCTCAGGTGATCTCGGTCTCATAGGTAAGGGAAAAACGAATGTCGAAGTATCCTATTAGGTGAGAGGTTATGTGATACCCAGTGTAGGGGTCATCTCCCACATCGATCGGGAGAGCGCACGAACCACACCTTATAGGTGTGGGGATACTCTTGCCTTGTGAGAGGCCTTTTGGGGATGGTACTCCGGAAGCAAAACCGTGCGGGCTGCGGCCCAAAGCGGACAATATCTCACAAGTGGGTTGATTACTGGGCTGTTACAGATGGTATCAGAGCCAGGCCCAGGTCGGTGTGCCAGCGGGGACGCTGGGCTCCCAAGGGGGGTAGAGTGTGATACCCAGTGTAGGGGTCACCTCCCACATCGATCGGGAGAGCGCACGAACCACACCTTATAGGTGTGGGGATACTCTTGCCTTGTGAGAGGCCTTTTGGGGATGGTACCCCGGAAGCAAAACCGTGCGGGCTGCGGCCCAAAGCGGACAATATCTCACAAGTGGGTTGATTACTGGGCTGTTACAGATTACCTAAGTTAGGTCTCTCTAAATTTTGATACTTACTAATCACACATAACTCTCATCGACTAATAACTATAAACACACATTCATCCATCATGCATTTAGTTTAGGTTCTAGGCTTACCGGTTTCGCGCTGAGCGCTAGCCTCAGTGCCTGAAGTTCCCACTGTGTATAGGGTGGTTCTTCCTGGTACTATCTCTTTTCCCTTCCGACTTCCGGATGAGGGTGGCTGTCCTCCCGGTCCTCTAGTATAGGTATTAGTCTGCGGCGCTTAACCTCCTCTGGGTCCGCCCGCTTCAGTAGCTGGTGTTCTCTGTGAACCCCTAGCTCCCTTGTATACTCGGCTCCCTGGATTGGAAAAACATTCATACTCCCTGTGACCTTCTTTCTCGCAATAGCGACACTTCACCTTCCTTCCTGAACAATCTACTCTTGGGTGATCATTTCCACAGCGCTTACAGTAGTAGTGGCGCTGGGTTGGCTTATTGCTCCTAGGTGGTGCTGATCTTAGTGGCTGAGTATCAATAGCTGGGCCGGTCAGACGAGGGACCTGCTCCTTCGTCTTCTGACCATGGAAATCCTTCCGCCCCTTCCTCTTTTCAAAGAATCTCTTCCCCTTCTTGTAGTAACCGCCAGAGGTTGCTCCACCATCATTTCCTTCAGTACTCTTTCTCTTCTTTCTTCCTACGCCTCCTCCCCTAAACTTTTGAATCTTCATAGTGTCGGAGTAGTCGACTCCTGGTATGTAGTCCAACAAACTGGTGAACCGTGCGTGGTACTGGTCAACTGTTTGACTCCCTTGGATTAAGGTCTCGATCTCCTGCCTTTTTCTCTGCTTTAGGTGTTCGGGGTAGTACTTCTCCCGCAATACTTCTACAAACGCTGTCCATCCAAAGTCCGGTGTAGCTCTACGGTGGCCCTCCACAGATCGCCACCAAATGTCAGCTGCGTCCTTCAGGTTGTACGCGGCGATGTCGACCTTCTGGTCTTCTGGAACTCTGACAGCCTTGAACGCCTTCTAGTGATCTACAATGAACTTCTCCAGTGCGGCGGGGTTCGGTTCCCCTGAATAAGTCGGTACTCTCGCGTCTGCAACTCTCTTCAACCAGTTGGTTTTCCTGGGCTGCGGCGGGTGGGGTATGGCTCCCGTAAGTTGAGCCCCTAGTTGCTGCGCGAAGACTGCCATAGCTGCTGCTAGGTCTGGTACCTCTGGAGCATCTGCCGGTGTCTCGCCACCGCATCCACTGCTGTCTCCACGTGGTCTTCCTCTTGTCGACATCTATAGTATATTATTATTACTACTCGGTTGCTACACCGTTTTACATACACAATCACAAATATATAAGAAAGTTAATCAACAACAATAGGATATTCCTAGATTTTTGTAGGTCACAAATCCTCACAGACGTTTCCCCGAATTCCCAAATATCCTATGCTCATATTCTTGACTCAGTATCTTTCATCAGAGCGGAGTACCGCTCTGATACCACTTTTTGTAACACCCCTAATCCTAAACCAATAATAACGTCGCATGTCGTAGCATAATAAATAACAATTCGCAGCGGAAAATAAAACTATCTACCTTGGTGTTACACGCCGTCACTCACCCTTGTGAGTAACAAGGCATCCTTACTCTTCCCAACAATACAACTCCTCACGCTGTGATGAACAGATACTGAGCACTCTAATTATTACAAACCAAATCCAACTAAATGAGCAACTAACTGAATACAACAACCTCCATAATACAATGTAAAATAAAACCAAAGGTGTTTGTTGAAAAACACATCAGCTACCCCCGTGTCCCGCACTCCGGCTTGAGTCTTCTTCAACAACCTGTAATGTTTGGCCCATTGAAGGGCTCAGTAATCGAAATGCTGGTGCTAAATGTAGTCTTAAATCATCAAGATTCCTTAAGTCGTTTTAGCCATCTTGATATTAGATTCTTTACATAAAATGCCGGTTTATAATAATAACATTAATAACTGTATACATGAAACACTCATAACAATTCACCTGTAAACATCAATGTGCAATAGTACACAACACCAATAACCACACATCAGTAATCCTTAACAATGACCAATAATCACACATCAGTAATTTAAACAAGATATACGTATTAAACTGTACTTGTTAGTTGGCCACCTGGCCCTTATCCTTTAACCAATCACTTAACCTTTTCCAATTAAATTCCACCTCAGGCGTCATGATAAGACAACCCTTAATAACTTATTATTGGACGATATTCCCCTGGGTTCCAATGGAACCGTTACCAGCTGACCTTATGGCCCTGGATGAATATAAGACCGATCCGGTCGAACCTGTGCACCAACGGCAGTGCCCTCCGCCATCCCCGAATGTGGCTGATGGATTCCCTTGAGTGACTCCCCATTGAAGTCTCTCGTAGTGATCACGATGCACAACCAGAAAGTTGAAACAATCTGGATTCCTCTCTTTATAAGTTAGCCTTTTTGTCACTGGTACAATAACCAATACTTGAATTAAGACTATAACAGTTGACCATCAGTTAGGTTCAATAATACCTAAAGGTCAGTTAATCTTGTTCCAGTTTAGATGTATAAACTTCCAGTCATTAGACGTTCACGTAAAAATAGAACGCAACAGTGTTGAGCAATACAACATACAATATCATATACATAAAATCACATATATCGCTCTTAAACAATTAACACACAATGTCTGGACCTTAGGATAATCCTTAGGACATTCAAACCACACAGTTAACATACCGTTCACCAAGTAACTGCTAGCTTGACAAATTCCTGTTCAGTAGTTCCTTCCCGTACGCTGTTATATATACATGCAATACCGGGTAATATTAATATAGCTATCCACTGAATATTACAGTACTGTTACTGTAGAGTTTATACTCGTAGTATACTAACTCTGTATGTTCTTTATTTCCCCCTGTTTATTTAACAGTAGTCCTAGATAGTTCATCACTTCATTATTTTATGTAGTATTCACATGTGATAATGAATTCCCTTATTATGATATTTCTTCATCTCTTTAATTATATATCCATAATTATTTTCTCTTATTCCATATACCAATATAATTTGGTTATCTTTATTATAACCACAATTATTTCATAAACTCTATATTATATTCCTTTGGTTATTTTTATCATAACCACAGTTTATTTTATAAACCTTATATTATTCCCCATAATATATCACATTACTTAACTTTAATTCCATTCTTTATTAAATTACCAAACTAACCTTATAATTTCGGTATTTATATTTTGGACATCTTAACTTTTGTAATTTACCAAATAATCATATATATCTTTTCGGTATTTACAATTCACATACTCCATCTTTTATAAATTACTAAATAATCTCTTAAAATTTCGGTTTCCATATATACTTCCCATAATTACATTTTAACCCCAAAACTTTTATGTAAGTTACATATCCACTTATAACTCATAGTTTTATTATTTAATTTCCTTAATTACCGAGACAACCCTTATACTTTTATAAATTACCAAATAACCTTATAACTTTTATAATTCATTAATTATCCACATTAACTTACGGAAATTGCAAGACAATGTATATTAGTTTTTATAAATTACCAAATGACCACATTTATTTTCGGTCTTAACATGTAATTCCCTTATATTCATAATTTAACCACAAAACTTTATATAAGTTACATATTAACTTATAAACTATAGTTTTAATATTTAATTTTCTTAAATAACCGAATTGGCCCATATACTTTTATAAATTACATTTCCACCCCTTGTCCAATTCGGTTTTACATAATAATTCCTATAAATTATATATTCACCCCATAACTTTTATAAACTTAATATTTTATGTCATAAATCATTTTAATCCAAAGTTTTTGGTCAACACTTGGACCAAGACTTAATTCCACAATTAATATTTTAATATACCCATAAAATCATAAGTAATTCGGTTTCACCTCTAAACTTTCCAATAATTACAAAATAGTCCCAAAACTTTATAAAATGTTATTTTAATACCTAACCACTTATTTAAATTCACCAAAATTCATAATATTAATTCCTACCTTATATTATTACATAAATTTACCAAATAACTCCTTATACTCTCGGCAATTATAACTTGTACCCTATACTTTTCAAAATTTATACTTTAGCCACATAACTTTATAAACTAGCCATTTAAACACTTGTAACTATTTTTAATACTCCCAAAATTTATATATATATAAGCTAATATACTTATACACTTCAAATATCACCAAATAATACATTTCCTTCTCGGTTTTAATATTCTTTTACCATAAGGTTTTAAAACTTGTTTTAAACTTTATAATTAATATATATAAATGTATATAAGCCATATAACACTTCTAAAAATTATGCTAATGACTTAGAATGATTATAAACTCAAAATAGAACAATTAATCCTTAGATAATTCGGCTTGTACTTATATGCATCATATTTAATTTTTGTGACACCAATCTTATACCTTAAGGTAATAATCTTACCTTATATGTTATAAATTATTTTCTTGATATTATAACCCATGATTTTTGGCCTTAATTTATTTAGAGGTTATACATAATTTTTATACCAAAGTTTGAAGCTTAAATCAAGCTTTAACTTAATAAACCTTAATTATATAAACTTACTCCTTAAATCAAGACAATTCTTGTACTTGATTTTCCTTGAATTCCAAGCTCTCCAAATGCTATCTTGATGAAAAGAATTCGGCCTCCTTGTACATATTTAGGAGACCCATTTGTTAGACTTCTAACAAGGATTTACAAACAAGATTTGGAGTAGTTTTACAAGAGTTTACCTTAGGATTTTTTTAAGGAATTTTCGGTGGACCTTGAGATGGTTGTAGATCTAAATTTCCTTCATGAAATAATGAAGAGAATATAGATTTAGAAGTTTCTAATTTTCGAAAAATACCTTAAGGAATTTAATAGGATTTTTCAACATAAAAATATACCTTAACTTGATCTTGTTGTTCCTTGTGTTGTTATTGAATCTAGGAACCTCCCTTGAGCACTAAAGCTTGGCGATTTTAGCAAGGTTGCTAGGATGATTTCTTGCTTCAAGACTTAGTAGATTTAACTAGGAAATTACATAGAAATGGTGTTAGAACTTAGATCACCATTAATGGAGATTTGAAGTTCTAAGGAATTACTTAGCAAATGGAGAAAGAAAAGACAGAAGGGAGAGAGCTTACCCATCGGCCAAAGGAAGGCAAGGAAAGAATGAAGGCTCACGTAGGGTATTAAGGCAAAACAAGAGAAGGAATCAAATGAGAATTATTGTTATGTCACATGGTATTATTCTATGATTTGCTTTTGATTTTTGATTTCAAAAATTGACTACAAAAGTCTCTCATTTGAGCTAGACTTACGGCTGATAACAAAGGAAGAATCAATGGCTTTGTTTGATAATTGAAAGAAGAAGACAAGAATAGATATAGGTAGGTATTTTCTTTTGATTTTTCTAAGACAATTCTATGTCATTTGTTGTCTTCTTCCTTAGTCATTCACAGTTGCATATGGCTGTAGGTGGCTCTTGTCTTAGTTTATATTAGACATAGATTTATGCTAGTTAGGTACATGTTCCCTTGACTAATTAATGAGGCAATCAACCTCATCTTTTCCCATATGAAATCAGCAATGTAGTGTTGTTTGGGTCCATTTGATTTTTGTTTGTGTTAGGCAAGGGATCATGCTAGTTAGGTGGTGTATTATTTGATCAATTAGACAACAATAATTCCCCTTGTTTATGCATAAAAATCGGCAGCCTTAATAGGTAGAACATGGCTGTTTTTGTTTGATTCTTGCAACTTTACATTATTGTAATCTAGCATTACTTTTGGTGTATTAAATTCTTATAACTTTGTTTAACTTATTCCTTTGTTGTTTTCTTGCATGTCATACGGTAGATGAGGCTTAATTGACTGCACTTGCTTAATACATGAACATATAATACATGATAGGATGAGTCATTATCTATTAAGCAATTTTCTAGGCCAAAACTAGTCAATTTTGACCATAAATGGCGCCCACAATGGAGGTCAGACGGGACTGATTTTAAATTTGATTTTTGTTACACTATATTTTACTAAGATCACACTAATATGTGTAATATGTTCCAGCATTTATTTGGTACATTTATATGATGGTACAAGATGAAAGTTTTAAGGTAAAAATGCTGATTTTAGGTACCTTTTTGACCCAAAAATCGCCCCCACTTGTACTATGAATTTAGTACTGGCATTAATTGATTTAGATGGTAAATTTATCCCCTTTTAAGATTATCGACTCGTGTCTCCTCAAAAACTTCAAGGCAATTGCGTAAAACGCCTTTTTGTGACACCCGAAGGTGCGTTTTTGTGCTTTAAGGATTTTCTGGAAAATAATTAGTCGCTATGAGTTCCAAGTGTTTATTGACATTGTTTATAGTCAATAATAATATATTAAGGTGTTACATTGAGTTATATGGGGTTACATAAACTCGTAACTCAATTTTCGGGCTACCGGGACACTCCCGGGGCAAAAAGGAGCGTTAAAATTCGTCCGAGCACCTTTGTGTATTTTGAGAGAGTCTCGAGCATTCCTCTTTAGAATGGTGAATATTAATGATAGGAACTATTAGAATAATTTATATTGGGGTTTGTGCCACTTCGGTACCTCTACGAGGCACTCCCGTGGGTTTATGGGGCCCTCATCGGGAACCTCCGAGCACTTGTCCTTTAATGAGAATTTATCTTGAGAACTTCATCTTAGATTTTCATTAAAGTGTTATTATTCATTTAGAATGAAGTGTAATGCTATACGTTATTTTATAAGGTATTTCCGGGACTTTCAGGCCTTAAGGGGCCCTTAAGGGAACTCCCGGGCATATTGTATTTTTACTCAGTTCTAACTGAGGACTTGTGTTTCAAAGGTCATAAAATGATCCTTGATTAACTTCATATGAGTTTTATAACTTATATAACTAGTTTAGCTTAAGGTCGGGCTTTAACGCACGTTTTTGACCTTAAGGAGTTTAGGTGCGTTTTAACGCCCAAGTGTTTATATAATTTCTTAGGGTTTAATAATACCCCAAATAATACTTATTTATCATTATTTAATTATTTAAATGTTAGGGGTATTTCATAATGATCCCACTGTTTGTTTCCGGAAATTCCATTCCAAGGAAGTAGTTAAGTCTTCCTAGATCTTTGATTTTAAAAACTTTGTCCAGTTTTGTCTTTAAAGTTTTGATGTCTGTTGGATTATTTCCAGAAACAAGAACATCATCAACATATACTCCAAGTAATGTGATGCTATTTCTTTGAGTTTTAATGAAAAGGGAGTAGTCATTTGTGGAGTGTTTGTAACCAAGGTTTGTGAGAAATGTAGCAAGTTTCTCATACCATTGGCGAGAAGCTTGCTTAAGACCATATAGGGATTTGTGAAGCCTACAAGCCTTGTTCTCACCGCGGACCTTTAACCCTTTAGGGATAGTCATATACACTTCCTCATGGAGATCTCCATGGAGGAAAGCATTGTTGACATCTAATTGGTCAAGTATCCACCCCTTTTTTATGGCAGTGATGATTATAGCACGGATAATGGTGAGTTTAACAACGGGGGAGAAGGTTTCAGCGTAATCGAGCCCATATTTTTATGTGAAACCCCGGACAACTAATCTAGCTTTAAATCTCTCTAGGGTTCCTTAAGCTTTGTCTTATAGACCCACTTGCAGGTTATAGGGCGTTTTCCTTTTGGTAGGGTGACAATGGACCAGGTGTTGTTGGTTTCTAAGGCCTTGAATTCCTCGGCCATGCCTCTAACCCACCTAGGGTCCTTGCTAGCGGCTTTATAGCTGGGAGGTTCTTCTAATGAGTGAATGGTTTCAAGAAGAGTATTAGTATTTGTGTGAAGAGCACAAGAGAGAATGGTGTTTTTGGGAATGCAATCAGTAAGAGAATTGAGGAACTGAGGACTGTTTCTGTTTGTGGTATTGGGATCAATCCTTTCAGCAGGAATGCTGGTGAAATAGTCCTCTTGATCTATGTCATCTGGGCTGATATAGTCTTGGAACTTGACAGGTGGTCTATGGGTCCGTGTGGACCTTCTAAGATTGAGTTGGTGAGAGTTGTTGTTGGAGGATACAAGGCTGTGTTCCTGGTCTGTGGTTGTTTCTAAAGTGTGATCTTGGTCTGTTGGGGTTATTGATGTTTGGTCTTGAGGAGAGGCAATTTTTTCTGTTTCTTCATCAGGGTCTGAGAATAGAGATGGATGTGTAGAAGGAAATATGTTGGTATCTTGGTCTGTTTCTAAAAGGGTAGTTTTCCAGCCATGATCCCTTAATGGGTATATATGTTCAAAGAAAAAGACATCCCTAGAAACCTTTATTTCTCTATTGCTCAGAGAGAGGACTTTATAACCTTTGCTATTCTTCGCATTTCCCAGGTATAAACATGTAGATGATCTAATGTCAAGTTTGTTTCTGTTGGGATTAATGTTTGTAGCATAGCAGAGGCAGCCAAAGCGTCTCATTTCATCATATTTTGGCTTAATCCCGTAGAGTTTTTCAAAGGGGGTCACATCTCCTAGAGGTTTAGTAGGTATTCTATTAATTATATATGCAGCATGTTGCACACAATGCCCCCAATAACTATTTTCAAAACCCGACTGGAAAAGCAAGGCTCTAGCAATGTCCATGATATGTCTTTGTTTTCTTTCCACCACCCCATTCTGTTGGGGTGTGTGGGGACAGCTAGTTTGGTGGACTATTCCCCTTTTCTTAAAAAATCTATCCCCTCTTGAGACTTACCAAGTTCCCTAGCATTGTCGGTTCTAATGACTTTAACATATTTATTCATTTGTTTTTCTATTAATATGACAAAGTCTTGGATGCATTGTATTCCTTCAGATTTATTTTTGATTAATGTGACCCAAGTGGCTATAGTGTGGTCATCCACAATAGTTAGAAAGTATCTGAAACCCTCCAATGTTTGGTCTTTTAGAGGACCACATATATCTATGTGTATAAGCTCAAAAGGATCATTAGACTCAATGGAAGAAGAAAAAGGGAATCTAAGTCTCTTGCCTTTTGCCTTAAAACAGATGGTACAAGGTAAATTGGAAACACTGCTACATTCTTTTGTCTTAAGAATTTTACAAAGTTTTCTTGAGGACAAGTGTCCTAATCTGTTGTGCCACAGAGTTGTCTCTCTAAGTTTAGCCTTGGGCTGAGTACATGAATTTGCAGAAAAACATGGAAAAGAATTTCTATCACGTATGTAATTGCATAGCACACACACATCAAGAAAATATAACCCACAAAACTGTCTAGCAACCTCTAAAGTAATGTTTCTCTTAGAGTCCTGCAATATGCAAAAATCATAATGAAAAACAATTTGAATGCTCAGCGCTTCAGTTAATTTGCTAACTGAGACCAGATTAAACACAAAAGATGGCACATACATTATTTTTTCCAGGCATTTCACATCATCAACAATTAAATCTCCAAAACCTTTAACAAATCCTTTATGACCATCTGGCAGCGTTATTTCTTTATCAATTTTAGCAAAGCAGGCATTATCAATCAGAGAAAGATTTCCACTTATGTGATCGGTGGCCCCCGAATCAAGTATCCAAGATTCATGAAGTTTAGTCAAGATATTTTTGCAAGTTCCAGATAAGCAATAAAAAGAGCTTATGGTAGTACAGTTTTTACCTGAGAAGTCACCAAAATTGGTTTGGTTATCAGGTTTGCTTGTGCTTGCTTTCTGGCTCTGTATGTAGTCCATGAGCTGGTGAAGTTGATCAGCACTAAACCCAGCAACATGAGAATCTTGTCCTTTGTTGTGATTTGCGGTCTTCCCCTTTGAGCCGTCATCTATGGTAGATGCAACTGTCGCTTGCTTGGTCTCTTTGTCAGGAAACCCGACTAGCCACCAACAATCAGATTTTATGTGACCCAACTTTGAGCAGTTTGTGCATTTTAACTGTAGTTTCTTGTTGGTGCATTGAGGTTTATTCCCTATTTTTTCGGTTATAGGTTTAGGGTTACCTCCGACGGTACCGATTCTTGGTCTCCCGTAATTGGATTTTCCTCCTTTACCAAAAAGCGCGACAGATTGCTCGCCTTCCTCTCCAGACTCGTGAGACTGCCTTTGATTTTCGTCATGGATTACCAACGAGAAGGCCTGATCTAGAGTGGGAACTTCTGACATCGCGAGAATCTGCCCGCAAATTTGAACAAAATCTTTGTTCAATCCCATAAGGAAATGCATCATCTCATCCTCATTTCTCCGCTTCTTTTGTGATTCCTTTGATTTACACTGGGAGCAGCAAGAACATTCTTCGGCGGGTCGAACGAGATCAAGTTCTGCCCAAGCTTCCTTTACTTTCATGAAATAGTCTGTGACCGCGTCATTACCTTGCTTCAGGTTGGCAATTTTGTTTTTGATGGTTTGAATTGTGGCGAGATTCTTTCTCTCAAAGCGATTGCAGATCCAATCCCATATCTTCTTTGGGTCTTCGGTGTACATAATGCTCCTTGCAATGTTTGGAGCCACCGACGATGTAATCCACGAGACAACTAACAACCTGGCCCGCTCATACAACTCCACTCGAAGAGGTTTTTGAACAAGGTTTGGACGCTTCACAGTTCCATCGATGAAGCCAAGCTTGTTCTTCGCTCGGAGTGTCGTCCTCATTGTCCATTTCCATCCAAGAAATTCTACGGGACCTGTGAGTTTGGGAGTAAGGCTTTGTCCAGGTTGTTCGGATGGGTGGACATAAATCGGGTCATTTGGATCTATTGCGGTGGAGCTCCCGGATGTCGCCGGTTTTTCTGGTTCCTTCTCGTTCACCATTGTAGATCGAGCAACGTGTGCTCTGATACCATGTCAAAACGCGCAGAATACTTCGGATCTTTTATTATCGGAGATGGTAGAGTTTGGAAATATCTTCCATTGTTACAGAGAAGAAACGTAGAGAGTAGAAGAAGAAGAAGGATGATCGACTGACTGAGAGAAGAGACGGAGAGACAGACTAAATAAAAACCTAGTCCTAGATCAGCACGCAAGGGCAAAACGATGTCGTACTGATGGCTAAATGAGAAAGGGAAAATTACATATATGACCCTAGATACAACACTACACATTACATGAAATAAGTATCCTAGGTACACACTAATACGCCCATTCAATACTACTAACAACCCTAAAAAAGGGCAACTTCCACACTTGGCGCAATATGATTCTACCTTTCCTTAAAGGTAATGGTCTCTACAAATTTGTTGATGGATCTCATCAACGCCCCTTTGAATTTATCGATGGTGCTTATAATCCTAATCATGGTGTTTGGCTCCAACAAGACCCGTTGGTTATTACAATTTTACTTAGCTCCCTAAATAAAACCATTGCTACTCAAGTGGTTGGCATTGGACCCTCTTCAGAGGTGCGGAAGTATCTGGTGGAAACCTATTATGCAAAGAACAATGGTCAAATAAGTCAATTACCGTTACAGTTGGCTTCCATCGAAAAACAGAGAACGTAGGATGTTACATCTTATTTCAAAAAAGCAAAAGCTCTTGTAGACTCTTCGGCCATCACTGGTTAGAATTTTCAGAAAGGTAGTTTCAGAGTTATTCAGTGTTATCATGGGGCTCCTATAAGCAACATATGGTTGCAAGATCATCGACTGAGGATGAATTTAAGTCTCTCGCCACCACCGTTTCTGAACTATCGCGTGGATTAAACATCTTCTTTGTGAATTAGGCGTCTCCCTTTCACAACCCTCAGTCATATACTATGACAACATCGGTGTGTCATATCTGGCATCCAATCCTGTGCTCCACAATAGGGAAAAGCACATCAAAATCGAGTATTTTTTTGTGCGTGAGAGGGTTAAAGGAGGCGGCTTGAAAATTGAGTTCATCTCGACACAAAGACAAAAGACGGATCTTTTCACAAAATCTCTAACTCCCTCTTGCTTCCGTGAATGTCGTTCCTAGCTTCTGTTGACTCACACCAGCATGAAAACACAGGGGCAGTGGCTCATACAAGGCCCAATGTGCAACTAAGCCCGAATAACATTCTCAGATGTATGTCGTAAGACCTTGTCTACTTTGTAATAGTGTAATAATAACATTGTACCCATTAGCTCCTCTTGACCTAATACCTTATGATCTCTGGTAGTGTCTAAACATCTTCTACGTTTTACACTACTCATGTGGCCGTTGAAATGAGAGAACTAGTTGCTTAATCGTTTTTGTGTTGGGGAAGAAAGAAAGATACTGAATAAAAAGAAGAGGAATAACTAATATTCCATTTAAGATAATATAAATTTTCAAATCTAAGTTTTTATAAATTAAATCCTTATGTGAAAAGTGTTTTTGTAGAACTTAATTTTATAAAATTATACTCTTATATATTTGATATTAAAATGAAAAAAACACGATATAAAACGAACAAGACAAACAGAATGATTGGGGGTAAGTACTATTTGGACTATGGAAGGAAATTCAAGGGAAACTCTGTCGCCATACTCTGTTGCCATAGAGGTAAACTCTGCCCAAGCATGCATATGTATTGTAGCTAGGTACTTTGGGGGCAGGCAAGACTAAAAAACTATTATACCCCTAAACTAACCCCCTTTAGCAGAATCCAATACCTATTGATTTTAAATCTGATGAGTGCCTACATGTTGAGAGGTAAAGAGGATATATCGATAGAGAACAGAAACAGACAAAACACTACTCAAACTTCTACTCCCTTCCATAATACCCCTTTTCCTTAGACAATCTTACCTTATTCTTCGTCAACTCCAAATATAGTGAAACTCAACAATCTTTATCCAGGACCCCTCCCCTTCTCTCTTTTTGCATCTTTAAGAATTTATTGAAGATCTTTTAGGAAAGTGTTGCGCTTATTAGAGACTTAAAAGATCTTTCAGAACATAAGCATTAACAATTTTTGGCTAGGCTTTAACCACCAACGATAAACATGACAATGATACATCTTTAGTCGCTCAACAGGCAAAGGAAACGGAGCCAAACTTCTGTAAACTTCGTAAATTCTCGTTTATACTCCAGGCAGTGGAAACTGCGTAGTTAGCGCTTCGACCTTCCTCTGGAGCTCCGTAACACGACTTTTGAGAGGGAAATCCTCAGACTCCACGAACGCAGAGAAGTTTGAAAGCTTGGGACCTGGGGAAGACTTGTTCGCTTCTATCGTTATTTGCACACCTTCATGTATCAACTCTGCAGTTTTTATGAACTCTTTCTCAGTGAAGCCTCTCGTTGTCATGGCTGGTGTTCCTATCCTTATACCGCCTGGGACTAGAGCACTCTTGTCGCCTAACATGTAAAAAAAACGCTTAGATATGTGAGCATTCTTCCTGTGTTCTGTAGGGTGAAAATGGTTTCATCATTTTAGGAGAAAATGAATATGAATGTCAGTCACCGACCAGGGACAGAGTTCTTATTCAGGGTGATGGAAGCCATGTCAAGGATTTTTTCAGCCCGAGCACCATCTATTCCCTGCAAAATGAAAGTCCAGTTTATAAGTCACCCATGTCACTCGAACTTTGTTATCAACATCCACTATGAGTGAAAAATGGGTACCAGCGGTCGCAGATCCACCAGCACAAGATGGTTGTCACTTCCTCCGGAAACCAGATTGTACCCCAATTCCATCAATCTACTAGCAAGGGCTCTGCAATTGGACACCACCTGTGAAACCAAATAAACCCTTAGGGTTAAAGGCAATGAACAATCTACACCAAGACTCCAATCAACAGTTGAAAAAGATCTGCACATTGTTCTGGTAAGCCTTGAACTCTGGTTCTTGAGCATACTTCAGGCAGACAGCTAGTCCTCCAATGGTGTGATTATGGGGGCCACCCTACAAGAATAATCAGAAGCATCAAACCACAATACACAAAGGCATTGATTACCCAAATTTTCACCCCGTAAATTGATAGTTTCAGTTAAGAAGGGCACCTGCAATCCAGGGAACACTGCATTGTTGATAGAAGTTTCCAAGTCAACGCCCAAAACTTTATCCTTCTTAAAGAAAATCATGCCACCTCTCGGTCCCCTAAGAGACTGGAAAGAAGTCATGTGAAAAAGGTCAATCAGTGGTAACTGAACTTGATCACGAAGATAATAACATGATGAAAACGCAATTGAGACACCAAGAACAGTTTTTCTGCTCACAAGCAGAGAGAAGAGGAATGTTGATAACAAGTTGAACTTGGACCAGGTAGTAGGACAAAACAACAATGGTAGGGGTAACCTGAAATTACTGCAACCTAGTTACAAGGTTTAGGCGGATATCACAAATTCTGACAACTATACAAGCCAACAAATTATTGGTGCGTAGCCATCAAGCAGTGAAAAATAGGAAGTACAGAGAGTATACCATTTGATAACATAAGAGATCATATGAAGATATTAATTACCTTGTGAGTTGTAGTGGTTACTATATCACAGTACTCAAAAGGGTCAGATAGCACTGAAGCAGCGACAAGCCCACTAATGTGAGCCATGTCCATCATCAAAAAAGCACCAACAGAATCTGCAATCTTCAGTTTCAAAAAAGGTCTGAGATGTTATGCAAGGAAAAAAGAGATATGCCCAGCCACTCAGAATCTCAGGCATTTACCTTCCTCATTCGAGGATAATCAATATCTCGAGGGTAAGCACTAGCCCCAGCAATGATGAGCTTCGGTCTAAAGAGAGTTGCAGTTTTCTCAAGCATATCATAGTCGATCAAGCCTATTGTTGCCAGAAATAAAATCATTATACTTCTATCATATCATCATCAGTTACACCTCCACTTAAATTAATAGCAAAAACTCAAGACCTGTGGATTCATCCAGTCGGTAAGGCATAGACTCAAAATAGAGTGAAGTTGCAGATACACGTCGTTTTGGAGTCATAAACCCGTGAGATAAATGTCCTCCATGGGGTAAATCCAGACCCTATTAACATCACAATACAAGAACTGATGAACATAAACAAAACTATCAAATCGATAAAAAATAGAATAAAGCAAGTCTGACACTTCTAAAATCATTTGCTCACATAATAAAGATCACACCATACACTAAATAAGAGAGGCAATAATAACCATGGTACTATTCATCACGGCCAGAATACAGAAAAGAAACATTATCACTAAGGGGAAGAAAGACTATATCTCACCATTATCCGGTCATGGGGCTTGAGGATTGCAGTATAAACCGCAAAATTGGCAGGAGAGCCAGACAGAGGCTGAACATTAACACCCCATTTTGTCCCATCCAAATGAAAGGCAGCGAGAGCTCTTTGCTGACACAGGTTTTCAATCTGATCAATGAATTCATTACCGCCATAGTACCTGCATGAAGAAAAAATAAAGAAGATAAAATCAATCAAGGATAACCACACTAGTTTATTGGGAAGAGAGTACATATATGCCTTGATGAGCGTCTTACCTTTTACCAGGCAAGCCTTCAGAGTACTTGTTGGTGAGGCAGGAACCAACCGCTTCCATCACGGCTCTAGATGTAAAGTTTTCTGAAGCAATAAGTCCGAGGTTTTTATGTTGTCTGCCCTTTTCATTGTCTATAATTGACCTAACTTCAGGGTCAGCTTCACTCAGCCCCGAGTCCTTGAAAGAGCTACCTTCAGCTGAACATGGACCAAAATCCCAGCAGAACAGAAGTAATTATGGTCATTGTGAAAAAGGGAACAAAGCTTGGGAGTCCTAAGCTGGTATATCAATAGGAGAAAACTAGCACAAGCTCCCAATTGAAGTCATTTGATTTTGCGTCGGTCTATTGTGGCATTTGGGCAATATAACAGTGATAGATGAGCTCGACACAACAGGTAGTCCCGGAGAAACGAACTTACAATCGAGTGGATAAAAAAAAAATTATCTGGGGATGATGGTTCTGAGCAGAGCAGGAAACCCATTCCATCACAAAAGAGAATATTTTTCCATTTTTTCGGCATGTACAAACAGCTTCTCAAATGAATGCATTAACACACAAGGGAACCTCTATACATATGTAGACACATTTCTTACCTCCTATGGAAATGGAAAAGGAAGTTGAGGGAGGTTTTCCAGTGGCCAAGCTATTAACCACCGATACTCGTCGAAATTGCTTCTGAAAATTAAAACTGACGCTGGGAACGCCCGCGGTGCCAGGATTCAACCCTTTGGAAGGGAAATTCAATAATTTTGCAGATGAAGGTTGCTGTATTGAACCCATGACTCCAGACCCAGCAACAGCTTGCATTTTGCCTTCCTTTCCGGTAATATCTTCTCTTGCTTCCTTCTAGGTTGTTATGTGTGTGAGGGAAAGGGACGAGGGGCTACGCGGCTAGTGCGTGTGAAGAAAAGAGACTGGGCGAGTACGGAAGGTAGAAAAACAATTACCGGAAATGAAGGCTGCGCGGAGGCAAAAACGCCACGGGTCGGAACGGCTGAATGTTGGTGGCGGGCGAACCAAGCACGAGTTATATAATAAGTGGGCCGGAAGGAAGGCTTCAAAGCGGCATTTTAGGTTTATCAGAAAAGCAAAAGCATAATAAAAGGTGAACAGCAGAAAAGAATTCTATTCCTGAGAACTACACTCAAGTCTTTTACACTGAAATGAACACGAATAAAATGCAAAATGCTGCTGCTCACTTTACAAATAAAATAAAGGTAAAATTCACGATATATCCCTATTTTTCTTTCATAATTCACAATATACCTCTGTGATTTTCGTAATTCAACTTTAAACATGCTTAAATATTGTCCAAAATTGATGAAATTTTTCATGGACGATGCAAAAGTATTATATTTTGGTCCAATATCAAATTTGAAGTTTTTAAAGCTCACATGTTACCTGTGGGATCCAATGAATATGTGACTGTTCATTGGGTCCCACAGGTCACATGTGAGTTTAAAAAATTTCAAATTTGATATTGGACCAAAATATAACACTTTTGCATTGTCTATGTAAAGTTTCATCAATTTTGGACAACATTTAAACATATTTAAAGTTGAATTACTAAAACCACAGGGTATATTGTGAATTACGAAAGAAAATAGGGGCATCTCGTGAATTTTTCCCAAAATTAAAAAAACAAAGTAATCTGGAGATTGACATGTTACTGTCGGTTCTAGTCTATCCACTTGAATTATACTTTATTTCTAAATCGTATGATATGTCATTTTAATATTAAATATATAAGATAAAAAAATTTATAAATTAATTTTATAATATATAGTTTCTAATTATAAAATTTTAATTTTTAAAATTATATTATTTTATTTCAAATGGTGAATAAGGCGATGACGGACGGGTATTGAATTTGGGAGAATAAGATTGATGTGACAAGTTAGTCCGACATTATACATTTGATGAGTGGTCCGGTGAATTCTGATGATGGAGGTTTTCCGGTGGATCGAGTGCGCTAACCGGTTTGACCCATTGAAGTTGAGGTTATTCTTGTGGTGCCCTTAGTGACAGTGTGCCTGGACAGCCTATTATTATGGTATTTTAGTAAATTAGATGATTATTCCGTCAAGTGTAGTTATTTTACTACGCATGAGTTGCTAAGGCATTGAAAGGTTGTAGTTCCTCTGAGGGTGATTTCTTTTGTGTTGGCGGTTATTGCATTGGTTGAGGATGAGAGTACTTTTGGAGTGGCAGTTCGGGTCAATCGGTTTGGGTTTGGTTCGATTTGATTTGGGTTGATTTCAAATCATCTAGTATTTAGTCCGGGTTGGATCGGGTCGGGTGAATTCGGTTTGTTCGGGTTGAGTTTGGTTTGTTGAAATTTCGAGTCGGTTAGGATCGGTCTCAGTGACTTTCGATTTGGTTTACTTTCGACTAGGGTGACTTCGGGTTTGGTAACTTTTGGTTTGGGTTAGCTTCTGGGTTGTTTAGTTTTTTTCGAGTCATGGATCTAATATGGTTCAATTATTAGGTTAAATTCAGTTGAAATTACAAATTCAAGCAACTTAATAATCATGATATATAAATTTGACTTCAATCAATCTCAACAAGTATGAATATATATAAAAGATTAATTTAAACAAATAATTATAATTTGCATCATGTTATACATTAGCAACCAACTCTTAACTTAACATAATTATTTATGTAGTTTTAGTCTATTTAGTAGTTTCATTATTTTGAGAGGAGTATAAATAAGGTATGTTTGTGGATAGTTATTAAATAGGTATCGAAGTGTAGTAACTTGTTTTTTCAATCTATTAATGGTGACTACTTCGGTACCCCTCCTATTTTGTGAGGGTAACGTACCATTTTTCCTTAATCCAACTACAACTTGACATTTGGAATATTATATTTATATTATTTTTTAGATTTTAAATAGTGTCTTTTAATTTATTAACTAGTCATTGAGTTAACTTAACTTAAAGGACTTAATTGAAAATAGAAAAACTTTATTAAATATTTAGAAATTAGTAACTTCCCACCTTAATGTCAAATACAGTAATCGTCTTCTTCATCAACCTATTTAATAGGAGATATTAGTTTAATACAGTTTTTGAAAAAATTAAGACTAACTTAATTAGTGATTATGTATTGTTGAAGAAAACTTTTATAAACAAAATATATACATTACTCTATAGTTTTGAAGAAGATAAAAGAAAATAAAAGATAAATGAAATACATATTTATATTTCATTAACAAATAAAACAACGATACACTAATCAAATTTCCAGTAACAAACATTTAAACTTTTATTTTAGAATAAATCTCTAATGACTTAAAATTACGTAATAATTATACTTGTTTTTATATTTTTTTCCTTTGTTTTTCTACTTGAGTGATTTTTTAATTGAACTCGATTTTTTGAATTATGGGGTGTTGTTCAATGTTGTATGATACAGATGCTAAATACTTATTTGTATTCAAAATAGAGATCTAGTTCTCATATGAATAATCTGTTTCATCCTCATTATCTCCTAATTAATGTAATATTTTTTTTAGGTCACACTGGATATATTCATTTGGGTCACACTGGATTCGTTTCGGGTTCGGTTTGGTTGGGTTTTGGTTGGTTTCGCTTCGGGCTACTTCGGATTTTGGGTCATCGTTGGGTTGTGAATGACTTCAGTTCGGTTGAATTTGGTTTGGATGACTTAGGTTAGGATGGTAGTGGATTGTGGTTTATTCTTGGTTTTATAATAATACGGTTCAGTTTGGTCTGAGTTGGTTTGTTTCAGATTTCGGGTTATTTTTCAAGTTATAGTTTTCGGTTGATATCCGGATTCAGATCGGATTGGTTTGGTTCGGTTTTTCATGTTCAGGTCACTTTTTAAGTACTTTATCTTATCGTGGCATAGGGGATAGGTAGTGCACTTAGAGCAACTACAGGCTACAATAGTGAGAGTGAAATCCACCCAAAAAGTAAATTTTTTTTATTGGTCTCTCTAACAAGCTTGTCTCTCTCCCGAGTTCTTAGCTAAGACACCCATACCTAACTCTCTTTCCTCCACATATTCATTTATCTTTTCTTTTACATCTTTTAGAGTGGAATCCACTCTGCTGTGGATACCCTTGTGAGGTGTTTAAAGATCAACTTTATGTGTTCTTTCACTACTCAAGGGAGGCCCGACCTAGTGTTAGAAGACCTCTCTTATAGACTCTCCTCCGTCCCTTAAGACGGGTTTAGATATGTAAATTTGACTGAAGCATGGCTAAGGGGAATCTACTTGTTGAGTTGGTGGAAGTGTTCTCCACTTGATGGTGATTTGGTAGGCGAGGAACACAGTGGTGTTGGGGGAGGCCAAGTCTATCTCTAACTAGATCCTCATATCGTAGTTTTTTATTTCCTAGTTTAGCTTGGTATGGGAGGAAGGGGGACATTGATGCTTTCCCAGGCATTTGGGTTCCTCGATTGTCTGCCTTGGTTAAGATAAATAATGATATGGGGGCTATGGGCTTTGGTCGCTAGCTTGCATCGACAATGATTAGGGATGAGGAGATATGCTTCTTGTGGTTCACCTAGAGATCGTAGAGAGTATTATATAGCTACTAAGTCTAGGCTCAGGTTTGGGAGTGAGATGCCTAGGTGGTTTGTTTTGGTGGCAAAGTCAGACTCACTTCCGGTGGAAAAGGGACTTTGCTCGGGCACCAGTATCATGGCTCAGGTAGTGTTGGACGAGATTAGGTTGACTTATGCTCATGGGTGCTACCGTGTTGGCTGAGTGTAAGGGTAACTCTTTGTGCACATTTTTTCTACTGTAGCCCAATGATATGTTGTTTTATAGTGTTTAGATTTTGCGTGGACATGTTAAACTAGTGTAAGCGCGCAAGTTTAATTGATATTATGTTTATTCCCTAAAAAATCTCGTATTTTTGTACAAGTTTATTTGTGTGTGAGATGCTGAAGTGAAAACAAATTCATTTTTATCGATTGCTAGCTCATGTAATTAAGAAATCAAACTTGAAGGAATACTCCCGCTTATTTCATCAATCCCGCCCATTTTTTTCCTTAAGTTATGTTCTGCTACCTATAATTTATACTATTTTTTGGAGGACTTGATGTTAATGTGCTGTAAATTTTAATGTGAATTGACTACAATAAAATTGGGGTTTTGAAATTAAGAACTTGGTGATCTTTACTTTTGTAAACCCTAATTATGTAAAATCACAATTTGAACGAGTAAATTGAACGTGTGAGACGCGGGATTTTGATTTATGTTCACTCAAATGGATAAGTACTAACTAGTTACATATACTTGTTAGGAAACATCACCAATTCCTACTATATGTATAATGCGAGTCTTTTTATTGTTTTAATTTCAATACCGCTGACATTTTTTTTGAAAGAATATCACTAACATTTTTATTATTGTTTGATTGCAACTTTTCTTTCAAGTTATAGCACCATGCATATGTCTAGTTCAAATTCCTTGGGCACACGTGAAACCCACTAAACACTTGGGCTCAGTTCTCACATGAGCTTCTTCACATAGATGAAGTTGATGCTACCCTTGATTCATTTGAAAGCCTCTCGCAGATTAAACATGAAACGCTCAAGAATAATTAACCCCCATAATCTATAATGTAAACGCGGCCTTATGGTGTGGATTCCACTAATATGTGTAAGTAAGAAAAAAAAAATTACTATAGTGATGTGCAGTCCTTATTATTTCACTCTCATATGTTATATAAATCAATATGATTGACTACTGCAACGATAATGAAAAATATAAAAAATACTAATAGAAAACTAAAATAAAAATAATGCGAAGGAAGGTTTTTAATTAATAAAATAATATATTTTACATAAAAATATGATAAGAAGCTCGTGACGATCGTGGATGCCGATGAAACTACTCTCGTTTCAGCTAGTGTTTCGTTTAGTTTGATTTTGCAAATTAAGACAAATAAGTTATTTTTGCTCCTAGGTTGATTTTGCAAATTAAGACAAATAAGTTATTTTTGTGATAATTAAATAAAGAAAGAAAGATGTGTGATTTTTACTTTGAAGCGATACTATAAATGATAAAAAAACCTTACAATAAAGTCGCTTATTACTACACCTAATTTACAAATTTACCGTCTTACCAATACAGTCGGCCGGTGTTATAGTTTTGAAGATATTATCATATTTGCAGGAATTCACTTATATAGTGGATAACATGTAAAAATAGGTTGGGAACCAGTGATAGGGTATATAAATGGAATAAATTCAGTATAAAAATAATGTTGATAAGTGTATAGCACCGAACAACAGGTTGTAGTTTGATTCGGTTTGACATGTCTAGATTATCTCATCGAGTTTCTCTCATATACACTTCTTTTTATTATATTAACTAAAATAGTAAAATACGTACTAGATAGTTCAGTGAAATTTTGAGACATTAGAATAAGTATGCTTTAACTTTTTTTTTACGTCCCTTTTTATTTTTAACGTAAAACTAGATATCTATAAAAGAAATCGATGATGTAGGATTGATTTACATCGGAAAAGATCAACGTCGAATGTTCGCAATTTTTCTTAGGCAATTCTTGCCTACAGGTAGATGTATCTAGGATGGCTACATGTGGGGGTAATTTAGTCAAATACAAATAAAAGAGATGAGAGATAGGGGGAGAGAGCGCAAGCGAGGTAAGTCTTGTTTTGTTTTTTTTTTGTATTTTTCATTTTTAAAAGAAACAGATTTTTATTATTTTTGTTTTTTTATTATAAAACTTTAACTTATTGTAACTTCTAATATATAAGTCCAAAATGAAAAAAAATTATATCATTGTTTCTAAATTCATGCTCTTCAAACAAGACCAGTCATGGATATGTTTTGACAACTTTTAAAAAATATTTTACATGTATAGTGCACAAAACGTAAAAAAACTTGTACAGATGGTCATACAAACCTGTACAAATGTTCTTTAAAAATGTACATCCACACGTAAAAACTTGTACTTCATCGCAATAACCGACAGGTTTTTAGGGTTTGTGGTAGCGGGTTTAGGGTCGTAGACCCTAAACCCGCCACTGCAAACCCTAAAATGCCTTCGACGTTTTTTAGCTATCATAGGGTGGGTTTGGGGTGTTTTGGGGGTAGGGTAATCTATTTGGAATTTGTTTCGTACTTTATATTGTAGCAACTAACTCGACAGGTTTTTAGGTTTGTGGTAGCGGGTTTAGGGTCGTTAGACCCTAAACCCGCCACTACAAACCCTAATAATGTCTTCGACGTTTTTTAGCTATCCTAGGGTGGGTTTTGGGGTGTTTTTGGGGGGTAGGGTAATCTATTTGGAATTTGTTTTGTACTTTATATTGTAGCAACTAACTCGACAGATTTTTAGGGTTTGTGTAGACCCTAAACCCGCCACTACAAACCCTAAAATTGTCTTCGACATTTTTAGCTATCTTATGGTGGGTTTTGGGGTGTTTTGGGGGGTAGGGTAATCTATTGGAAACCGTTCTATACTCTAATGTGATAATGTACATATTTTAATGTGAGAATGTACATGTTTTAATGTGACGATGTACATGTTCCAATGTGAGAATGTACATGTTCTTTAAAGAACATTTGTACATGTTTGTATGGCCATATGTACATGTTTGTATGACCGCTGTACATATTTGAATCTAAGTGTTCTTCCCTTATATGTACATGTTTGAATCTAAGGATGTACATATTTAATGATTCATACAGGTTTATATGAGTATCTATATGTTTTTAATGCGAGAATGTACATATTTTTACGTGAGGATGTACATGTTGTAGTGCACATTTGTACATGTTTGTATGACCATCTGTACAAGTTTTCTTTTAGGTTATATGCTCCATACATGTAAAACAATTTTTTAAAGTTGTCAAAATATATCCATGAATGGTCTTGTTTTGAAGAGCTTGAATTTAGATGAATAATGATATAATTTTTTTTCATTTTGGACTTATATGTTAAAAGTTACAACAATTTAAATTTTTATGATAAAGAAAAGAAAAAGAAGAAAAAATCTTTAAAAAAAGTAAAACAAAAAAAAAAGGAAACCAAAACAAGCGTCGGGGACGCGCGAAAAAAAAAAAGAAAAAACTTGCACGCGGATGGATGTAGCCGATTTGGCTACAGGGAGGTGTAGCTAAGACAGACTCTTTTTCTTATTACTGAAAGTAATAATGTATCATGCCAACAAACATCATACAACTATATAAAAAGTTAAAAGTATAAACCCCTTAGGTTTTGGGATAATATTGGTAACTACCTTATGTTTATCATAATTATTGGTAACCACCTTGAGGTTACGGTATCTTTAACTTTGAGCCCCAAACTATAGATCTATTAATAAATCTTTAACCCCTTGCTGGCTTGTCAGCTTATTCTTTAAATTATGTCAGACTGGGTAAAAAATACTACTTAATCAGTATCATCTAAATCTCTCTCATCCCATTGCTATTTTCCTAAAAACGTCAATCATAGCCTAGTAATGGTCTACAACCAAGAACAATTAATTTCTTAATCGGAGCGTAGCACAAACAACCTCTTAAAAACACGTGGAAGATTTGGAGTATGATCATATTGAATGAGTTAGAGCTGGCGTATTTAGGAAAATAAGCTGACACGTTAGCAAAAGAGGTTAACAATTTATTAACAGAGTTATAGTTCAGGGCTCGTAGTCAGAGATACCATAACCTCAAAGTAGTTACCAATAATTATGATAAACACAATATGGTCATTGATATTATCTCAAAACCTCAAGGGGGTTCCGAATAATTTACTCAAAAATTAATAATGAGGACTAGCAAAAAGATATCAGCAACACTTCCTACCCCGTTTCGCTTGTAGGAGGCACTCATAAATCTTAACCATACGGAACAAAAGAGGCAATGAATGTGTCCTGTACTCGATCGTGGCTTAAAGTCTTACCAATCACCACATGCTCGTAGCCAGCTACGTTAACTTGCACTTGAAAATGAAGAAGAAATCATAGTTGCTCACAAGACACAATCAGGGGCTTCTTTGAGGGTGTAACGACCGTAAAATCACCATGGTTCTGAGACTATCACACGTCGCGTACTTATTACCTAACATACGCAAGGCTACACTCACCAAACCTAAAACAGTACAAAAGACTCATATTTTAATAAAATGAGAGTTTACAAACTATCAAACGATTTACAAACAAAGCTAATGTAACAGAACGATGAGCTCAAAGCTCTAAAATACAAAGAACCACAAGGTCAACAGTACAAATATAAACTCTGAATACAAAATTAAAAGACGAAGGCTGAACCTCCAGCCAAACGCTAAAACCTACAATCAGACGGAGATAGGGGTGAGCAAACCACGGCTCAACAGGTGATAAACTTCAGCTGAGCATGCTCAAAACAGTGTACAATATATATATATATAGTACGAAACAGACTCAAAATCCAAAGTAGAAGACCTTCAAAACAAACCAAAGTCCAAAACAGAGCGAGCTAAGTGGAGGTCAAAACAGATAGCTAATCAATGGAAAAATTATAGAATTTATAAACCTTTCAGGAAACAAAAGCCATATGACAGGCCGCCAGAAGATCGGAAACAGAAGCAGAAACAAATCAAAGACAGAAACCACGATTCATAGTGTTCATAAAACAGAACGTTCTCAAATCAGAGTAGAAGTCAAACAGAGTGGTTCACAACAGATCACTTTACAAACAGAAGTGGGACCCCTAGTTCATAGCACTCACATACAGAAGGGTGAAGGCCATATGGATCAAAGGATCCCACACAGAAAGAATAGAGATCCTTGTCGGACCCGTCGGTCACTAATCATCTCAGGTAAACCTGAAGAACAGAAAACAAAAGGACGTCCTGCGCAACATGTTATGGGATCCCAGTCATCCATGGCTCAGAAGACTTACTAACTAGGACCAAAAATAGAGGTTCACTTATAGAATAGAAGTACATAACGAAACTAAATTCATTGCCAAAATAGAAACTTAATCTTTGTAAAATACACACACCAACGCACAATATCTTCCACATAACGAAACCAAAATTGATGTAGAAACAGAAGTCTTATGCCAAGACTAGCAAAACAGGAAAACTTAAACAGAAGTCAGAGACCGAAATGTACTTTCAAAACATGTCAGAGATCAGAAACAAACGAATACTTTCATAACAGAAATACACTTAAACTTATACTAAAACATGTCAAAATAGCTTATACACACTTAGGGGATTATAACCCCGCAAACTGAAGTCAAAACGGAGCTCAAACAAACATTTTAGGAGAAATCAGAGGGGTGTCCAGACATTTGTCCGAATCTACAAGTCTGGACGCATGCCGAACGTCAAAACAAAGATGTCTGGACATGTGTCCGAACCTACAAGTTCGTGCGCATGCCATGATACAAAACAGAGGTGTCCGAACGCATGTTGAACGTCAAAAAAGAGATGTCCGGACATGAGTCCAAACCTACAAGTCCGGACGCATGCCGTGATACAAAATAGAGGTGTTCGGACATGTGTTTGGACGCATGCTGAACTTGAAAACCATAGGGAGTCCAGACACCTGTCAGAACTTACAAGTCCGGACAGAGTTCGAAATAAAACATACAAGGTGTCTGGACTTGTGTTTGGGCTTGCATGTTCGGACACAAGTTGAATTGCAAACCCAGAACTCGTCCTTGCACCCCGTTCGGACATACATGTCCGAATGGAAGTCTGGACAACACAGAAACTACCAAAACTAGAGGCTCCGCGCATGCTGTCCAAACTTACAAGTTCGGGCGCATGTTCAGACACAGCAAAAATTTCAAAATCAGAAGCAGAAACAGGCGTGAACCAAACCGTAAATTCACCATTGAATGTACATAACTTTCCATAACAAAGTAGGCAAACCGAAAACTTTCCATGGGGTTTTAACAAAGTAAAACACAGATCAAAATCATTACAGATTCACAACGAAATCAACGAGTAAATCAGACACAATCAGAAACAAAACAAAACCTAGAATCCCTATCCATCTACCACCTTGTTGGGAAAATTACATACATAGTAATTAAACCTAGCTAAAATGGGCAAGTGCACCCAATTCGTTGCAGTAAAACAAGTGTCGTATCCACAAGGAAATTGGTTTCTAAATCCCGAGTTTCGGTAAAATAATCAAGTGCAAAATAACAGTAAAATGGGGGTTTAGCCAGAGGCAAGCTTGGTGTTTGTTTTTGTTAACTAAAATGCAATAAAAACAGTAAAATGTTTGTGAATGGAATGGATGGAGAGAGTACTCTAGGATAGTGGGAATCACCCAATTCACTCAAAGAACTTCAAAACCATAACTCATCATCTCAGTGCCTATTAGAGTGTAGCTCATGAATCCCCAAATCATGGGAAATCCAATTCTTACCTAAATAATCAAACCCCTTAATTAAAGGAGATTCAAGTCATCAAATAGCATTAAGCAAGCACTCTTAAACAATAGCCCCAAGCATTTACTTCCAAAATCAAGAAAGCAAAGGTTAGGGTTTACTCCCTTCTTGGTCTAGTTCCAAACTCAAGCTCAAATATTGAATGGAACCACCATAAATGCAATAAGAGATCAATTTAGTGCATTCATTGATATTGAAGGAAATAAAACAAGAGTAACAAATGAGTTAGGTTTCTAGCATTCAATGAGCAAAATGGGTTCAAACCCTCATCCTAGGATACAAATGGAACTACTCAGACATAGCTAAAGGAAGGAGCAAAGAAAAGGAAGAATTAGCCATTAGAGGAGCTTCCAAGCTTCAATGGAGGTAGAGATCTTCACTTTCTTCTTCCTCCTTTCTTCTATTCTCTTCTCCTCTTCTTTTCTCCTCTATTTTCGCCTCTCTCTCGTCTGTTTAGGGTTGGAGTCGGGTGTATTTGATAATGGGGAAGGGAGCCCCAAAATGCAGCCTTTAAACAGAAAATTCTGGGCAAAAATTCTGTCCGACCGACCTTGCAAGGTCGGTCCCAAGGTCGGTCGGACCCTTTCAGACGGGAGCACGTGACAGATTTTAAGCTCGACCGACCTTGCAAGTCCGGTCGCAAGGTCGGTCGATTCCAGTGAGTTCTGGGATCGATTGAACAGAGCCAGACCGACCTTGCAAGGTCGGTCCCAAGGTCGGTCGGCCCCAGAATGTCATTTTTCTGTGCCGGAATTCTCCCGATGCTTCCTGTTGGCTAGGCATCCTTCCCGAGGTGCTCGAACATTGATGCTTTCTCATATAAAGCTCTCAAAATGTACTCCAATGAGTATTTACCTATTTGAACAAGCCAAAAGTATAAGATCACTAATAAACACACAAATACTCCATAAAGTGGTGAAATAAGTCTTGGGCCAAATAAAATGACGACGAATAAAGAACTTGAGAGAGTACTATTTCACCACTTATCACACCTACCTCAAATCCGAAGCACTGCATGACTCTACGAACTCCACACAGCACACTCCTCGAATCTCCACTCAAAACTTAATGAACTCTCGACTAAACTGAGTAGAGGTCGGAACCGAAATGAGAAACGAAGAAAACTGAAACGCGGAACAAACGAATCTAAACTCACAATCTCCAAACCTGAGTGACGACAACCGACAGACTAGCACACCAGAAGCAACCCACATGAACAGTCAAATTGTTAAAAGCGGAAACAAAGAACGGAAAGGAAGAAGAGCAAATGAAAAAGAAGAGCGAGAGGGAGCGCAGAGCAAAACAGGAAAAGAAATCAGAAATGAGAATTGGGGAAAAGAAGATGGAAGTTAGGAAACTCTTTTCCTAACTTAATAAACAACAAAGCAGAATTCCCGTTATACCCCTCATTCCTTCTAACTTAATAAAATAAGCCACTCATGACATAAGTCACACTAACATAAGATGGAAAAAGACATAAGCTCCCTTTGTAAACCAGAAACAAAAAAATTGGAACACAACAGAGGGCGTGCAAGTGGAGCTTTGGCACAGGACCCCATTTATTTGGTGTCCCATATTTAAGGGTTTTGTTATTTTTTCAGGTAGATTCAATTAATTATTAATGTATATTAAAAAAAATTATAAGTAAAGAAATTATAAAAGAAAAATAATAATTTATTAGTGAAAATTGTTACTGTATCTAACATATAAAACAATAAACTTATTAAGAAAAAAAATCATAAAATTATATATGAACATGTATTTAAACCGGTGTAGGTCCCCTAATTGATTGAGACGCTCTGACACAAATCTTACCAGTCATCATAGAGGATCAGATTCTCGCGTCGTATTCGAGACTTTTTGGCGAAAAGAATAAGTGGAAAAGAAAAAATGACTTGTAGATAAAGCGAGAGCGTCAAGGACTCTAAAAGATATGTTACGCTAGTTGGAGTCCAAAGAACACATATAACTTTCATATCAATATGAACAATCAATAGCTTAACTTGAATAACCTTCAAACTAAAATGAACGGTTTTACGGTGCTCGGTTGTACGATAGCATTTGTCCAAAGACGGGACTCAAAAACAATGACATGCTCCAATAATAAGGAGCGTCAGAGTTTTCGAATGTAGGAGTTACGAACGCGTTTTACTGCGATGCAGACAATTGCATCAGACATTAGGTTTTATATCTTCGAAGTTTCATGACTGAACCAAAACCATGGTTCCAAAGTCAAAAGAATTTATTTATTCTAAAGGTACAAGTTACACCTATTGTATTGAGAAACTGAAACTTTAAAGTATCCAAGATCATTCCATATCCTAATAAATCTCACTCAAAACAGAAGGTTAGATTTAAGTTTCAAAATCCTATATATGATATCCCTCTCAATTAAGCTAAGGACCTTTGACATGAATCAAAGACAGGGCATGTGTCATCTCTTGCAAAAGGCAATCAAACGAAGCGCAAACTATCTGGTGGTTTCACAGACAGACATTGATAAACAATTAGACAATTCATAGAAGCAAGACGTGTGTATTACCGTGGCCATTATTGGCAATGAACAAAGTGCATCATCCAACAATGTAGGCTGGGCAAGCCAGTCAAAGGAACTTGGTAAGGATAGGTACCGTACGTACAATTCTTGTTTTCTAAAAAAGGTACAGGCACTTCACTCGACCAATACAAAACTCAGCAGATCCTTCAGTGATGTTTCCCCAACTGATTTTCACATAATTACATGCAATGAATTAGTATCTTTTTGTCTCTCACGATTTACCCTCCAATCAACTTTTCTATATCACAACAATGACATTCCATTATCTTCGACATCTACAAATAACATTCATGACCAAGAAAAGTACAAGCACGATAAATTATGCAGCAACAGCTTCCTCCTTTGAGGAGTCCTTTGTAGCGAGCTGGTTTTGGATGTGTTGAGGTACCACTTCAAACTTGGCTAACTGCATCGTGTAAGATGCACGTCCTTTGGTAGCACTCCTCAGTGTGCTAACATACTGAAACATTTCTGCCAAGGGCACAAAGGCATCAACAACCTGCATACAACAACAAAATTACACACACATAGGGGGATCAGCCAGCGGCAAACAAAAAGATTACAACAAACATGGAGAGTTGTCACAATTCATTAAGACCAAATTATAAGATAATACTCTACCTTCAGACCACCGGGCTTGTCACCAAATGTGTTGATTTGACCTCTTCTAGAGTTGAGATCACCAATGACATCCCCAAGGTGTTCTTCAGGAGTCACAACTTCGACCTTCATGATAGGTTCCAACATCTTCGGACCAGCTTTCCTCATTCCTTCACGGAAAGCACCTCTTGCTGCCAGCTGAAATGCCAACACACTTGAATCGACATCATGGTAAGATCCATCCACCAAAGCCGCTCTCACATCCACAACAGGGAAACCAGCTAACACACCATTTGACATGCATTCTTCCAGCCCTTTCATTACACCCGGGATGTACTCCCTTGGCACTACTCCTCCCTTTATTTCGCTCTTGAACTCGTATCCGCTACCAGGCTCCAGTGGTTCAAACCGAACCGTAATATCTGCAAACTGCCCTTGTCCACCTGATTGTTTCTTGTGGACGTACTTAACTTCAGCTACCTTGGAAATACTTTCTCTGTAGTTCACCTGAGGTGCTCCAACATTTGCCTCAACCTGAATAGCATAGTATTAGCGTATAAGCATGTAGGAGACGGACACAACTAAGATTCAACTCAGAAATTCATTAAGATCTAAATGTTGGAGGTGAGAAGGTAAGATAATCCTTGCAAGTGAACTATAGATGTGCTGCTAGAGATTCATACATAGAATAAAGTTCACCAAGCAAGAACACATGCATACCTTGAATTCTCTTTTCAACCTGTCAACAATAATCTCAAGATGCAATTCTCCCATTCCCTCGATGACTGTCTGATTCAGCTCCTCATCTCTCGAAAAGTGGAAAGAAGGGTCTTCTTGAGCAAGCTTGATCAATCCCATTGACATCTTATCTACATCCGCTTTTGTCTTCGGCTCAATTGCAATCTTGATAACAGGGTCGGGAAATTCCATTCTCTCAAGTACCACAGGCTGCTCTGGATCACAAAGTGTTTCACCAGTTATGGTATCCTTCAGTCCTGAAAGTGCTACAATATCACCAGTGAGAGCAGCCTTTATGTCCTCCCTACTGTTAGCATGCATCTCAAGAATTCTAGCTATCCTCTCTTTCTTTCCCTTGTTTGCATTCAACACGTAAGATCCAGAACTTAGCTTCCCCGAGTATACACGAACAAAGGTAAGAGACCCCACAAAAGGGTCACTCATGATCTTGAACGCAAGACCAGAAAAAGGCTCATCATCACTTGGAATTCTCTCCATGGACACTTCAGCATTGTCAGGGTCAGTACCATTCATAGGTGGCAACTCTACGGGGGAAGGAAGATAATCCACAACAGAATCAAGCAGAGGTTGGACACCCTTGTTTTTAAATGCTGAACCACATAGGAGCGGCACAAAACTATTACCGATGGTCCCTTTTCGGATTAGTCTTTTGATAGTTTCCTCATCAGGCTCATTTCCCTCCAAATAGCTCTCCATCGTCACATCATCCAACTCAACAACAGTCTCTATCATTTGTGATCTGTAATCAGCTGCCAATTCCTTCAATTCTTCAGGTATATCCTCATAAGAGAACTTGGCTCCCAATTCCTCACCAGACCAAACCACAGCTTTCATTTTCACTAGATCAATAATCCCTTGGAATGATTCTTCAGCACCAATAGGTATCTGAAGAACTAGAGGCTTCGCACCCAAGTTGGTCACAATCATGTCTCTAGTTCTGAAGAAGTTTGCACCCATCCGATCCATCTTGTTGACAAAGCAGATCCTTGGAACTCCGTACTTATCAGCTTGCCTCCAAACAGTCTCAGACTGAGGCTCCACCCCTGCAACACTGTCAAACAAACAAATAGCACCATCCAGGACCCTTAGAGCTCTTTCAACCTCGAGAGTGAAGTCAACGTGGCCAGGGGTGTCAATGATGTTGATCCGGTGCTTGTTCCAGTAAGCAGTTGTGGCAGCAGAGGTGATGGTGATTCCACGCTCTTGCTCTTGCTCCATCCAATCCATTGTCGCGGTTCCCTCATGGACTTCCCCAATCTTGTAATTTCTGCCGGTGTAAAATAGAATCCGCTCCGTTGTGGTGGTCTTACCAGCATCAATATGTGCCATAATACCAATGTTACGATAATCTTTCAGTGGAACCACACGTTTTCCATCTATCATCAAACCGGAAGAGTTCAGATTCACGAATCAAAACATCAAATTAAATCTAAGCAAACACAGATCAAGCAAAATCACCAGGGTGTATTATTCAAGCATCACTATGGCTTTCAAATAAGATTTCAAATGGTTAGGCTACAGTATCTTATATGATAATCAGAAATCAGGATCCCAGAGAATTGAATACAAGCTACCAATCAGCCTTAACTCGGCATGAACGAAGAGATATAATCGGTGGCGGGAAACAACACAAAACCATCGTAGATTAAAAACGAAGTTCAGACAAAGCATTTTCCTTTATGCTACACAAGAAATTTATCTCTGTTAACATGAATTAGCATGCATCGTAGGTACCGGATAACGCGTGGGCATCAAGAATTCCTAAACATCGAGAAGCTCACCGCTAATATTAAATTCAACGAAGATATTAGAGAAACGAGCCTCTACCCATCGAATTTATCAGTTGCTTAAGACTAACCCAGGGAACACTGTTGAAGAATGACATAACAAATAGTGTTGGAAATAACCGATGCAGCGCTGCCTTACCAATCAATGAATAAGAACTGTAACAGCTAAGAGCGAGAGAGAGAGAGAGAGAGAGAGAGAGAGAGTGACCTTCATCGGCCATGGCGAAAACAGTAAGCCTTCTTCTCTGGTGAGACGGGGAAGTGAGTCGAGAAAGAGAGCTGAAACGCATGCTTCCAAATACTACAGAGGAGGCAGAAAATGAGGTAATACGGCGGGGAGAACGACGAAAAGAGGCGAAGGTGGAAGTGCGGCAGCGGTGGCGACAGGAGGAAGGAACAAGGGCCGGCGTTCTTCCACCTTGTAACCCATTGAAGCTGCTGCAGCTAATTGAACAACTTCCCAGCGCTTCTGCAGCCATCTTCCTTACAAGTCTCTCTTCACAAAAAGAGTCTGGTTTGGGTTCGTGTGTAAGATAAGAAGCAGGGGATAAAGAAGAGGGTGAGCCAGAAGGAAGAGAAAATCGAGAGGTGGGGAAGTAAGAAAGGATTTAATATATAGAGAAGAAAAAAAAAAAGAAAAGGAAAAAACTCACCGTATCAGTGCACACTGGACAGTGACTCTGGGTTGCTGGGACAGTCTATAGTTATAATAGTGGGCCACGTCGTTGCGACAGCGTCGAATCGCTTCTCCGCCGGACAATTTGCTGAACGGTATAGTTGGAAACTTGGAACGACTAGAATCGCTTCTCAGTCGAAAGAAGCCATGGTAGTACCATCATCATCTCCACTTCATCTGCTGAAGGGTGAATAACAAATTCGACGAATTCTACAGCCTCGTCCCCGTGTAGTCGTGCTGACCTGACTTTTCCCGGATATCACGCTTGGGACTTTCCAGTGTTCCACATATTATACGAGCTCGATTGATCGTTAATTGTTTCACCAGTCCACAAATTAGGTTTTGTTTATGCAGCAGCAGTCTTCAAGTTAGTTGAAACATCATAGAAATTTATAAAATATTACAAACATAGTCATTGTTTCATCCTCTCACTTAATAAAACTATTAAAAATATATAGATTAGGATACTTACCTCTTGAACACAGCGAAATTATATGGATTGCTCTTTCTGTTTGTTGTCAACCGAGTTGTCCCTCCCTTAATGTCAATTGTTGATTCTTCCCTTGATGTCAACTATTGATTCCTTCGTATTTACCAGGTGGAGGGAGCCACAACAGCACTCTCCTCACTATCCAGTGGGAACTAGGGTTTCTATATTTTGTTTTGTCACTGGAAACTAATTCTGGAGCCTCTATATATAATAATAACATAAAGAGATAAGAATAACAAATATTCTTTCAATATTATTTGACGTTGGTTGTAACTAATATTTAACAAATAAATATTATCTTTTATTTATTACTAAAATAAAATAACCAACATCTCTCACTCAACCAATGGTCAAATACTCGAGAGCTTTCGTGTTTCATATAGGTAAATAGACCGTGCGACCTGGCAACACACCTGCAATGTGAATAACTCCAAACCAAACCTCTCAGGCCAGAATGAAGCATCCAAAAAAAAGTTGTCTGCACCTCAAGTCCAATTTCTGTTCGACTAATCTAAACTCAACCCAGATCCTTCAACATATGGATGAGCAGGATACTGTGACCAATCACTATAACTATTAAAGTTACTGGCGCCAGCAATTGTCACTTCAGTCTGAACTACTCTTGTAAACTTTTCCTCTTACTTGGCATCATATCTTAATGGTAATAATCGTTTTCCCAGAAGGTTACACTAAAACCGTAAAATAATGTAATCTTGGTAAGACTTCCAAAGTAGCAGCATCATTACCACTATTACAACCCAAGCCAAAAGGTCAGAAGGTGCAAATAAAAAAATATTGACTCACATAGCGAAGGAGCAAGGATCAATCCATACGCTTCAATAAGGTCGCTAGCACGTACCGTATGAAAGTACGTTGTAGGGAGTTCTCTTACATAGAGTGTAACACCCCATATGGGTAACTGTCCAACAACCTAGCTCTCAAACCATCCAGGCTTGAAAACTAGCCACTTTAGGCCCTCAATCCTAGCTTGGGCTTAAAAGTGGAAGGCCTGTTGTTGTAGTCAACCCATGTGTTTACATATAAGGAACTCACAATACTACTCATATCCCGATGTGGGATGGGGGTATTACATACCCACACGAGTCTGAAAGGTTCACATAGAATCCTCCTACTCGGCTAAAAATGAACTTACATAGGTATAGGAACCTTTATTAAATATCCCATGTGGATTAACCAATAACCCTTTTAATATAGACTACAAAAGTCTCCCACTAACTTTGAGCCACTTAGATAAAGTTAGCATTACTTCATGATAACATATATCCAATGAAGCTGGCTACTTGTGTGAGAAAGTATGCCTTATAGTTCATTGCCATCAATACACAACATGATATTTTGGCAAACAAAATGTCAAAGAGAATAATCATTATTATTAAAATGTCCAAACAAATTAACATTCTAAAAACCCTTTCTAAGTCCTAAAGATCTAACATGATCCTGGTAGGGTTTAACAACAATAGAGTTTGTTAGCGGATTTGCTACCATATCATGTTGTAACACCCCAACTTAATCCAATCGTGGTTATCGCAACTTAACAACATATATATAAACGTCGCAGCGGAATTTAATACACACCAGGACCTTGCCACGGTTTGAATTACTAGAATACACCGAACTTAAATATTTACAACCGTTTATCCAAAATATATACCAACCGAGTTTCCAAGTATCTCAAGGACTAACAAGTTTACCACAATCTCAAATATCAACAGACGGGTGTACATGCACATCCCATACTCAAAATAAAACTCATCCTAAGTCTACCCGCTCCAACTCTCAAGGTGAGTCTTCTGCGGGCGCTTACCTGCAAAATTTAAACAGTTACCCCCGAGGGGGTCAGCACCTTTGCTGGTACGATTCTCTTATAGCCCCCAAGCTAACTGGGCTACGCCGACTACTAGTCGATATCATGCGGTTGATTAATAACACAACACAAATAAGAAGTGCAATAAACACCACACATGAACAACTATAGTTCAAACACAACGAACGACTTAGAAGCGTTCCTTAAGTAAGTGAGTTAATCTTTTAACTCCTTAAGTTATGATTTCCTTATTCTCAATCCAAGTCTTATCTCATCTCAAGTCTTATCTCAGCTCTTATCTTATATCTTATCTCAAATCTTATCTAAAATCTTATCTCAAATAAGACAACCGTTTTTTAATTAGAATGGTTGCTCCTTAATTCATTGTTTATCTTGTCGGGTCAAAAGTAACCCTAACCAATGAGTTATCAGCTCCATTGGTTTACATAAACAATATTTCTTAGAATTAGTTGGGATTTAGGTAGATCCCACCACACTATCTCAGTAATGCCTCCCACCTCGAACAGAAATCGAGGTGATCGAGTCTTTATGTCGACTCTAGGCGACGAGTCAGAAGACAAGTCATATTTGGAAGTCGGGATCTGATAAGGATACCGACCTCCTCCAATACACATGTGCGAGTACCATTCCGGATTCCTCACTCCCCTCCAAGTTCCAGTTAGTGGAAGTCTCAAAGTCAATGTTTGTTAGTTAACCTCTTTTGGTTACTAATAAACCAATATTAGGGAGTTTTCCTTATTCTTACACAATTCCTTACTAAACATTGTTAGTAAGTTCTCAAGGTAAGTTGTGTTAGTTCAAACAACACACAACAATACAATAAACCGGTTTCATGCTTTATCTTGTTTAACTGGAACACATAAACAAATAGCACACAAGCCGAGGGACACCTCGTTAGCAAACAGGCTACAAGAAACCATACCATTCACCGTTGGTCGTTCTGTTGTCTAATCTCCTCTGGAGTTCCTCTTACTCAAACCTTAAAACATTCATCGAATCGGGTGGTTAATTCCTTGTGATTAACCTAACTTATTTAATCACTAATGATTTCCAACTAAATACCACTAAGTCATTGTAGTTCAAACTTAACCACTTATGTTGTTTACTTCTCATTATACCTCATACTTGTTCACACCTCTAATGATAATAAAATTCCACCAAACAACTCTTAACAACCATATAATAGCATTACCCAACAAGCCCCATTCATTTACCATCTAAAAATCACACTTCCTTTGTAAAATAGCCTGGTCTGGGACATGGTCCGGATCTGTAGTCCCGGACCAATGTCTAAGATGACTTTCGGCTGATTTTTAACTATGGTCCGGGACTTGGTACTTACCCAAGGTCCCGGACCAGTACTGGGGTGCATTCTTGACCTGTTTTTAGTGCTGGTCTGGGACTTTATCCAAGGACCAAGTCCCGGACCACATTTTAAACTGTTAAATTTTATAGTTTTGAACATCATTCCACACTTGTTTTTTTGTCCAATCTTCTTCTAATCTCTCCACATGCATCCCAACATGTTCTAACACCATTTAAACATCTTCAAACCTTTCATCATTGGGTTTCAACCCCATTACATATTCTCCCAATTATTGTAATTCATTTACACTTAAAACATTGAACATTCTTGCATTCTCTCATTATAACACATTTCTAACTTCATCTCAAGTGGCACTACTTATCAATTCCTTTCACAACTCTTCCTAGAGTGTGTTAACCTCATTTCTTCAATTCTAACTCCATATCTCATGGTTTACCAAATTAGTTATACTAAACTTAGCCTCATTGCATCTCCTTGCACAATTTCCTTTCCTTTACACTTTATACTCATCCTCTTCAAGCTTGCACAAACCTAGGCATTACTAGCCATCCTTTTAACACCTTACACCTCTTCTCATTCATCTTGACCATGCTAAATTCTTCTTAGACAACTTTCATCTCTATCACCCGAATCCACTCATTACCATCAAGGTTATACAACTAGATCATACCTAAATCATCACAAGGCATTATACATCATTTCCTACAGATTTTTGCACAAGTCTTAACATTCCTCATACCATGATTTTGGTGTGTTTAATACACCCGCCTAACCTCTAATTCCTCCTAGACAACTCTAGGTCATTCTAATCCTCAAGAACACTTTAGTTTAGTCATTTCTACCAAAACCTCCTTTAATGACTCCTAGTACTACCTAGGTCATAAAACTCACAACTACAACCAAAAGCACTTGGTTTCTACTCAAATTTTGCCATAGCTTCTCTAGTATATTATCATGCCCATATGCATAGTTTTTCTCCTCTAATCAACACACACACACACACACACACACACACACACACACACACACACACACACACACACACACACACACACACCACACACACAACACACACACACACACACACACACACACACACACACACACACACACACACACACACACACACACACACACACACACACACACACACACACACTGAAATACCCCTAAGTAATTAAATATTGATTAAGCATATAATCAATTAAATTAACCCCAAGCGTGCCTTAAAAATAAGTTGAACACAACAAAGTTTTCAGAAAGCCAAATGTATGTGCATTGTTTTGTGAATAATAACCAATAGTGCAAAAAAAATATATATAATAACATTAACCACTTAATCAAACCTATGGTCAATATATTTCCTTGACCTGGCTAATATGTATTCTGCCAGTTTAAGACTTGTAACCGGGCACATTAACGTTCTCAATTATAATTATGTGTGACTCACTATGCTTACCTTATTGAAGTAAGTTCATAACACCTTAATACATTAAGGTATAAACAATCAAGCAAGTAATAACCTGTGAACAATTTACTATTACCGTACTTATGTACATACGGAAATATATGTAAATGTATATAACGTTACAGGATTATAACGTTGTACATATAACCAAAACGCGACAAATAAAAATAGTCGTATATGTATATGTATACATACAACTAATAACGCTACATATTAATAACAGTCACTTATATACATTAAATAGGCTTAATAGGGCTGAAACAAAAAAAAAAAGAGCAAACCTGCTCCAGCCGGGATTCGAACCCGAGACCTCTCATACCTATCCCGAAACCTTAACCGCTTGAGCTGTGCTCGAATTCAGTATATGACACACACGAATTAAGCTTAGTATCGAATTCATTGAGGTAACAAAAATTAAAAGCAAAGCCAAACACATTACAGTGTCGGTTGCTTCTCATCCTTCTCTATACAGAAAGATCGAACAGGATAAAAAAAACAGAGGGACAATCCTCGTGTTCCCAACTAACAGCCGACCAGATTTTATTCTCACATTGTCACCCATAATCTTCTTGTAACTTGCACACCATGACCGCTCTCAAGCCCCTTTGGAACCTACAACAGCAGTAGTTTATTCTCTGAGCCATATCCTCCTGTCTCTAACCGCTAGTTAAGACTCCACCTCAGTCAAGTTTTTCCTCGCTTGCATGCCCATGCCAACAGCAAGCCAAGGACACTCACGGTTACTCCTGCGTGAAGGTAAACCAGACCCCTTAACGGTCCTTCTGTTTCTCAATTCTTTCTTTTCCAATCCCGAGTTCTAACTACGACATATAAATCTCCATCTTTGAAGCAGTAGATCAAGTACCTGTCTACCCCTCTTGCTTTGCCCGATTGGTGTGTTTAAACCTGCACACCAGATTGACTATGATAGATCAGCAAGGTAAGAAAGGAAGGTTTCTGTACTGCAATTTCCTTTATTCTCCACTCTCGGTTCAAAAGTTTAGCTTGTGACATCTCCCTCTGTCTTCTTCATATTAGCGTGTTAAGTTCCCTTGGTGAGGTCACTCTGAGAGCGAGCAAAATCCCCAGCCAACTAGCCCTGATCAAGGTGAGAAAAGCTGCTTAAATCTGTACTTCTCTACACTTGCTAACAACACTAAAGCGAGCAACGACTGAACATGACATCTGGGTTTTTGTCCAGCTATACCAGGAAGTACCGAAGGCTAACCCAGGGAAAACCATTGAGACACTCAAGAGGTGAGCTGGCTCTAAACCGATTTGCATATATATAACAAAAAAAAAACCACACACAGCAAAACTATCAAGCTGCAGTTATTAAGTATTTCGTTTTCGGTAAAACTTGTTTTTCATAACAAATCCTGAAGTGTTGTCCACATTGTTATGAATCTATTTTGAAGTTAGAGCTACGTTAGACACTTAACTAGGTACTAGCTAACCTGAGAATGTGAGAAAACAGACAACCTATTGAAACAAAAAGAAATAGCTGAAGAAGATGCAGGGATTGATTTTCAGTGCTGTGTCTTTGGAGTTCTGTATAGATACATTTCAGTAGTGTAGTCCTTTAATACTTTGGACTGTCTTAAAATTAACACTGTACTAAAACATATGGCTAAGTGGGCAGACGAGTGGATAAGAAAGTTGAGAATCAACTGGTGAGCAAAACAGAAACAAAACAGAAGAAAGGAACATCAGTTTCAGTTTCTGAAATTTAGTGTTCTTCTGGATATTAACTTCTTAGGGTATAACCTTGATGTTGTGAGTTGCTTTGGAGTTAAACTACTGATAAAACTCCTAGTAAGTGGAGTAACACTTAGGTAGGAGTAACAACCTGGCTAATGAACAATAAGAAAAACAAAAGAGGAAGAAAACAGATGTGCAGAAGCTAAAAATCCGGTTCTGTAACTTGTGTTCTGTAACATTGGTTTCCATCGGTTATATGAGGTCTGTACTGGCGTGATGATTGGCTTGAAGGGTTGCTCACACACATGACTAATGCATAATCAGGCTAGGAATGTGGGAGAAAACAATAGCACATTAAAGAGAGTAGCAGAAGTAGTAGAGTGCAGAAGCTTAGCTTCAGTTTACAGGTTCTCCTGAAACATTGAACTTCTGTATAACCATGTCACCTAAGGTTATAAGGGGTGGCATTGAATTATTAATGAACCTAAAACATCCCTAAAACACTTAAGTAAGTTATAAACACTTGGGAGGAAAGTCAATGTCGAAATGGTGAACATATAGAAAGGAAAGAAAGAGAGGATAGCAGGTTCTGGTGTTTCAGTTTCTTAATCCTACTGAAATCCTGAGTGTCTGTATAACTGAATTGCTAATGGAATGAGGGTGTTTTATTAGCTTATTAATAAACCCAACATACGCCTAAGTAGATCGGAAAAGTAAGAATTTTTGAGGGAGAACTGAAAAACTGAATGGTGAATAAACAGAAAGAAAATGGAAGTAACCATTTTCAGATTCCTGCAGTTGTTGTTTCAGTAACACTAGCAACATTGTTTTGGGTTTTGTAACGAGCTTAAAACCTTGTCTAAACAGATAACTAAGTGATTATACAATTAAGGAGAAACTATAAACTCAACTTCGTGAATAACCAGAAAGAAGTCTAGGTGAAGTAATCAGGAACATGTTTCAGTTTTCTTAGCAGATGAGTGTCTGGTTATTCCTATATCTGTAACAAAACTGTTTGGGTTTGGTTTGGGTTTAGAAACTGGATAGGACAGTTAAATAACTGATTCCACGAAATGGAAAGGAGTGAAAATGAAACTCATGAACTAACAGAGAGGAAAAGAAATGGAACAAAATCGCATCTGTTTCTGAGTTTCTGCTACTGTTTGGTTTCGGTATACTCAGTTTTCAGTGGCACCAATGGGGTTGTTTTGGGGTTGCTTTAAGTGTAGAATCTCGGTGAATCATTAGCTAAGTAGTTAAGGAGTAAGGAGGAGTGTATTCCAGGTAGAAAACAACAGAGAAGAAAACAAAACACACATATCGGTTTCTGTTTTGGTTACAGTTCCAGGAATTCTGTTTCTGTATAACTATGCCACAGGGGGTATGAGCAATGGCATTAAGTGGTCTAAGAGCTAAAAACATAGCCAACTCACGTAACTAATAGGTAATCGTTTTAGAAAGGAAAGGGAAAAGAAAACTGTAAGCCAAACTATCAAACAGAAAGGAAAAAGAAAACAGACAAGAGGGATCAGTCTTCCTTGCTGTCTTAGCATCTTCCTATCTAGGGATAAGCAGGTCCCTGTAAGATTTAAAGTGTATAAACACCATGACTTAAGTAGCTAGATAATGTAAGGGAGAATAGAGAAGAAATCAAACCAAAGAATGAGAAGTAAAACAGGAGAGGGCTAAATTAGCAAACCCAGCGCATCAGTTTTTTCAGATTGTTTCAGAGATGCATGACCTTCTGTATAACCATGTTACAGAGAGTATGAGGGGATGACATTGGGTGGTTCAGGAATTTAACACCTTGCTAATCCACTTAACTAGGTATGTAAGCGCTTTGGGAATTGAATTATAACCAGAAAGGGGAGTTTAAGGAAGATCTATGCAGAGTTGGTATTTACAGTTCCTACAGATTTCAGGTTTCTGTTAAATGAGTTCCAGAGATGTTAACTTCATGGTTTTGAGTGGTCTTTAGGCTCAAATCCTTCCTAGTGCAATTATCTAGTGGTGTAAGAGTTTTGGGAAGCTTTGGGAAACTGAACAGCAAGCTAAATAAAGACTTGGAGAAGGGATACATCAATAATGCTTTCGGTTTTTCCAGAAATTGGTTGCCTCTGTATAAGAATAAGACAGGTAACTTAAGAGTGTTAGAGAGAGTTAACAATGAATCCAAAATACCTCTAGGAGAGTGAACTAGGCTGGTACTTCCATTGGGAGTTTTAGGAATAAACTGAATAGCCTAAACAGGGACAATAAATAAGAAATACACTAATGTTGTCTCTGAATTTTCGGTAAATTGTTCCTTCTGTATGAGCAAGTTACAGAGGGGATTGAGCTGTAATACAGTCCTAAGTTTTGTGATCTATGATAAATGTGGTGGAATGATGATTTTTGAGAGAGAATGGGATGTGAAAGAAATGGAAACTGAGATGAATGTACGTTACCGGTAACCAGGGCAAGGTGTGTCAAACCTTGGGTTATATTTTACCACAAGGTTTTGATGTTATTAAGTTAGAGACTTACAACATATTATAGGTTATGTGGAAGTTTTGTGAGTAATGAAAATATATAATAAAGGAGCTCAAATGTAACATGTGTATGTTATTTCGACACATTCCTAAGTTACCAAAACCACGTGTTATAAAGTCTAGTGACACATAAAATGTCGTACCATATAACATTATGGAACTAATATAACACAAATAATATTATGTGGCTAAGGATATAGTTATTCAACTGTTGTGCTAAACGCATACATATATTAAACACGTGTCAAGAAATAAAATTATACACTATAGTTACAACGACATAAAATACCAAAGTAGTATAAGACTTTGGTATGATAAATAAACCCCGAGTGAAATGTCATGGGTGTACAACGTAAGGTTTCATGCTCTAATGTAAACCGAGAATTAACTCACACAACGAGTAAGGGGTTTATAAGACAATAGTAACGATACTTTAACTAGTAACAAATGTTAAGTCTGGGGACATAGTACTGGGATTTCAAACGTTATTCGGAAATACCGAATTGTGCAGTCATGTGGATTGACGCTTAGTGTTCCTTATATTACTAGATCGCATTCCCGACGTACGCGCTCGAAAGCTCTAGTGGCCTGCACTGCACGAATCTAGACACGGTGTACGGTATGTAAAGGGATTTGATCCGAGTTGTTCTGAGGAATTCCTCGGGCTCGGATTTGTTTGATAAATAACTTGTGTGAATATATGTATGTGATCTATGTGTGTGATGTGTAGTTATGTTCACTGCTTTATTTATTTATGCACGAACGTCCTACGGGGCTAATACTACGTCGACTATAGATCGACTTATACAAAACTACATATGTGAAATGTGTGATTGTGATCACTGTTGCTTAACTTAATACGCTAAGTATTACAAGTATGTAGTTATAACCTAAGTAAAACACTAAGGAACGAGACACGACATTGTCGGTCTCTAGAGCTTTGACTCGAACGTGAATACTACCTAGAATAATTCTAGGCATGCGTAAGACCCATAGGGCAGCCAACAAATCAAATGATGTTCTCCATAACAAAAAATGTAACTAACTACCTAACTAACAAAGATAACAGTGGAGTGTGAATGAATGTGATGATGTACCTTAATCCAGACAGTCACTGGCTGCTGGTCGCGCGTAGAGATCTCTTGGGTTATCCCGTATCGGGTTTTACCCTAGTTAATCCTGAACGAGCCTACATAGATCGTCAGGCGGAGTGTGCTACCGTTGGCACCAGGCCCTTGGCCACCTAAATGGACGCCTTTACAAAGGCAAAGTGAATAAGTCCCAGAGTCTTCGATGATCAGGCAGTGAGCACCTTTGTGTGTACGGGACTACTGTCCAAGTGAGTATATTTCGGGTTGTCCTAACTGACGCCCGACTGTGCTAACCAAAACAAACGATATGTGAAGGCCCGGAGAGGCCGAGTGATGTACTACATGATGATGTTAACATACGATGAATGAGTTCTCAATGCCATTGTATTGTATGATGTATGACAGTAATGTGTATATCCATGTATGATTGTTTGGATTGGATGAATGATTATATAATCATGCATGTTGTTACAGTATCTATTATATCTGTAAAATGGTAATGCATGAAATCAATCTAATATCAAGACGGTTAAAAATGACAAGTGACCAATAGGGTCCAGATCCGGCATACTCAGCGTCTATCGCAGAGACTACACTTATTGTGCAGGTTGTTGAACACGTTGAAGCCGAAGTGCGGGACTGGGTAGTTAGGACGTTGTTGATTTTGGATTTACCGTTCATACCTCGTTATGTATTAAGTGATTCCACTGGAAATGGGTTGTAAGATTTGGATTATGTTTAGATGCTCACAGTAGTTGTGCTTTTGGTTCTTAGACAGACATGTAGGTGGTATCTCGTTGTCACCGCGGATTGTATTTTTATGTTTAATTTTGTTAAGATGTTGTACTGCTACATCACTCGTATGGGCGAGTGGTGGCAAGTAACACCCATGTGAGTTCTATTACTGTAATTCCTTCCGCTGTGAGACGCCTTTATTTCCAGACCATCCCTCTCTCTCTCTCTCCAGGTTGATGTTCCGCCACCTGCAGCACATAGTGAAGCAGAAGAGTTCTCACCATCTGGGCTTCCCCATTTCCTGCACAGCCAGATTGTCCACCAGGGCGTATCGGCTGCTAGTGAGATTGTGTCAGACCCCATGGACTACATTCATGGCTACGTCATGCAGAGGATGGGCTTCTCTTGGAGCGGGATGACTTGGGTGAAGGGGATTATCGACGACGATCAGCCGAGTGCCGGTTCCTCCTCCTCCGGAGCTGTAGCCTCCAGCGCCCCCCTCCTTGCTCTGCCCCTGCCACCGCCAGGCACTATCTCTCGGTAGGAGTTTGAGGAGCGCATGGCCGCTTATCAGCGCTAGATGCAGGCCGAGATGGAGGCCAGGATACAGCGCATGCAAGCAGAGTTCGGACCTGATGCTCCCCCACCTCAGTAGCCAGTTCATGATGACCGCTGCCCGAGTCTTGCAGTTTTAAACACTGTTATGTTGAATTTGGAGATTGGTTCTGTTTATGTTCTCTAGACTTCTTTTCAGTTACTTATCTCGTACTTTATTTTCCACTAAACCGTTATGTTGTATGCACCCCTTTTGGATACTATGCTATTGGACTCATCGATGAGTCTCCTTTTAATATCTGACCATGGGCCCTTAGCGTATTCCTCGGAATCCTGTTGCGCCTAGTTTATTTTTGTCTATGCATTGTAGATGCATACACACAGCTTGCACGCACCCTTCAAGGCTGAGTCAGACACATGCAAGAGGAACTCTTGAAAATTTCCCTAGGTCACCGACTTGTTACCATCGGAGCAAGCGCTTCGACGACCCCGGACACTCTCAAGTGTGGGGGAACCCTATGCCAAATTCACTTCTTATCAGGGGAGTACTAGTTAGCTAAATACTTACACGCTGCTTTACTACTTTTTGTACTCTATGTTTCGTGCTTCGAAAAGGTCTTCTGTTTGTTTCCCTTTGGGTTTTGCTTTGAACAATGAGGACATTATCAAACTCAAGTGTGGGGGAAACGACCTTTTCTTGTTGATGCACTTCTCAATCTCCTTATACATATCTATTGCTGCCATGAAGAAGTTCCATTTGTATTAAGCAAGTCTTTCCATGAATGCTTAGAACTTTCCACCAAATGTTTCAAAAAGTTCTCTCTTGAGGAGCTATTAACTGCGGTGCTTCCATAAATCCCTTTCTTGGTGAATTTTTATTGCTTAGGGGTCCTTTCTAATCTTCTCATCTAGGGATTGCTAAGGGGTGTTTCCTCGTGAAAAAAAGGGGACTTGAGAGGCACCATCGGTAACCAACAGATGAGAGTTGAGTGTTCTGTAAAGCAAGGCAAAATGCCAAAGGCACAATTCAAAATTATCTCTTCTCATCTCTTGTTGCAAAAGAAAATCAAATGCAAATCTCTATTTTTCCTTTTGTTTTTCCTCAATGCCCATTCTTGTGAGAAGTTGGCCATGGTAAAAGTTCTCCAAGTTCCAAAGATCTTTGAGCACTTGGAAACACTCTAGATCATACCCCGAAGCTCTATATTTTTAATTACCCAAAGCACACCCATGTCACCATGAGAAGGTTGGTTACACTCCTCTTGAGATTTTTCACAATTTTTCTCACCTAAGTTCAAGAATTCATCTAAATACTTGCTTGCTATAAATGTTCCTTCTTGCTATGGGTTCCTAGACAATTTTGCTTGAGGACAAGCAAATATATAAGTGTAAGGGACTTGATAAGTGGTGAAATAATGCTATTTTAAGAGCTTCATTCACCTTCATTTTATTGGGTGTGTAACTTATTTCACCACTTAATAGAGTGTTTTAGTGATTAATAGTGAACTTATAGAGTTTGATCTCTTGACAGGTAAAAGCTCATTTTGAGCATACTTTTGGGTTCTCTTTGAGCTAGTGGCATGCATCAACAGATTCCTCATCTCTTAAGCTTTCCAACGCCGCAAACGGGGAACGATTCCGGGCCTTAATGAAGATCTAGGCCCCGCGCAAGTTGGAGCAAATCCCTGGAGCAGGACCGACCCACTCTGGGTCGGTCAGATTGGGTTTTCCGGATGCCAAGCTACTGGAATCGACCGACCCATAAGCCTGGGTCGGACGTGGGTCGGTCATACTTAAAATTACTCACGTGCCTTCTTCTTCGGAGACCGACCGACCCACGGGACCGACCCAATCTGGGTCGGTCGGACGGAAAATTTGCCTAGATTTGTGTTTTTAAAAGCTGATTTTGGGGACTCTCTTCTCATTATCCAACACACACGACTTCAACCCTAAACAGACGAGAGAGAGGCGATGAAAATAGAGGAGAAAAGAAGAGAAGAAAGGAGGAAGAAGAAAGTGAAGATTTCTACCTCCATTGAAGCTTGGAAGCTCCTCTAATGGCTAATTCTCCCTTCTCCTTTCTCTTCCCTTTAGCTATGGCTTAGTAGTTCCATTTGTATCCTAGGGTGAGGGTTTGAACCCATTTCGCTCATTGAATGCTAGAAACCTAACTCATCTATTACTCTCGTTTTACTTCCTTCAATATCAATTAATGCACTAAATTGATCTCTTATTGCATTTATGGTGGTTCCATTCAATATTTGAGCTTGAGTTTGGAACTAGACCAACAAGGGAGTAAACCCTAACTTTTGCTTTCTTGATTTTGGAAGTGAATGCTTAGGGCTATTGATTAAGAGTGCTTGCTTAATGCTATTTGATGACTTGAACCTCCTTTAATTAAGGGGTTCGATTATTTAGGTAAGAATTGGATTTCCCATGATTTGGGGATTCATGAGCTAAACTCTATAGGTATTGAGATGATGAGTTATGGTTTTGAAGTTCTTTGAGTGAATTAGGTGATTCCCACTATCCTAGGGTACTCTCCCCATCCATTCCATACACAAACTTTTTACTGTTTTTATTGCACTTCAATTAACAAACAACCAAGCTTGCCTCTGGCTAAACCCCCACTTTTACTGCTTATTCGCACTTAACTATTATACCGAAGCTTGGGATTTAGAAACCAATTTCCTTGTGGATACGATACTTGTTTTATTGCAACGAATTGGGTGCACTTGCCCATTTTAGCTAGGTTTAATTACTATGTTTGTAATTTTCCCAACAAGTTTATGGCGTTACCGGGGAGTTCAAAAGCTTAATTTACAGATTAAGTTAGCTTAGAATAAACCACTCATGTTGTATTACATGTAATATACAATAGAGCTTGTTTTATGTTAGAATTAAGGATTCGAATGAGATCAACCAAGGAGATCAATGTAAGAGAAATTTTTGAATAGAGTATCAGTAGTGAGTTGTTGGACAATTGCATGTGAGTTTGGAAATCTTTATTGTAATCTTTATTCCTTAAATGTTAATTTTCGCTAATGCATTGTCAATTAAGTGTGTGTGCTCATCCGACTTGAGTATGATGAACTTTAGTAAGGTCATGAAAGGGAGTGACAAGTTTAAATTTTCCTTATTTGCATCATGTCATTTTTAATGCTTCAACATCATATTCGATTGATTTACTTAGAATGTTAGTAAAGTTACAATTAAGAGTATATTAAATATATTGATTACTGTTAGTCTTCGACTCATTTTGTAATTAGTCTAGCAAAAAAAGAACAAAAGAGATATTTTGTAGTCTTTTATTGTGTGTCACCTATATCTATGACTATGATAGTGAATGGGCAACTGGCCAAGACATTTCGGCCAATGAGTGGTATTCATCAAGGGAGCCCTCTATCTTTTTATCTCTTCGTCTTGTGTATGGAGAAGATACTAGGTTGTTGTCTAGGGTTAAGGTTGCTCGTAGTGCGCTGCCTATCAGTCATATATTATTCGTTGATGACTGCCTGTTGTTTGGTTATGGTGATATCGAGCAAGCGGGGTGGGTCCAGAATGTTCTACTAGTGTTTGCTTTCTCATTGGGGTAAGTGATCAACCATGCTAAATCTGAGCTAGTGATTAGTCATCGCAGAGTCACTTTTTTAGGTGACTGAGGTCCATTCAATCCAAACATATTTAGGGATGCCTAAGTGGTTGGGGAAGGCCAAAATACAACTTTGGGCTATTACTACAAATATTTTTTATTTATCAAACTCAGTAACATATTGAGATCTGTAAATGTTTTTGATTTATCAAACTCAGTATTTTTGAGTTACTGACACAAGAGTACAAGTCTTGAACTAGTGACGTATGCAACTGCCAAGCGAAATTCTCGGCGTGCCAAATCTGTCTTAGGTGTAATCCGAACAGATTATATCTTTAGCAGATACTTTGGAGATCATCTTTTCTATTTAATATCTAAGTCAGTTTCTAGGATTTTATCTTTAAAGAATTAATATCTTTAAAGATAATGTTTTATGTAAATTGATATATATATATAACAGTCATAGGTTAAGTTCTTGGCGGATTTGGGAGAGAAAAAGAGAGAGAATAAACTGGTGAGATTGAGAGAAGAATCTCGTGATAGTAATTCAATTAGGGTTTTGTGAGGCTGAGTTGAATTACGTGTTTACTCTCTAGAGAGATTGTTCTATAAAAGTGTGAGAGTGTATTAAGTTCAATATGAGTTAATAAAAGTGAGCATTCGTGTGAAATTGTCTATTCAATCTCTGGTTCTTATCATTGCAACTCCAGTTCGTCGTGAGATTATTACACAGTTCATTGTGAGTTACTGCTCACAAAGAACAGTACTTAGGAACTTTCAATTGGTATCAGAGCAGTTTTCCCTTTAGTGTTCGAAAATAAATCTTTAGGGGTGATCAAGATGAGTTCTTGCAATGTCAAGGCTCCAAAGCTCACCAAATTCTACTATGCTTGTTGGTGTGAATAGATGAGGGATCAACTCATGTCCATTGACTATGATTTATGGACAATAGTTACTGGGGAGATTTTGTACCAAAGATTTCGAACATGGAGTATTCAAACCAAAGCCCGCAAGGATTGGAACGATAAAGACAAGAAGTTGCTTAGTAGAAAAGCAAGCTTTGAGGGTGATCGCCTCGTCACTCTTTGAGGGCGACCGGTAGAAAGTCTTAGGTATTCATCATGCTAAGGAGGTCTGGAGTTTCCTTAAAATAACCTATGAATGAACTGACTTAATCAGAAAGGCTACAGGAAAACAGTACAAGAAGCAATTTGACAACTTCAAGAAGCAAGACGGTGAGTTGTTACTCATACTTTGAAGAAATTTGATAAGATACTCAGTGACATGAAGGCTATTATAGTAACACTAGATAATCTCACAATCAATGAGAGATGTCTCGACTGTCTAGGTAAAGAATGAATCAACTATACTACTCTGTTGGAAACCACAAAAGATCTATCCAAGATGGCTATAGAGGAGTTGAGTTCTGAACTCATGGTCTTTGAGGGAAAAATGAAAGGAGAAACTTCTACCTCGTCAGCACTAGTCAAGGATCTGGCCTTGAAAGCATATGATACTACAACAGAGTCAGAGGATGAGGATTTTGATGTTGATGAGGAAATTAGTTCAATAGTAAATCATATCTGAAAGCTACTGGGTGGACAACGAAGGTCAAAACGACAACATGATAGTACAAGTCAAAGAAAGAACCACTCATATGTTTTAAGTGTAACATGCCCGGTCATATCGTCAAGAATTACCCTCTACAGCAGAAATCAAATTCTCAGACAAGGGTAAAAGAACTCCCACACAGCGGCATTAGCATGGGGATATGACATCTCAGTTACAGACTCAGAACTAGAGGAGGAAACTCAGTTGTGTATGACGACAGTTGCTCATAAAGACAATGAAGTCAATACTGAGTACTTAATAAAGAAGAATGATAACTGGAAGGACACACTCGAGAAAGAAGAGGTGCTTACTAAATTAACCTCTACACTCTCTGAGATAAAAGTGTTGAAGCATCAGTATGTTACGGAGATAGAAAACTCGAAGCTAAAGTGGGAGATTTGACTAAGTCTTCGACTGAAAATATAAAAATTATGCCAAAGAGAGTCTGGATAAGCCAAGGATCAACTTTGTTAGTCCTTTGGAAACTAGAATTCTCACTCTTCCATGTTGGGCACAAGAAGAAGTGAATTTCCGTTTAGATCGTAACATATCACTAAAAAGGGAATGTGAAACTCTCTTGGGTATGTTAGATGATGCAAATTGGAAGTTAAAGCTTCAGACACAGACTAATCCCACTTGGTATACTGGAAAGGAAATTTAACAAATGTTGTTAATGAACAACTCAGATAAGTATGGATTGGGATTTGAACCAGAGAAACCCACTCAGTCTAAGATGAGAAAGTTGAAGACCCAACCTGGTCATTCTAAGTTAAGACTGAACTCATGTCGGTATTGCCATCAACTAGGGCACAAGATAAGATGGTGTCCCAAATTGTTGAGGAAATAATTGCATGAAGAATCATCAAAACAAAGCTTATATAGAGCTAGTAGATTCTACACGAAAAGATGGGTTCCTATAAATCTGTATGAGTGTATGTCTATAGCTGGGCCCAAACAAGTATGGGTACCAAAGTCCAATTAGCCCTACCATACTCGTCAAGAAGGCATCTTACCTATTTCAAAATTTTCATCTTGTTCCCAGTGATCAGTCTATGACACACCATTGCCCCTACTTATGAGGTTCATGACTTAGTTTCTTTTTTATACGACAAAAGAGGGAAAGATGTCTTGAACATATATGTATGTGTGTGTGTGGCTAAATCTCTCTGGCTATGAAGAAAGATGAAACAATTCAAGGGGAAATTTCTCAGTTCTGAACACAGGCTTTTGAGTGACGATAATGGATGGATAGACAAAGCAATGAAGCAGCGACTAAAGGGGAACATAAATCAGTTCAAGACTCGATGAATACATAAAATGATGAAGCAGTGAGTAAGGGGAAACATGCATCAGTTCAAGACCCAGAGTTTGCCAAATCAAAATGTTACCACAGATGTTTTTTATTTATCAAACTCAGTAACATACTGAGAATTGTAGATGTTTTTTATTTATCAAACTTAGTATTTGAGTTACTGACACAAGAGTACAAGTCTTGAACTAAGTGATGTATGCAATTGCCAAGTGAAATTCTCGGTGTGCCAAATCTGTCTTAGGCATAATATGGAAAGATTATATCATTACAAATACTTTGGAGAATATCTTTTCTATTTAATATCTGAGTTATTGATAGGATTATATCTTTAAAGAATTAATATCTTTAAAGATAATGTTTTATGTAAATTGACATCTATATATAGTAGTCATTAGGTTAAGTTCTTGGCAGTTTTGGGAGATAAAAAAAGAGAGAATAAACTGGTGAGATTGAGAGAAGAATCTCATGATTGTAATTCAATTAGGGTTTTGTGAGTCTGGTTGAATTATGTGTTTACTCTATAAATAGTTTGTTCTCTAAGAGTGTGAGAGTGTATTGAGTTCAATACGAGTTAATAAAAGTGAGTGTTCACGTGAAATCGTCTATTCAATCTCTGGTTCTTATCATTGCAATTCCAGTTCACCGTGAGATTATTACACTGTTCATCGTGAGTAACTACCCACAAAGAACAACACTCTAGGAACTTTCATGGGCTTTATGGAGGATCGAATGTGGTAGTGTGTTAACTCTTGATCTAGTAGAATTGTGCAGGTAGCCTAGTTGAGGCTTTAAATAGTGTCCTCTAAGTTATCCCTTCTTATGCCAAGTAGAAGTATATGTTCCCAAAAGCTCTATTTGCAAAGATGAAGTCTCTTGTGTCCCATATTTGGTGGAAGATCACATCTCTACAAAAGCCATTTTATTATATTCGTCAGATGATCCTTTTGCGAAGTAAGAAGATGGTTGGGTTGCGTTTTCATGATTTTGAGGCCCATAATCTGGCTTTGCATGGTAAATTCTGTTTGTGCCTCTTCGTGTAGCCTGATTCACTAGTTGGGCAAATTATGAAGGAATTTTACTACCCTTGTTCCTCTTTGCTGGATGGGGCCTAAGCAAGAAGGGAGTTGGATTTGAGGGTCTTTGTAGAGTTGGAGATGATTTGAAAGGACTACTGTTAGAGGATATGTGACAGATTGTTCATTGATATATGGTATGATCCTTGGGTGATGCAACTCTTCTCCTTTCGTTCAATTACTCTGAAGAATAGTCAGTCAATGGATCACAAGTGTTAGACCTACGCACTGATTAAGCAGGTAATGATCCCTTATTCGCTCAATTTTTTGGCTAGTGAATGTCAAGGTAATCTTAGGGCAGTCTTTGTTTGTGTTGGGCAAGGAGGATGAGTTGTATTGGAATCCTCCTAGCTATATGACGTTTTTGGATCCCTCAGTGTATTATCTCAACCTTTCGCTCCGAGATCTATCGGGCCCTTCACCTTCTGTGCATGGTGAGGCTTCTAGTTTCTTAGGTTGTTGAGGATCTTGCAATTGCCCCCTCAAGGTGGTTTTTGGATGACGGCTTTGGCATGGGGATCTTGCAATTAGAGCGAGTCTTGATCGAGGGTTCGGTTGTGGGTCTTGTTTTTACGTGGAGGTTGGGATGATTGATATTATGCATTTGTCTCATGTCCCGAGGGCATGGCTTGCTTTGGAAGTTGTAGTGGTCCTCACTGCACCATCGGGATTAGGGTTTCAGGCTTGTTGTAAACTGCTAGTTGGATAGATTGTTTGCTCAGGTGGATAGCAGTGGTTGGGCTGCATTTGTTGTTGATGTTAGGCCATTTGGTGGGCCAAAAATGATCTACTGCGTCGATTGGGGGCATTTTTTAGATTGTTTAGGGGGGTACATTGATTGGTTGGAGGGATCTAGAATATGTTCGTCACTTCTAGGAGTTATCAGGGAGTCAAAGGGTGTTTGAGAATGGGTCACTGGTATGGCACTAGCCCCAAGGGTGCATCAAGGTTAATAATGTTGCGGGTTGATCAGAAAATGGGTTCTAGTGACTAGGGGCGGTGGTACGAGATGCAAAGGGAGTTCTTGTGGTGGCGGGTATATGGCGAGATGTTGCTTCTAGTTTCTCTACCATGGCGTACACCCGGATAGTGTCATGTGGTGTAGGCCTGAGATAACAATTAGGGTGTGAATTGTTGGTGTTAAAGTCTAACTCTCTATCTGTGATTCACTTCCTCTAGTTATGAGTCCCATTAAAGCTGCTGGTGGACATATTCCTTCATTAGATCTATTCATTGGCCGTTCGACAGGAGGGGGACTCTGTCACTCATAGTTAGCTCCTTTTTTACTGTGATTCTCTCATGCAAAGATTTGCCTTTTCGCCGATTTTCCTTTTTGTCTTATGTACATGTGCAAATTTGATTTAAAGTACAAGTACTAAGCTCGGTCATTTGGTTCAAAAAATATGCTCACTTTGATATTCTTTGAGTTTAAGTTCCAAAGCACGAACTAAGTATCCATCTTATAATACCTTCCCTTTCTTCGGTGCCGGAATTCCCAAATGTGGCAGTCACATCTCATGACCAACATTGCCACTAATCAGTTTTCTTTTCTTTTGGTATCTAGGTATGGATGATATGGAGCTGATTCCTAAAGTGGCTAAGAAGGCTAGGAATTCAGAAGATTCAAAGATGATTCTTGATAATCAGATCTCAGAACAACAATGTGTCTCTCCCCAGATTACAAATACCAGACTCATTCAAAAATGTTATATTGGGTACCCTGTCTTCAAATATGGGGTGGTCGGGGAACAAAGCCGATTTGGATGATATTTCCGATGATGAGGAAGAGGATATAGAGGATGAAGATCCAAAGTGCCCAACCATTGTTTTAACTAAGGAGCGGAAACTTAAGTATAGGCTACTGTGGCGTAATTCCATTATCGTCAAACTGCTAGGTAAGAACTTACCTACGAATATTCTGTTTGATAGACTCAAGGGCAAATTATAAAATTTAGAGGGATTTTACTATGAAGGATCATACAAATGGTTTCTGTAAGATTAACTTCACCAACCCTAGAGATCTTAATTATGTTCTCACTGAAGGTCTGTGGCCTATCATGGATTATTATCACCATTCGAAGATGGCGTCCCAATTCAATCATAATACGAAGGCCCTATCCAATCTGAAGTGCTGGTTATATTCTGATTTGCCTAGTGAATATCACAACGAATAATTCTTGACGATCTTGGGCTTAAGGATTGGTAAAGTCAAGAAAGTGGACTTGACTGCGTCAACATTTGGCAAAGTTCATGATTGGCCAGAGTGTCCATTGAAGTTGATCTCACTAACCCTTAATCACCAAATACCGTTTACATCGCACAACCATGAAGGTTGAATATGAGGGCCTTCATTTGGTTTGTTTTGTTTTTGGGTGTTATGGCCATAAAGAGAATGGTTGCCCTTTTCAAAATTCCAATCAGTAGATTCATTAAGAGGAAGGAGTACGTTTGGTCCAGGAACATCCTCTTATTTCTAGCAGCCACCTTACTGATGATTACGGTGAATGGACGATCCCCAAGCGATGTAGTGTGGCTAAATATGTGTCTAGAGGCCGTCTAGATGATCAGACAAATAAATGAAACTCAATCCCGGTAAATTTCAGATTCAAAGCTATGGCTAAGAATCAAATTTCATCCCATACTAAAAGAAGGCATCCTTAATCATCTGATGGACATTCCAAACATCTGGTCGCAATCCATACCAAAATCCCAGACCCTCCTCCTACTAGTAACGAAAATGGAAAGTCCTATGGTCCTCGCTCACCTTTACAGGGTCAATTGGATACTTCAAATTCACTTGATAAAGATGAAAACAAACATCTCAGTGTGGATGATACTTAAGCCATCAATATCAGGTTTTAACTTATGAACATGAAGATTATATTTTGGAACGTTATAGGGGATCTTAAGGCTAGTTTCCGTAGAGCTATGCAAGAACGTATCAGGTCGGTGAGGCCATCAAAGATTGTTTTACTAGAGCCCATAGTCAGTGGTGAAACGGCGGAAAGGGTTTGTAGCAAGTTAAAATTTGATAACATATATCATGAAGAAGCCATAGGTTTTAGTGGGGGTATATGATTGCTATGGAATAGTTCTTTTGAATTCTAGATTCTGAACTCTGATCATCAGTTTATCCATTGTCACGTCAAAAGCGAAAGTAAATGTTTCTTCCTTAATGTTGTTTATGCTCAAGCTAATAACAACTTGAGAAATCAACTATGTCAATGCATTAACCAATCCAATCCACATAACTGCCACCTTGGATAACTGGGGGAGATCTTAATGCTACCCTTTTTCCTAGGGATATAAGAAACTCTAGGGCAAGAAATTTGGTATTGATCGAAATTTTGTGAACTGATTTCATGACCGTGGGCTTGTGGAGATTAGTGCATCGGGTCTTCCTATTACCTGGTCGAATGGTAGCCATAGTGCCCGATTGGATAGAGTACTAGCATCTGTCTATTTTCCTGATGCAAAGGTGGAGAGCTTGCCCCAGTTTGCTTCAGACCATGGTCCAGTTGTCCTTTCTCTTTGCTCTAATCGATCCCAGGTTTTGACGTGTTGCCCATTCGAATTCTTGGCGGCATGGTTTTATCACATGGGATTCAAGAATACGGTTTTACAAAATTGGAAGATAGATTATGGGCTTAGTAAAGTGCCGGAGAACTTGAGCTCCCATTTGAAGCACTAGAATAGAAACGTGTTTGGCCATATTATTCTTAATAAAAATCGTATTATGGCTCAGTTGAAGGGAGTTCAAAAAGCTATGGACAAAGGCAAGGGTGACTACTTGGTTGACCTTAAGAATAGACTCTCTGAAGAACCAGAGGAGTGGCTACAAAGGGATGAGGCTTTATGGTTTCAAAAATCTAGAGATATGTGGATCCAACTAGGTGATAGAAACAATAATTATTTCCACACTAAGGCCAACATCAGAAGATAGAGGAACCGTATATCAAAACTTTTGAATGCTGAAGGTTATTGGGTTTCTAATCATAAAGAGCTATGTTCTCTCATTTTGAACCATTTCTAAAACTTGTTTACAAGCATGGATGAGCAGTTAATACCATTAGAGAGTCATGACTTCCCAATGCTGCAAGATAACGAGATAGAGAAGCTTATCAGACCATTTTTATAGAGGATATAGTTATGGCCTTGCGTAGCATGGAGGCTTACACGGCCCCTGGAAAGGACGCTTTCCCATATGGTATCTATCAACAGTTCTGGCCCTATATTGCTACTGAAGTAGTTTGGTTTATAAAGGAATCCTTTATTGTTGGATCGTTTGATCCAATGATTAACCAAACAATATTTGCCATGATTCCTAAAGTGGATGTTTCTACATCAGTAACCCAATTCTGACCTATTTCTCTATGTCAGGTCCAGTACAAGTTGTTGGCTAAAATAGTAGCCAATATACTCAAGCCCCTAATGCCCCTTTGGATATCTAAATTCCAATCTAATTTTGTTTCGTGACACAGGATATTTGATAATATTATCCTTGTTCAGGAGGCCCTTCACCTTATGCACATAACAAGGGCCAGAAATGGATACGTAGCCATGAAGGAGGACCTAGCCAAGGCGTATGATCGACTATCTTGGAGCTTTGTTGAGGACACTCTTAAGTGCATGGGTATGTCTCCCCGTCTTAAGGATCTCATTATGGCTTGTGTCTCTTCAGGTTCTTTCCAAATTAATTGGAATGGAGGCCTTTCCCACTCCTTTCCAGCTGGTCGAGGTGTTCATCAAGGGGATCCAGTCTTACCTTTCATTTTTGTTCTATGTCTGGAGCATCTATCCTAGTTGATAAATTCAGAAGTTTTGAGAAAAGAGTAGAAGCCTCTTATTATGGGTCATAGTGGCATTGCATTATCGCATTGTTTCCTCGCTGATGATCTCGTCCTTTTTGGCACTACGACACCTAATCAAATCCAGGTTATGAGTGAGTGTCTTGATGAATTTTGTGCAGCATCTGGACAAATTGTAAGCTTTAAGAAATCATCTATCATGTTATCTCGCAATCTTAGTCAGGAAAGAGCTAGAATTTTGAGTAATGAAGTTGGTATGCCAGGCACAAATAAATTCGGCAGATACCTTGGAGTATATCCACAACAAGGTAGGTACAATAACTTAAATCACAGTCTGCTATTATCTAAAATCAAGGATAGACTATCTGGCTGGAAAAAGGGATCACTTTCTCTTGTAAGGTGAATTTGCCTAGTGAAGAGCTCTATTGCATCCATTCCTATTCATACATTTCAGTCCCAAATGTTATCAATTCCGATGTGTCATCAGATAGATAAACTTTATCGGGACTTCATTCAATGGCCATGACTCCTCTTCTTGCAAGTTGCATATTATATCATAGGATCAAATTTGTTGGTAGAAATCTAAAAGGGGATGAGGGATTCACAATCCAGACCCATGAACATTGTTTGTTTTGGTAAGTTAGCTTGGAACTTGATTTCAAATCCAAAAAGTTTGTGTTATAAACTCCTCTTTCAAAGGTACCCTAATCCTAGCACAAAGTGGTGCTTGGTTACTTGGAGAAACATTCAAAAGTGTGGATCTTTGATTAAAAAATGAGCCTGTTGGATAATTGGCGTCGGGAAGAAGGTTAAATTTTGGTTGAATAAATGGCTACTCAAGACTGGCCTCTTTTCTAAGACCATTAATGTGGTCTCAAGCCACATGCTTGAAGATTTAGTGTCTACATACTGGTCAAAGAATGGCTGGTGTTGGGATAAATTTATGCAATCCCTCCCTTCATCCCTCAAGCAATATTTTGAAGGGATTTGTGTATTTTCAAACTTTGGGGAAGAATACTTAACCTGGGAATTAAGCTCCTTAGGAAATTACAATGTTTCTTCTGTAACTACAAGGATAATCATACCTCTTCTGTATGCATCAGAATTTTTAAAAAATATATGGCGTCTCCCTGTACATGAATGTGTATGTGTGTTTACTTGGCATGTGGCTTTGAGTAAACTGATGACAAATTCCAAGAGATTTCAGATGGGTTTTACTTCAGACAACTGTCATTGTTGTGGCAGTGTGGAAACAATTCTTCACATTGTTCGTGATTATCCAATAGCCAGGATAGTTTGGAATAAAGTGTTGTGTGTTGATTCTAAGGATAAGTTTTACAAACTGGCTTGAATGATTGACTTGTGCATAACTTAACTTAACTTGATAAACAACTTATTAATTATGAATGGAGGTCTGTATTTCCAATTATATGTCATTTGTTCTAGTCTTGGTGTAATAGTAAAGTATTTGGAAAGGAACGGTAGTTGTTTCCCCCCTTTTAGAAGATTGACAGTGGCTTGCTTCCATAATCACAGAGTTCGGATGATATCCCAAACCAATGAACCAAATCTCCAGCTTCCTGATGGAGACAGTCCAGGAGCTTCAAAGCAAAAAAATGGCTACCCCCTTGGTAGATTCTCTCAAATTTAATACAAACAGGGCAAGGAATCTGGTATCTGGACTTGCAACAGCTGGTAGGGTTTGCCGCAAACATTTTGGGCAATGGATAGTTGGTTTTGTTGCAGCCATTAGTGTACAAGATGCGCTACAGGCGGAAACTAACGCTTTCCTTCAACCTCTACGCATAGCAAAAGATCGTGGGCTTAAGAATGAGGATTTCTGATCTGATTCCTCCTAGCTGATTCAATTGATGAAGGAATGCCCAGAACATCACCAAATCGAACCACATATTGAGGAATCTAAAGCGGTGCTACATACTATTTCTAGTGCATCTATTTCTTTTTCACCTAGAACTTGTAATAGAGTACCTGACTCCTTAGCTAAATTAGGTCTTATGACACAATTTGGATGCTCCATTTTGAAGGAAACTCTCTCTTGTATTCATCAAATGATGTAGGAAGCTATTTCTATGACTTATGGAATATATTGAGGTCTTGGCCTCTATTTTTTGACCCCTCAAAAAAAATATGGTCACTTTGCGAGCTTCATCGGGGTATGTGTGGCGAGGTTGGTAGGCAAGCTCAACCCAGCTGGGTTAAGCATGACACAAATTTTGTGGGTTGATATTGGCAATATCTAAACCAGCTTGTGCTTCCGGTGTACACGTGTAAAAAAATGGCTTATGTAGCAGTGATGATGTGTTTTAAAGTTTTTCGTTTTAATTTTGAAAACAGATTTTTTAATTAAGTAAATTTATTATTACTATAATCTTTGAATAAAACCTAGAGAAAATCCACACGAACAAAAATAATCTAATATTTATAGTTATTTGCATTTATTTTAAAAAAATTTAATTTTTTTTAAATTTAAGTAAATCTATTATTGCTATAAATGTTAAGTAAAAATTTAGAGAAAATCTACAAAATAAACGTGAATAATCTATTATTATTATTATAGCATATCTGAACCTTACTTGAAAATTTTAAAAACGGATTCTTTTTTTTTTCTAAGAACAACTAGTATCGAGTTTGAACTCTAACAAAATTGAGGAACAATGTGAAATAAATTTTGAACAATGGGGTTAAAAAGGAACAACAAGTATAGATTATATGAACACAAACTGATGTTTAAAAATTGGTAAAACAATAAATATGGTATATTATATTGACATTGTTTCATTATATAACTTTTAATGAACAACTAGTAAAAAAATATGAACAGTTTATAAGCAATAGTTGAACGTATGATCCAAAAAATGGACAAATGGTATATTATATTGACATATTTATTTTATTATAAAATTTCTTATGAACAACTAGATCTAATTTTTGAACACTTAATCATAAATAGTTGAACATATAGTCCAAAAAATTGAACAAACTAATTTTATTTTAAACATGAATGTGGGTTTTGAAAAAATGAACAATATGCAATAAATTTTGAATAAGGTGTTTTGAAAGTTGAACAATTAATACTGCATATCTAAACCTAAAATTAAAAGTTTTAAAAACGGATTCATTTTTTATATATTTTTCTATAAATAACTAGTGTAGAATTTGAAGCTTAACAAAATTTAGAAACAATATGTAATAAGTTTTGAACAAAAAAAGTTAAAAAGTTGACCAACAAGTATAGATTATATCAACACAAACTTGATGTTTAAAAAAGGGTAAACCAATAACAATTAAGTAAATCTATTATTTCTATAGCCGTTAAGAAAATATTTAGAGAAAAACAATAAGATAAACGGGAGCAATCTATTATTATTATTATTATCGCGCATCTGAATCTAACTTAAAAATTATGAAAACGGATTCTTTATTTTAGTTTTAAATTTTCTAAGAACTACTAGTATCGAATTTGAAATTTAACAAAATTATGAACAATGTGAAATAAATTTTGAACAAATGGCTTAAAAAGTTTAACAATAGGTATAGATTATATGAACACAAAATTGATGTTTAAAAATCGGTAACTTGATAAATATGGTATATTATATTGACATTGTTTTTACTATATAATTTCTAATGAACAACTAGTATAAAAAATACTGGGTTGCTATTCGCAGTACAAAATTACTAATCACCGCAGTACAAAATTTTTTTAATTCATATTGACGTTGTACACGTGTAATAATGTCGTGTTGTAACTCTTGTTTTTTTTAAAAATAATTTCTTGAGCGTAAACAGTAAAAAACACTCTGATTGTTACAAAACATTATAAACCCGTATAAAAGACGTTAAACTCCTTTTTAAGCGCATTTAAACGTTATAATAGTGACTCCACATAAGTTAATGACATTTTATGTTGTGTTTAACTAAATTACAAAAATTGTTACACTTTCAGAACATTGTATTGAAATCGTAGTTGAAAACGTCAATTTCGGGTAAAAACGCTCGTACTATATATAGCGTAACCTCCCTTATTTTCTTCATTTCTCTCTTACTCACTCTCTCCTCTCCTCTCTCCATCTGATCCTCCCTTCTGCCTGCCGGAGCCGCCGCCGGAGCCGTCACCCGCCGCCGCCAACCACCGCCGGACCACCGCCGGAAAAATTTTCCGGTGAGTTTTTCGATTTTTTTTTTCCAACTTATAGATTTGGGTGTCCTGAGTATGAATTTGGTGTTAGTTTTTTGAAATTCAACATCATTTGAGCTAGATCTAGCAAGAAAATTCGGAGGAAACTTGAAAATTTTGAAAAAAAAAAATACCAGGCGAGCCCTGGTGGTGCTCGATCCGTACTGGGGCGAGGAGTAGGGCGGCTCGGGTTGGTCTGGGGCGAGGAACGCCGCGGCTCGTGTTGGGCTGGGGCGAGGAGGGGCAGAGCTCGGACGACACCCAGGCGAGGAAGACCACGGCTCGCGGTCTCGTTTCTCCAACGGGCCAGGCAGGGCGAGTTGCTGGGCGGCTCGCAGACGACTCCGGCGAGGACCAGGAGGGCTCGCAGGCGGGGCGCTAGAGTAGTGGCGGTCCTCGGGTTGCAGTCGGGCGAGTAGCACCGCTACTCGACCCAGGAACTATTTTTTTTTTTTTTATTTTAATATTTTTAATGTTTTTTTAAAGGTTTTAATTTGTTTCTTTTTATATTATAGTATTGTGAATGATTTTTAAATGTTTTAATTTGTTATTTTTTTGAATTCCAACTAATATGTGAATGATTTATAAATATTTGAATTTTTTTTTGAATTGTAATATTGTGAATGATTTTTTAACTAACTAATATTGTGAATGATTTATTAATATTTGAATTTTTTTTTGAATTGTAATATTGTGAATGATATGATTATAAATGTTTGAATTTTTATGTTATGAATGAGGGATATAACTGTGTGATATTCGTATGCAGTGATGGATCGTCTGAAAAAAGCAGTGAGACATGTCACGAAGAGGAAGAATAAAGACCGGGGTGCGGAGCAGGCTATGACGGCCTCGTACCGTCGTCGTGCACATGTTCCTGGTGAAGGGCCGAGTAATCCTGCCCCCCGCATGGAAGCAGCACGCCATTCATCTTTCCATCCGGGTCAATCTTCCAACGACCCGGCGTTTCAAGTACCAGCACCACCAATGGTAGCGGAGGATGACTCGGCGGTGTTCAATATACCGAGGAGACGCATGCCAGAGTTGTCATCATCCAGTAGTGCTTTTTCTGACAGATCAATGCACAGCTCTAGCTTCAATATCTCAGGGCAATCAAGCCACCAGACTGCTCCGTCAGGCGGTGGTAGTTCATCACGTCCACCACGCCCATCACCTGCCCGTGCTGTTGAGGACCATGTGATGACTGAGCGTTCGCCACATGCTGATGACGATGGTCGTGGTGCTGATGATGAGGACTCACCCGACGTGGATGAGGAGCAGGATAAGGAAGATGATGAAGTCATGGATAAGGAGGATGACACTGACGAGGAAGCAGCGCTAGCGATGGTTCCAGTCATTCCTACCTCTTGGAAGTTGACAGAGGTGCCAGTTCCTGGCGGTCCACTACTCACTAGTGTTATCACTAGCTTCGGGGGTCATGTGGCGCTTGACTTATGGACCTCGGCTAAGGTATGTTCTCTATCTTCTCCTGTATTTGATCATTTAATATCATACTACGTTTTGTAAGTGTTAAATATTCATTATGTAGGATCGTGGGGTTTTGAGTTTCAAATCCCGTAGGGTGATGCTTACCTGCTGGCAAAAAGATCAAATTTCTAAACCAAGAACAAGGAAGATGCTTGAGTATTCTGGTATAGAGCACCTACAGGATATTACGATGCCATACAACAATATGTCCCTGATCAGTGCTTTTGTGGAGAGGTGGCAGCCTGATACAAACTCATTCCATATGCCGTTTGGTGAGATGACGATTACCCTGCATGATGTGTGGATGATACTGCAAATCCCCATCGTCGGTCGTTCATTGACAGCGAATTCATCCACCCCTGAGTTGAAGGAGGTAATGGCTGATTGTCTTAATTTTGGGGCAGATGTTGAGAGTATGACAGAGGCACTGTGGAATACCGGTGCTGTATCAATTTCGAGCTTGTTGCAGCAATGTAGAGATGAAAATGAAGAGGCAATGAAGCAGGCATGTGGTTGGTTGTATCATCTGATTGGTACCACCATATTAGCTGGAAAATCAAATGGTCGTCTGAGTCCACAGCTGTTCAGTTTAGTAGCTCCTGTGAAGAAAGGTACCAAGCTTCGTAAATATGCATGGGGAGCTGGTACTCTTGCATGGTTATATCGCCAGCTAGGGATAGCATCTCGTGCCGACTCCAGTGGGATAGGTGGTTCTATGACGTTACTTGAGGTATGTGTCCTAATGTGCATCTAGTATATGATAACTCGCTGAGTATTAATAATTGGTACTGCTTAATCATTCTAGTGTTTTATATGCACAGTGCTGGATTTATGCGTACTTCCCTACATTAAGACCAGCGATTAGCCCGGACTGGGGCGCTAATGATGGTAGACCTTGGGCTCTAAGATGGGTGAGATCTACCTCTCAAGTGCAGGATCATCGTTCACTGCAAGGATATCGTGAGCATCTAGATGCTTTGACTGCTCTAAATGTAAGTGTTTGTAGTTGCTAACACATTGTACCATTATTATTTTTGTCTTTCGTTGTTGGTTACATTTTACTATTAATGTTCATTGTAGATTGATTGGTTGCCCTACGGTCGAGATAATGTTAATGTTCATGGAGGGCGTACATGGTATAGAGGTAACATACCGATTTTGGGGTTAAATGAGCCATACATGCCTGGTCGCTGTCTACGCCAGTTTGGTTACATTCAGGATATCCCTGAACCTCCTATTAGACCCAACCCAAGGTCTGAAAAAAGAGGAAAAGCCCAACCCTACACCTGTGTATACCCCCCCATGTATAATTTCTGGGAAAACACTCCTAAATTGCTGGTTCCAGGGTATACGCGCACAAATGCGCGGTTGCATGCTTGTGACCCACTCTACCTAGATTGGTACACCAAGCACACACACCGAAGATCCTAAACCCTGAGACTTATCAGACCACCCTGGTTCATCGTCCAGATCCCTGTCTAGTAAGTTCTTTTTGTCATAGTACATCATTAAATATCACTTTTATTTTTTATGTGTACTTACCTGACCAAGTGTGTTACAGCTACTGTCTGAGGCAAGTGAGCTTGCACGCCCGTACTACCAAGAGAACAATGCATGGGACTGGTCATACTATCGTCAGGGGATGCCAGAAGAAGAACAAAGGGCTGCAACTGATGGTCTTGTGGATGTGTTCAGCTCTTTGTACATATGGGATAGTTACCAGCGCCAGCATGGTGCACCCTAGTGCTTGTCATCTTGGATTTGGATGTAATAAACTTTAGTATCATCTTGGAACTGTTTGTTGTCTTTCATTTTCATTCGGTGTGTTAGACGGTAGTACAATTTCTGTGGTTGTAGTTTTTTTCTGGAGGACTTGGTGATGGTGGAATTGTTGCTGACAATGCTGGTGACCTTGTGGAGGTTCTTAGAACCGGTGGAGATAAGAAAAACAGGGGAGACTATGGCAAAAATTTTCTAGAAATGCATCGTTTCACAATGCTTGTTTCACTTCAAAGTTAACGATCAGTATTTGACAAATGTGCTTCTTAAGATCAATCCCTTTCTGGGCGGTCTAAATTCTTTGTTGGTCGTTGAATGTTCTCCAGCAATGATAGTGTCGAAATGAAATATCTAACATGTACCAAAGATTGTATATGTCACGAGAAATGAAATATATCAAAATGTCAAAATTCCTAAGAAAGAAAAGATGTGTGACCAACTTCAATAACTATAACAACACGTTTATTCCACGTCCAAATATCTACTAAAGATTATAAATCCCGAAAATTATAACAACACGAGAACTAACAAGATCAAATACGCAATAACCAATAACCTAATTATTTCCTAACCTTTGTCTCTCTATTCCCCGTGCTATTACATTACGTCTCATCTCATAAATTGGTTCTTGGTGTTGAAAATCATCATCATCGGGCTCAATAGGATCATAAATAACAAGTAATGGAATATGAGCGATGAAATCATTATACTCCATGTAATTCTCCATCATCCGGCGAACTGATGTATCATTTCGTACATGAATAAAAGTCCACTCGTAGTCGCCCTCCAGCCCCAAATACACCATTGTTGTTATGTTTATTCTGCCGAGGAGGGACTGTAGTGCTCGAATTACTCGTCGTTGTAGATCCCGGAGATTACTAGGATATGGCATAGTAACTTCTACGCGTCTGTGCCCCACTCTTCTATCAAATTGTGCTCCATGACGACCAAAAGTAGCTACATAATTAACGTGCAAACAGAAAGGAAACTCCATTTGATTTTGGGAGCGAAATGGGAATTAAGGTGTGAAGAGTTCAAACAAGATGTAATTAGACAGATTCAGAGAGCACGGGGTAAGGAATGAGTATGTTGGGACACTAATACCCACTTTTATAATATTTGAGTAACACTGACATGTCCAACGGCTAGTTCAACGACTACTAACATCAAGCGTACCAAACACACCATGTGCAGTACAAAGTGAATTCAAATTTACCATAGGTAATTACTTTTGTTAGGAAAGGTACACGTACCAGGTTACCGTTTGCAGTACAAAGTGAATTCAAAGTTACCATAGGTAATTACTTTTGTCAGGTAAGGTACACGTACTAGGTCACTGTACACGTACCAGGTTACCGTTTGCAGTACAAAGTGAATTCAAAGTTACCATAGGTAATTACTTTTGTCAGGAAAGGTACACGTACCAGGTTACCGTTTGCAGTACAAAGTGAATTCAAAGTTACCATAGGTAATTACTTTTGTCAGGAAAGGTACACGTACTAGTCACTGTACACGTACCAGGTTACCGTTTGCAGTACAAAGTGAATTCAAAGTTACCATAGGTAATTACTTTTGTCAGGAAAGGTACACGTACCAGGTTACCGTTTGCAGTACAAAGTGAATTCAAAGTTACCATAGGTAATTACTTTTGTCAGGAAAGGTACACGTACCAGGTTACCGTTTGCAGTACAAAGTGAATTCAAAGTTACCATAGGTAATTACTTTTGTCAGGAAAGGTACACGTACCAGGTTACCGTTTGCAGTACAAAGTGAATTCAAAGTTACCATAGGTAATTACTTTTGTCAGGAAAGGTACACGTACTAGGTCACTGTACACGTACCAGGTTACCGTTTGCAGTACAAAGTGAATTCAAAGTTACCATAGGTAATTACTTTTGTCAGGAAAGGTACACGTACCAGGTTACCGTTTGCAGTACAAAGTGAATTCAAAGTTACCATAGGTAATTACTTTTGTCAGGAAAGGTACACGTACCAGGTTACCGTTTGCAGTACAAAGTGAATTCAAAGTTACCATAGGTAATTACTTTTGTCAGGAAAGGTACACGTACCAGGTTACCGTTTGCAGTACAAAGTGAATTCAAAGTTACCATAGGTAATTACTTTTGTCAGGAAAGGTACACGTACTAGTCACTGTACACGTACCAGGTTACCGTTTGCAGTACAAAGTGAATTCAAAGTTACCATAGGTAATTACTTTTGTCAGGAAAGGTACACGTACCAGGTTACCGTTTGCAGTACAAAGTGAATTCAAAGTTACCATAGGTAATTACTTTTGTCAGGAAAGGTACACGTACTAGGTCACTGTACACGTACCAGGTTACCGTTTGCAGTACAAAGTGAATTCAAAGTTACCATAGGTAATTACTTTTGTCAGGAAAGGTACACGTACTAGGTCACTGTACACGTACCAGGTTACCGTTTGCAGTACAAAGTGAATTCAAAGTTACCATAGGTAATTACTTTTGTCAGGTAAGGTACACGTACTAGGTCACTGTACACGTACCAGGTTACCGTTTGCAGTACAAAGTGAATTCAAAGTTACCATAGGTAATTACTTTTGTCAGGAAAGGTACACGTACTAGGTCACTGTACACGTACCAGGTTACCGTTTGCAGTACAAAGTGAATTCAAAGTTACCTTAGGTAATTACTTTTGTCAGGAAAGGTACACGTACCAGGTCACTGTACACGTACCAGGTTACCGTTTTTTTAACTTTTAACCTTGTGGCTAGTTCATGACCAACCTCTATATAAGGGATGCCTCCTCCATTTCATCTTCACACACTCTCTCTCCATATTCTCGAAGCTCTCTATTTCCTTACTCTCTTCCAACACTTATTTCGTTAAACTGTGCAAGCTCTCTCTCTAAACATGAGTCAATCTTCAGATTCGGATCATGAGTATGTTCCAATATCAAGCCCAGTAAGTATTTAGTTTATTGTCGTTGTTAATCATATTCGCACTAACATTTCATATTTCAATATTCATCTAACATTCTCTCGACCCTTATTGCAGGATAGTGACTCAACCACTGATCCAGATTGGGATGAATTTGATGAAGGTGTTCCGGATCATAATGCACAGATGGATGACTACATGCAAGACATGTATAATCGAGCTCCGGTGGTGGACACAGGTTACTTATTTGAAACAAACCAGGCCTTTAGTGGTAAAGAAGAAGCGAAAGCTTGGGTAGATAGTGTTGGCCATCCCAACCATATCTACACCATAATTCAAAGTTCTCGGTCAGGCCAAGATTTCCACATAACGTGCGAGAGGTATTGGAAACCACGAAGGACATCACGACCTGGTGTCATCAACCGGCGCAGATCATCTGGTTCAAAGAAATGTGGTTGTCCTTTTAAAATTAAGGGGTATTACACAAGCTACGGGTGTTTCTTGCGAGTGGGTAACGGATGGCATAACCATGATCTCGCAGAGTGGGCAGAGGGTCATTTTGTGGGAAAACGCCTGACTGAGGATGAGGAGATTATGATCGATCAGAGAACCAGAGTCGGTGTGCCACCCTGTGCAATTTATTCCGAGCTCACAACAATCAACCCAGAAACGTCAGCAACAAGGAAAGACATATACAACCGGATACAAAAAACAAAACTAGTAAATAGAGATGGTCGATCTATGGTGCAGACTCTGCTGAGTGAGCTAGACAAAAACAGCTACTACTACGATTACACAACAGATCCAAGTAAGTCAACTCAGTATGTCTCAAATAACTTCAATCATTTAGGTTTCATGTTAATTTGATAGATAACATGATTATATTTCACATGTATAGTTGATCAAACACGACTTGGGTCCATCTTCTTTGCACACCCTACATCTAGATTACTGCTCCATGCGTTCCCGTATGTCATAGGCATTGATGCTACCTATAAAACAAACATAGCAAAAATGCCGTTGGTTCAGTTCATCGGGATGACGAGTATAGGCAAAAACTTCAGCATTGCCTTCGCCTTCCTTGTATCAGAAGCAACAGACATGTATGTGTGGGCACTTCAACAATTAAGGGTCCTCGGGCGGACTACAACCTCTACATTTATCACCGACAGATGTCTGGCCCTGATGAATGCCTTAGATGAGGTATTTCCTGAATCTCATCACCTACTATGTCGGTGGCACATAAGTAGGAACGTTCAGGGGAAAGCCGAGACTTATATGGGTGATAGAGAGAAGGGCGGCGGCTGCAGTCCGAATGTGGACTTCGGTTGTCTACTCGAGCACAGAGCAGGACTACAACGAGAGGTACGCATATTTCAAGGAGACATACCGAAGCTACCCACGTTTCATTACGTATGTTGCATCAGTCTGGGAGAAATACAAGGAAAAATTTGTGGAGGCTTGGGTCAAGAATGTGTTGCACTTCGGCAACACAACGACAAATAGGTAAAATTGTTAATCTTGTAATGTTTAAGATAATACAGTGATTGTTATAGATCTATAAAACTTACTTAAACATTTGATAGGGTGGAGGCCGCACATTCTTCTCTAAAGGCGAGATTAAGGAGTGCTAGACACACTTTGGATGTAATCTTTCCAAAGATTCACGATCATGTGAATACAAGCATCCGGGAGTTAAAAAAGGATTTTGAGGCAGCCAGGACAAAACACAGAAGAGAGCACATGAGGGTTCCAATCGCTGACCTGATCGGGAAGGTTAGTACCCTTTGCTTAGATGAGCTAGTCAAGGAGCTTGGAAGGACGAATTATGTGCAAATGGACAGCTCAATCTGTGGATGTGACAAGGTAACCTCTCATGGATTACCTTGCGCTTGTAAATTAAACTACATGCTGGATAATGGTATACTATGCTCCAAGAGGGATATACATCGTTTTTGGTATACCCTAAGCTGGGAGAAGCATGAATCGACGATTGATATGGTATCCTACATGGAGGAAGAACAAAATAGATGGCGACACATAGCTTCTGAGGTAGCACAGTCAGATGATCCTACTCTGATTGCGAGATGTTACAGTCAACTCCAAAACTTCCTTCACCCAGATATGGTGTGCCAATTAGGAGAGCCGTTGGAACAGGTTGGGATTGGCAGACCTACCGGGCCCTCAAGACCAAACCGACGTGAACCTTCGTCTTGGGAGCGTAACCGACCAAGGGCAGGCCAGTCACAAGGAGCGACATCAAATACAAGATCACGTAATAGAGGATCATCAAATCCGAGTCGATTCAAGCCCTTTGACGACTTCCCATACTACCAGAATTTCAACCCCAACCTATATCAATATATGACTGGGTATATTGATGTTCGTGGAGATGGGAATTGTGGTTTCAGGGTCATTGCTGACTACCTATATTCAGACCAAGAGAGGTGGAAAGATGTCCGTGTACAATTGTACAATCACATGAAGAATCAAGCACCAGCGAATGGACTATACAAGGCCATTTTTAACGAAGGACCGTACAACGGCATGTTAAGAGCGCTTCATTGGAATTCAGGAGGGCCAGCACCTCCACATAAATGGATGCACACGGAAATGGGGTTGGTGATCGCGACAAGGTACACTTCGATAGTAGTTTTCTACTCTACTGTCTATGGGGGTGCGGCAAGTGCAACATACCTTCCGATCGATAATTATACCGATCGTGATAGCCCAAGAGGAGAGATCCACATAGGAATTTGCCCCGAGGGTCATTTCATAAGGTTCGGCATGGTTCATGACTCCCCACTCCCCCCTGTCTATCCGCAGTGGTTCACTTATAGAATCCAAACACTGTCGGACCTTGGATTCATCAAATACAATCTAGGTTAGATAGTTGGAGAAACGTTATACCTTAGTTTTTCATTAACTTAGTTGTTGTAACTTAGTCTTTCTTTAACTTAGTTGTTGTAACTTAGTTGTTGTAACTTAGTTTTTGTATAATTAGTTTTTCTATAAATTAGTTGCTCTTTAACTTAGTTGTTGTTTTACTCATATTGACTTAAATTTGGTTATTCAGACATCTATTATTTCAAAAAAAAGTGTCTCCCCGTAACATTCAAACTTATTCAACTAAGTTTGGTGAAAAAAAAATTTGTACTGCGAATAGTAAAGTATTTGCTATTCGCAGTACAAATTAATTTTAAGTCAAATTAATAATATAAACACATAAAAATGTAATATAAACACATAAAAATGTAATCCAACACTTTTTTTTACAAAAAAAAGGTTCCTGTATTGATTCCAACAAAAAAGTAACTAGTAAAATTCGCTACTAATCAACTACAAACTACTTCGGTAAATTTACTTTCTGATATCATTTTTTGAAAAAAAAAACACAGCGACACATCATTACATGTGTACAACGTCAATATGAATTAAAAAAATTTTGTACTGCGGTGATTAGTAATTTTGTACTGCGAATAGCAACCCCCTAAAAAATATAAACAATATATAAACAATAGTTGAATAGTTGATAAAAAAAATGAACAAATGATATATTATATTGACATTGTTTTATTATAAAATTTCTTATGAACAACTAGATCTAATTATTGAACACTTACAAATAAGTAGTTGAACATATGATCCAAAAAATTGAACAAACTAATTTTATATTTTAAACATGAGCGTGAGTTTTGAAAAATGAACAATATGCATTAAAGTTTGAACTACGTGTTTTAAAAGTTGAACAATTAATACCGCACCTAAACTTAAAAGTTTTAAAAACAGATTTATTTTTTATATAATTTTTTTATGAATAACTACTCTCAAGTCAAATCTTAACAAAATTTAGAAACAATATGAAATAAATTTTAAAAATTAAAAAATGGTATAACGACTATTGCACAGATCAATGATTATATAAGTTACATATGATTATGACATTGGTTTCTTCATCCGTTCCACGTAGTGAAATTCTTTCCTTCGGGTACGCCTGTTACAATTTTGACTGCCCAATAACCAACTTGGTCCCAAGGTAAAGAATAACCAGTTACACCAAAAGACGCGGTCAATACACCCAGAATTACACCTGTAACCCAAGTCAATTCTCGAGGTTTTTTAAATCCACCGATGAGATAGACCCGAAATACATATAATATCATCATTAGAACCATCATACTTGCTGACCACCGATGAACTGATCGGATTAACCAACCAAAGTTAGCTTCAGTCATTATGTATTGAACAGAAGCAAACGCCTCAGTAACAGTCGGGCGATAGTAAAAAGTCATAGCAAACCCCGTAGCTACTTGGACCTCTTCAACATTTAATTACTAGAGTATTGGTGAGAAAATAAGTGAAGAGAACGACTGATATTTGGATGAAGAACTTATTTGTAGATATTTAAGAAAAAAATTAGAATAAAAAATTATTAAAATACTTTCTAAATTAATGGAGAAATTAAAAATAATTTATTTTATATAATTTTAGAAAAGAAAATTTGAAAATAAATAGTCTCTTAATAACAAATGACATGTTAGCAAATTGTACATGACTCAAAACTTGAATTGTTTCAGAATTCCTCGGCAGTCCAATATACATCGAAGCTTATTCATCCAAGCCTAATACGCAAACAGTTGCCTCACTCTCAGCAGTGCTAGAACTCGTTATTTATGAAATTTTATCGTTACACCGAAACCAGCGTCTACCTAGAGTATATGCAACTTGGGCATCATGGTGAGTAACATGCGGCACTAGATCCACAAGCCTCAACCGCTAGTAAGCAGGGTAAAATTCAATATTCTGATATCTCCTTTAGTTCATGGTGAGTAACATGCGGCACTAGCAACTGTCGAGAAACTTATATCCAAAAGCTTTAAAGACGAAGTAATCATCTTTCACTCAATCCGTGCAAGCCCTCCTCCAGTTTCAGCACGTGTCCTGCATTGTCATTGTAGATGAAACAGAGCAGGTCAGAATCAGGTCTAAGAATCCTATAGCCCTCTCAGACATGTCCAACAGGAGCTTTGACTAGTAGCAAGATAGGGTTAGGACCGTTAGGTTAATGTTCAGCTCTTGAAAACACAAACAAAAAGACAAATTACCACAAACGAGTTGTGACATCACAGGCATTGATCAACAGCAAAAATATGAACGATGTCAAAACAAACAAGCCAGTTCACTAAAGCGAGTGCTATAACTGTGGGTGATAACCAGATTGCACCACATGGATTAGTTCGGCAGAGGTCATATTAAGCCCCTTGAAGGATTAGGATGCCATATAGAGTGACACTGACCATTGTCATGATATACACATTAAATTTGCAACAAGAATCTACCACACATGGTCTTAAAATAAAAACAAGCTTGCTGACACTTACTTGTGGTCAGAAGGATTGGGTGTAATTTCATAGACAATTGTAGCGACAACATCCCTTTTCAACTGTTAGGCAGAGTTAAAATATTAAAATACCATACTCTTCAAGTTCAATCCGCAATGACAAATATGAATAGTTATTCGTGTGATTAGATATACCTGAGTGGCTTCACCCTTCAACCCAATGTAAAGTATCTGAGTGGTATCAGCTCCAAAATTATCAGAGAAATGCAGAGTCAAATTTCCCACACCTTGAAATCTTGAATACCTGTAACATAGGATGAATAACAGCAGCTTAATTAGCACAAAGATCCAAGATCAGGCTAGGGCCTCTGAAAGATAGATTGACGTACATACCTTGTCTGATATTCAAGAACTCCTTGCAAGTTCTCAGCCAACTCCCACTCCTTCGCCACGCCAATGCGATGGTTCAGCATCAGTTAACAAGTAACCTTATATCTTTACAGCAACACAGACAAAGAATACTACCTGAACAGCTTGCATACTTTGTGCATCTGTGAAATCAATGCCGTCTCGATTAATGAACCTATATATTCACAAAAGCAATTTTTTTATATCATACTGACAACAATAGAAAACAACTACCCATAAGTAAGAAACTTGGTGTTATATAGAAAAAATGCTGTTTTTGTTGAGAGACTAAAATTCCCCTACAGAGAAGCATATGGCCTAGTGACCCACGTGAGCTGATCTTTCGAAATTCATCAGTACCAGCAAGTATTTGCCAATAGGTTAAATCTGCCACTTCTAGCATGATAATGAGTGCTGAGAGCAATTTCGTGGATTGAACTCTTCTCTCTGCATAGAACTTTATGTTCTATTTTGCAAGATCATAAAAAGAGCACAAAGATGAGCAAGACAAAGAGCACATCAACCATTAGAACTCACGCTCTCATCTTGGATGGGCTTGTACCATCAGAACCACCTACAATAGATATGCTCTTGATCTTGACATCAGAGGTGAACCTACCAAAATTAACTTTAGACATCAGCATGAAAATAGTAATCACCAATTGATGGTAGCTTAATTTAACATCATAAGAAAATATATATATATTTGAGTATCGTAGAACTACACTGGAACAATTTTTAAGGGAAATCTCAGATTGAATTGAATAGGCTACTTACGGAATGAAAACAATTAACTCAGGATCTCCTTCATTGCTTTCCAAGTATCCCTGTTTATCATATCCACACAAAATGGAAGATGATATACCTTATTCAACTAAGAATAAGCACCAAAACTGAACGCAGAGGAGCAGCTTTGTTCAAAATAAAACGAAAGAGAAACTTTGGGCACATTAGAAACATGTTCAATAGCATTAATTTACCACAGAAGAATCTAGGCGTTGCTCCCAAGCTCTGAAGACTAACTTTACACTTCCAGAAGTAGCTTCATTCAGGGCATTTACCTGCATAAGACATGCTGAAGACATGACAAGCATATACACTTAGTGGACCTAAAAGGGTTTGCTGAAAGGTCGGTACCCCGAAACTATCAAATTGTAGTAACCGGGCTTGCTTGAAAATAGGTCTAAAAGGAAACCAGCACATAGAGGAAATGGGAAAGGAAGCAGTGAGCACTGAGCAGCAGACTTTTCCCCAACTCTCCCATCTTTCTTTGAGTTCCGAAGAAAGAATTAACTTTGATAGTCAATAGGTGAGAAGTTCAAGCACCTACATCACAGTAAAATGTCTACTATGCTCGCTCACCGCTGGCTTAAGCCTGTCACTCTTGGCTCCTTTCCTTCAGTTCTGTCACTTGTTCATTTTAAATTCATGATCTTTTCTTTCATCTTATACAATTAAGCACCAACAAGTGCCAACAACATCTAAGATAGATCATAAGTTGCACACTTAGCATAAAGCTGGTAATATCTTGCTGCTGGTTCTCTCCTTTTTGAACCATAATATCTTATTATCTTGTATAATACTCAGCAGAGCAGCTGCAGATTATACTGCTCCTAAAAGAACATTCCTGCATACGTAACTGCCTGGTAGTAACTTGTAAGACATATATATTCAGTTCTAAGGACATTTCTTTCTTCCTACCACACAGCTTCAAGTAATTCTCAGTTCCTAGAAGTCAAGTTTCTATCAGAAACTAAGTCCTATCATAATCTGATCATTCCCCCCTTATCCCATCCACCACCGTAGCTCGCAGTCGTTAAAATACGTGAACGCCTGGGAGGAGGTGCGTCTACTAATTTAGCGGCAGTGAAACATTCCAACAATAATTAATAATCCACTTATATGCACAAAACCCTTACCATCACTACATTACACGGAACCAAAGCAGCGAAAAAATTACTCAGTAATGAAGCATATAAGTTTCAAAATCCAAGCTCAACAAGAAAATCCTGATAAACGTCAAGCGAGGTACGAATCGACCAGCAATGAAGCAATCAATTTCGCTTAACATTTCAAGCTTAAATGGACTCGATACCAACAAGAAGAACGGTTGCAGTGATGCCAAAGAAAGATTGGATAGTAAATACAACCTGAAGTATGATTCCCACAAAAAGAATAGGTGCACTGATGATAAATAAGAACGCATAGTAGACAAACAACTGATGTATACAACGAGTGAAAGTTGAAGGGAGAGAGAAAAGGAACCCTAGGAAGATCGATGTGCTTGTAGAGAGACCAATCAGAAGAGCAATCGTGTTCTTCGCAGCTGTGGTCGTGCAAACACGCCATATTTTTTCCTCCTAACGATTTTCGAATTGAAGGAAGTCCAAGAAACATCAACTAATAAGAAGAGGAGGATTTCCCGCTACTCACGCAACGCAACCTTTCGGTTTGCACAGAGGCTTCGCTTCTGTTCTCTATTGTTACTATCGAGACCATCCGAATCAACATATCTTTATTGGATCATTACTCCAACTTTATAGTATCTATTCTAATTTTGAGTAATACTTTAGAATGACATTTGAAGACATGGTTTTTTTTAGAGTTATGCATTTGATATTTATAACTAGAGTATAATACTAGAGTTTATATTAGATTCATAAGGATTACCATAATGTGTCAACAAGTTGGTCCTGCTAACCAAAAGTAGAGCATTGTACTAGCTCCAAATTTTCCATTCATTAGTACTATTAAAGAGTTTAGAAGTAAGAAAAGTATGAAAGTTTATAATAATGTCTTTGCAAACAAGAAGAAAAACTAAGCTTTATATCCTTCATCTCTCGTCTAGTGGAAGGATGAAGCATCCTATTATGGATGAGAATTGCAGTTCCTTAAGCAACATATATTATCATTGATGGAGACGATGATATTTGGGTGTCCCTCATTTGCCCATTTACAACCAAAAGTAATTGTTAAAGCTTCCGCCTCTACATTATCAGTAGATCCACCGAATTTCCTTTTATAAGTTTACACCTCTGCATTATTAGTACATCCACTGAATTTCCTACTAGTTATCTTTTAATAATATATATAAAAGAATTTTTGAAATTGTGAATATTGAAAAAAATGAAAAATATTGGTGTTAGCATTTTAGTTATTTATTCCTTTGTGTTTAGATAATTTATTGTTTACCTTTACACATTCTTATCCCTTTTTTCTCAAGTTTGATTGTTTTTAAAATTAAAAGAAAGTCTTTTTGAAATTTTATCTTTTCTTTTTGTTTCCATGTTTATCCTTTTTTTCTCTCCCAACTTATTTTAGTTATTTGATTATTTCCAAAATTCAAAAAAAATGTATCCTTCCTATTTTCGCTAATACTTTATTATCCTTGAAAAAACCACTTTTTTAAAAGCTTTCTACACTTTACTTACGTGAATTCTGAAGATGATAGAAAAAAAAAAGAATTTTAGTAATTTATCTCTTTCTTTTAAATAAGCTTTTACTTTTTTATTCTTATTCCTTATTTGTTTGAATTTTTTTTCGTATTTTTTATTTTAAAAATCAAAGAAAAACTTCAAATTCTTTTTACACGTGAATGAATGTTGACAAGCAAAAAAAGGATGATTTGTTATGATTTTACTCATTCATTTCTAGTTTTTATTTTAATCTCCCACTTACTTATGCTGAAAAATTCAATGAAAAAAGTTTTTACTAATCTTATTTTCTTCTGACAAGAGGAAGAAAAACAAAAAGAAGTTATTAATTGTCCTTTTTTCTCTTTCTTTCATTTTTTTTCATGAGTTTCCCTAATTTATGTGTTTTGATTTCAAATTCAAAAAATAAAATAAAAGCTTCGAATGCTTCTGTGTAGTTAGCCATTGCACCCTCTGAACTCTCGAAGGCAGTCGGTCCGAAGCGTTCCTGTTCCTACACGACGAGCTTTGGTCCCAAGATGTAAACAGGTGTGCTTGATGTTGGATGGTGAACCAAACCAGCACGGGTCCGTCATGTACATAGCGGCAATGTCGAGGCATTGTTCCGGCGGGATATGATGGTACGAGAAGAATCACTCAATCTGAAACAACCATCCGTGGACGTTGCCGCTTGTGAAGAATGGAATCTCGAGCTTGGTTGACCGGATTGATGGAAAAGTCATGACAATGATGCTGCCAAAATGGAGTGAGGAGTTTACAAAATAAGGGGTACGAGACTCTGTGGTTGCAAGGTGATTGATTACGTCGGTTAATTGAATCTGTACGAACTTTTTGAATTCAAGTTGTGCGGTCACCAGAGCGTTAATAGCATCATTCGTTTTTTTTTTTTTCTGGCCCTCCAAAGCCTTGAATCTGGTGGTTGTGCCGTCGAAAGCCATGATTAATGTTTAAACAGTATGGATGGATAGAAAGGAGAGTGTGATATTGTGTTGACCTACCGCCGATGCATGCAGAGTAGTCGGGTAGTTTGGACGGACATATAGGGAATTTAAGATTAAAGGTAGAGAAGGTGAGGTTGAGAAGAAGAAAGCACCAATGTAATTAGAGATGGAAGGGGTGATGATAAGACTTGCAGACGAAAGAATATGAGAGTAGGGAGGAGAGTAGAGTAGAGAGACGAGATAGTGCACAGGGAGTTTGAGGTTCTGTTATTTCTTGATCTCCATAATATCCAATGCTACAAATAAGTAATATGAGTCTAGCAACTACTAGCCATATTTAAGGGAAAAGATAACAACAAAAGATAATATCTAATAACTAATAAATCTAGAAAATATCCTAACAAACTTAACGATAAACAAATAAGATGACATGATTTTACAAATCTAAGTTTTGTAATAGAATCCTTATGTGAAAAACTATATGTTGTAGAAATTTGTTTTATAAAATTATATTATCTTATATGTTTAAAATTGAAGTAGAAAAACGTGCCAAAAAGCAAACAGGAAAGTCAAAGTGGGACGAAGATAGTAAGAATTTAATTATTATAGACATAATCTGATAACTAAGTTGGGCTTTTCCCAACACGGGTCGAACAACCACGGCAAACTGGACTGGTCACAATTTGTTAAAAAGCCCAAACATTTCTCTATATAAACTGGTAAAATTCAGTCGTAAAGGAGGATGAGACTCACAATCAAGCTCCCAACTTTACTCTTTACTCATCCACTTTAATCACACCATTAGTCATCTACTTTAATCACACCATTAGTTAGCACATAAATAAATCACTGACTCCACCATTAATGCCTATTGATCACTACCACTTCATCACACCATCACCGTTCACCATAATTCTCATACCACCATCGACGACTGTTATCTTCTTGTTTGTGTCGAACATGCTCGTGGTACCAAGAAAGATAGTCCAACACAGAGCTAGGAATAGTGTGCTCGGTTTATGTGGAGTAGACGACCAAAGAAGAAAAATAAAGCGTACAATTCTCTATTCATTCAAAATCAGACAAAAGCAACAAGAATGATAAGAACAAAAGGAAAAAAATTAAAAGTTGATGATAGAGAAAAACAATTAAGAATAGAGGATTGTCAAAAAAAATTAAGATAGAGGATAGTGAGACAGAATAATTATATAATAGAAATAATAAATGAGGAAGAATTAGATATACACTATATAAAAGAAGGAACAAAATTTGAAAAAGCAATAAAACCTAAATATATTAAGAAAAATAAAACATACTATAAAAACCATACAAATTTAGAAAATACAAAACAAAACTTCGAAAAGACTGCAAATGTTGGAATTATAATGAACAAGGACATTATGCTTATGAATGTACAAAACCAAAAGGGAAAAAGTTAACTAAATAATATTTTATACAGAAACTAAAGCACATATGATTCTGAGACAGAAAATAAATATTATATTATTAGTTGTGAATCTTGAGAAGAATCAAGTATGGGTGATAGTTCATCAGAATGAGTGAAATAAGTGAGATTGTTGATATAAAGAAGAATATGAAGATACATAAAAATATGGATTAACTTATAATCTAGATAACAATAAATTATCTAAGATGCTAAGAAGTGAACTTGATTTAAAGCCAATATAAAATAATCCATGGACAATAATTAAAAATATTGTTAAAAACAAAGGATTGTAATATATTCCTACGTGGAAATTGAACAACAAATAAGAAGAGGTAAAGTTGAGAGAAATGTAGTTTTAAATTTATTAAATAAATAATGGATTGATAAAAGACTACATCTCATCAAATCTGATCAAAGAAAGAAAACTGGATACGTATATCTCGCGGGAATCAAAGTTATGGTAAAATCATTGTTTAGAGAAGACACAAATTGGCCAATAACTTTAGCGTTACAAGATACCAAATTAACAGGTATAAGAGATGCAGACCTTGGGATAATAAGAGGAAATTTAGCATACACAAAATTAGAATTTTCGTGTTACCCTAAATAATACTCCCTCTGTTCAACAATATCTGTCATTTTAGAAATTTACACACTTATTAAGGAAAGTAAAAAAATGACGCATGTACCCCTACTTTTTACTTTTCCATCTAGATAATTATTACTTTTATGTTGAATAGTAGGGTTAAAAGTGAAAAAAAGTGTGTTAAAAAACTAGAATGACAGATATTCTTGAACAAGAATCACTTTCTAAAACGATAGATTTTAATTAACGGAGGGAGTATATAACTTTAAAAGACAAACAAATTGGAGATACATTAGCTTTATATTATAACACTGATAGGAAACTTAATGGAAAAAGGAAAGAATCCAATAACTATACATTACTCAACAGTATATGCTTAATGCTTTTACAAATTCAAACTATGGAAATATACATGAGAATTAACATTATATAGAGTTAAGTGAAGAATTTGAAGATATTGGAACCAACATCCAACCACAGATAGCAAAAGACATGACTCTTGAAGAATTTCAATTAACTATATAAATAAGAATGCCCCTAGAATTGATAGTACTAGACGTAGCATTTCAAATATCCCTATGATAGAATTTAAAGATAATAGTATACAACCAAGAAAAATAGGAAGAAGTATGTCAGCAAATAGTTTCCCAATATTAAAAAAGGAGATAATAAATAATTTTAGTATAAATAATGCCACTTACTATAATGGCAATGAATGGAATAACAATGTTATAATAGATACAGTAGCTCATAAAAATCATGTCAAGAAAACTAAAGGTTTAACGGTAATATAGGGAGATACCTATATGTTTATAGAATTGCTATATCTTAGTCATAGTTTAAAAGAAATTTAAATGATAAATCCAGATTTATACAAAGAAATAAAATCCCATGTTCATGGAAGATATATATTTTGTTGATTTTATCAAATTTTTCAGAAAGAAATGATAATAATATAATAGAAGTTTTCAGTGTTATCCTTATTGGATATGTGACAAAAACTTATAAACATGAATACATTAACAATCAGCCATGGAAGGTTATGTCAAAAGTCAATGATGATTGGATCTAACTAAGAAGAGCACTAGGATTCAAGACTGTAACTGGAATTCTGAAAAATGAAGTTGGATTTGGACTGTTGAAGGGAGCCGACAAGTGGATAATTTTAATAAAAGGAGGAACTGAAAAAGAATTCATGTATGAAATGACAAAAACAGTTCGTCAACACAAAATCTACAGCACTAAAGAAACACAACAGAAACTGTGTCAAGCTCTAAGACATGACACGTGTCAACTAGGAGACCGGAATGTGTGAAGAATCACAAAAGAATGAGACATCAATAATGTAATCCAATCAACAAGACAGAAATATTAGACATCAATAATGGAACCCCATCAGTAAGACATGAATAATGTATGTAATAATGTAGTGGGATCCACAGAAATTGTAATAATATAGTCTAGCTAGTAACCATAAGAAAAAGGAAAGAAAATAATAAACCAAATAGTAAGAAGATGAGGGAGAGTACTGGAGAAATTAACCATAAATAGAAGGCAAGACAATACGGGAAGTATAAGAATAATGTTCTTGTATTGTACACCCAATATCTAGCCAGTTGCGGAATTTGCACGGCATGCTTTCCTATAATCTTGTCAAGCTATAAATATATAAAATGGTAAATGTCTAAAAAAGAAGGAAGTAGTTAGAAAAATGAAATTTGTTAATGAAATTCTACCAAAATGGCCTTATGTGGCCGTGGCCGCAGCGAAGTCATTCTCTTGCATCTCGAACGGTGGTCGTCATGAGTTAATTGATCATGATGTGGGCAAACATGATTTAATAAGCAAAATTACAAAAATATTACAACATGGTGTCATTTTTAGACATAATTTACTTAGCAATAGGAAGGTGACATAGAAAGACATATCATTGTCATAGAAATATAATGACCCTATTCGATATGATTTTTTTTTTGGTTTTGTGATTATTTTGTAGTTGTTTTGGTTTGATTGTTTGAATCGGTGGTACGGATGTGATAGATTGGTGGTATAAATGTGGTAGTTTGGGGTGGTCATGGGACCTACTGTTCTACTCCAATACTCCCTCCGTCCTGAATTGACCGTTCTGTTTGCTTTATGGCACATTTTTCCACTTCAATATTAAGCATATAAGATAAAATAGTTTTATAAAACTAAATTTTATAACATATAGTTTATAATATAAGGAATCATATGCAAAACTTAAATTTTCAAAATTAATTTATCTTATATGTTAAAAATTGAAATCAAACGACATGTCTAAATAGTAAACAGGACGATCAATTCAGAACGAAAGGAGCAATATACTACCACAACTAAAACAACCATAAAAAAGCCAGATTATCTTCTTTCTTTCGGTCCCACTGAAGAAAGCTAAAAACAAAGAAAGAAAGAGAAGGGAGGCTTCAGACGGCAAGCCAAGACTGTCTTCGGACCTGCTAAAATTTTCGATGAGTCATCAGTGGTCCCACACAACGAGAGGAAGTCATGCTTAAGCAAGGAAGGAGCCCGAAAATTCTTACTGGGCCCGGTTCCATCTTTATCGCCTCAATATTAAAAAGGCAGAGAGAGACGATCAAAATACTAATCCCAATCCAACGGCCGATGATTAAAGCATAATCTTTATGCTCCCCCACTGAGTCATCGCTCAAGACTTGCTACGACGATACCGAAATTGAACAATTTTGTTTTGACAGGCTGACAATCAAAGAAAGAGATTTTTTTCGCGTCTGAGAAGATGATTCGCTACGCTGTCCCAGTATCGCTCGTCTTGCTTTCAATTCTGAGCCTGGTCGTCGATGGCCGCCAAATTGTCAACGGGTATGCCGATGACTTTCTCAGGCTACCTTCAGATATGCCTTCTTCTTTCATGGAGCGTGCTTTCCCTCTGGAAGGCGACAGCGGCGACGACGATGAAGTTGGAACGAGATGGGCGGTCCTGATTGCTGGGTCGAACGGGTATTGGAACTACAGGCACCAGGTGATTAGCTACGCGTGCTTACCGTTTTCCCGAAAATTCGATTTTTATCTTCGAAAAAAGAAATCAACATCGACTCAACAATTTTAATTTTTCGCCTAGCTGTTGTATTGTGGGGATGTGTATCTTATGACCATCTTACCTGCAATTTGATTGGGAATTTGTTATATACTACTATAAATCTGTCAGCTGGCTTTGGGGAATCTTATGCTAGTATTAGCTAAAGCTCTAACTTTGCTTCCACTTTTTTATCTGATTAAGCTCAATTAAAAGCTATAATTATAGATGATGGATATATGCAACCGGCAGAGCTGTTTAAAGGCAGGCTGAACTTCATTGGTTTAAAGGACACTATTTTCGGTTACGTAAGTTTGACTTCTATTTCAACACCTAGAAAGGAAAGAGAGGAAAAAGTATTCGTAAGATTCCTCAACTGAACTTATTTAGAACCTATTTACTTGGTTTTGTTCAGTATGAACTGTCTGGTGGTTTTTGATACCTTGTCAGGACCTTGGGATGCCTTTGGTTTTTGATAGAACAGGATTGTTACTATGTCCCTACTGATCAATGGTCAAGTGGTGTGTTTGATATTTAGTCAGATTGGAGGATATTTTAATTAGTATAAATTCTAGCAAGGTTGTCATAAGTGGTCTATTTCATAAGTGGTGTATTTCTCTTTAAGTGTGCTCTCAAGGTACAACTGGTATGCAGGATAGTATCCTATTGCTTCAGAAAAATCTGTATGCATTTCATTCAGGAATACCCTTTACATCTATCTCTATAGTGGTATCTAGAATACATGGCTTATTCTTAGCATGCAAAGTCTTCTAGATTCAGCCACTCCCATTTCTTGATGTTGATTTTGATCTCTTACCAGGCTGACATATGTCATGCATACCAAATACTGAAGAAAGGTGGGCTGAAAGATGAAAACATTATAGTTTTCATGTACGATGACATTGCTTACAATGGAGAGAATCCCAGACAGGGAGTAATTATTAACAGTCCTCATGGAGATGATGTCTACAAGGGAGTGCCCAAGGTTTTCAGCCTGTTTTCTCAAAATTTTCAACTTTTGTAACTTTGTTCGCACTTTGTATCATTAGCTTAGTATCTCATAGTTTGTGCTGAAAACTTGTTTTTTATTATAGGATTATACTGGAGAAAATGTCACAGTAAACAATTTCTTGGCTGCCATTCTTGGAGATAAAACTGCTCTAAGTGGTGGCAGTGGAAAAGTGGTTGATAGTGGCCCCAACGACCATGTATTCATATACTATTCAGACCATGGTGGTCCTGGTGTTCTTGGTAAGTGATTATACGTGCTCATCAGTTACCAAATATTATCATATTGCCTGTAGCTCTGAAATGTTTTGTGTTGCTTGTTAGAGGACACATAGATGACCAGCCACCCAGTGCGTTTGAATTGTATAATGTTGGTGGAGAGCTTTCAGTACTAATTCACAGAGTGAACATAGAAGCCTAGTCTCCTGTCCTCCAGTGATGTTTTCCATTGTTCAACTTGTTTCTTCATCTGAAACTTGTCATCAGTAACAAGTGCTACCTGTTGGTGATAGTTGCATAAAGAGTGCTTGTTGTTTTTTCAGTTTGTTTTTTAGTTACTTTGTTGAGGTTCTTATATGTTTATATCATGTTAAGAGTGCTGTGATCTGGATGGCTATTTCATGTGAAGAGAAGACAAGAGGGCAGTATGTTTCTCACAGTCCTAGATCTTATGACACCATGCAGAAAAGGGATGCTAAACATATATAAATGTCTTTGCCTTTAGCGATGTGAAGTTAATCTGTATGTTACATTGCTCTTCCTGTATCTTGTAATCTAATGCATGACGTGTAGGATGATTTGGGTATGTATTGCTGTTTCTATATTTGTTCTTTCTTTTTCTTGATATCTCAGTTATTCAGCATAACTCGACTCTACATTTTGTGTTCAGGGATGCCCACATACCCTTACCTTTATGCTGACGATTTGGTTGACACCTTAAAGAAGAAACATTCTCTGGGAACTTATAAAAGCTTGGTAAATAAATACTCGATGTTCCTTCATCACCACTCAACCTCCCAATCTTCAAATTAGTTTTATTTTGAGTTGTGATGTCTTTATTATGATAGGTATTTTATCTGGAAGCTTGTGAATCTGGGAGTATTTTTGATGGTCTTCTTCCCGAAGGACTAAATATATATGCTACTACAGCTGCAAATGGTGAGGAGAGCAGTTGGGGCACTTACTGCCCTGGTGAATATCCTAGTCCACCTGTTGAGTTCGAAACTTGCCTGGGCGATTTGTATAGTGTTGCTTGGATGGAAGATAGGTACGTTTCTCAATTGAGTCAAAATGAGCCTTTTTGCAGCATCATTATGGCTGGTGGATTTGGATTAAATTTCTTAGCAGTCTATTTCTATGATCTAGATGTAGAAGGAGGATAATATAGCCACTTGAAATTAGCTGTTTTGGATTCAATAATTTCTGGATGGATGTTTATTTATGAAGTAAACAATTTGACTCATCTGTTAAAAGTCGAAAACTGAAGAATTGCATGAGAGACCCTTGTGCTTTTAAGTGAGCCGAAGCACTAACTTCATGACATCTATACATCCCTGCTTCCCCTTCTAATTCCAAACAGCGAGCAGCATAATCTGAGGGCAGAGACTCTGCACCAGCAGTATGAATTGGTAAGAAACAGGCTTGCACACACATGTATGTTGCTTTTTCAAGAAGTTGACCATTGATTTGCTTTCTGGCAGGTCAAGAGGAGGACCGCGAATGAGAATGGATATGGCTCTCATGTGATGCAGTTTGGGGATATTGGCCTTAGCAAAGAATCCCTCTTCATGTATATGGGAACCAACCCAGCTAACGAGAACTTCACATACTTCAACGAGAATGGATTACGACTAAGATCTTCACGTGCTGTTAACCAGCGTGATGCTGACCTCCTTCATTTTTGGGACAAGGTATCTTGTCTCCTGTGTACCCCTGAATAGTTTTTCCTTCACTCACTGCGGGTTTATGGTGCAAGCAAGTAATTTTTATGTTGACTGAGAAGTCATTAGTTTCTAGTCTATGCTGGAAATTTATTTGTTCAGTCAATATGGCATGTAATGGGGTAAGTACCGCCACTGCTAGCTTTTAGATTTGAGCAGAAGTCTCTGCTCCATGTGAAATGAACACAGATTCTAGGGCAATTCATCGTTTGTCATCCAATGTGGCAAATGGCAATGCTCAGGCAAATTGTATTCATGTGTTTCCTTGGCCAGTTTCGCAAAGCCCCAGAAGGATCGCTGAGAAAGGTTGAAGCTCAAAAGCAGGTCTTTGAAGCTATGTCCCACAGGTTGCATTTAGACAACAGTGTCAAGCTTATTGGAAAGCTTCTTTTTGGAATCATAAAGGGGCCAGAGGTACTAGAAGCCGTTCGCCCAGCTGGGCAACCCCTTGTTGATGACTGGGGCTGCTTGAAAAGCCTGGTAAAAAATCCTATTAAACTCATGCAGTTTTCATATTTTTCAGAAGTTAATTAATTGTCACGTTATCAAATGGTCTTGCATCTAAATAGTGGTCCACTCGAACCCACTTAACTTTGGGAACCCTGTACGGAGGCTATGACTTTATCTCCATTATCTTTTTTAACAAACTTTTGGCAATAGATTTATTTGTACTACCTAGAGAGCCAAGTAGAACTATGTCCCTGACTACTTTTTATCCCGTTATCTCCTTTATTTGATTCACTCATTTTCTCTCCCTATCCCTATGCTGGCAAATGTGGGAAAGACTTACTTTAGTATGCTAGGCAAATGTGAAAAGAAGTGCATTGTATCATACTATTCTTGCATCACCCTCTTCTCATTCATTATGTGCTAGCAGCATTCTTCTCTAACATATTGCTGATATAGGCATTATCGAGCTCCCAGATTGATTTTTTTTTCATTCCTCGTGGATAATTGCTATTGCAGGTAAGGACTTTTGAGGCACAATGTGGGTCACTCTCACAGTACGGAATGAAGCACATGCGCTTCATGGCTAATTTATGCAACGCTGGGATCACCGTGGAGCAGATGAGCGAGGTGTCTGCTCAAGCTTGTCCAACCTTTCCGTCCGGCTCATGGAGCTCTATCCAACAGGGTTTCATCGCTTGATTCGCGTATTTCAGTCAGTATTTTGTACAGTATCAAATGAAAATATTTGCTTATTACTGGCTTCTTATTTGACATTTCTGTTATGAAATTCCGCATGCGGGATGCATGTAAATATCAGCTCCATTATGGGGTTACTAAAATTATGTGCGTGCAACTGCAAAATGTAGCCTTTATGAAGGGTGCTAGTTATTATGCTCTAGTGCCAAAAAAGGAGCAACATTCGTGCAAACAAACGAAGATGTGTGTAAACAAACCTGAGATTATCCTATTATGACAAATGAAGTATTTTGTACTTCTTAATAATTTCGCCATGAGATAGGTGCGAAAAATAACAATTAACAGCAGCTGTTGCTGAAAGTGCCCATAAATTAAGCTAGTCGATTCTTTTTTCTTTTGTTTGAAAAGAGAAGCTAGTCGTTTCAGAGCTTTGTTCATTATGCAATTTGAGAGAACTCTCATATTGTACAATTATGAGGATATTGTCACATGAATTATTCGTTATGACCTGTTCAACTTACATCCGAGTCGATCAGTCTCCACACCTTTGCTTGAAGCATGCCCGCTTCAAGACTTTGCCTTGGTTAGACGCTGACACACCCCACACGCCTAGGAGTGATAAAGACCCAACCTTTATGCTTTTACACCCAGAAGGGAATACAAGAATGAGAATACCGCCCATGTTATGGTAATTAGCTCCACTGCAACCTTGATTTCCTGAACTTGTCTCTGAATCAAGTTCACAAGTGTTGGATGTTGCAGGACTAGAGGTAGGAACTTGGGAAACACTAACACACTTACGCTAGAATTCTGTGGGGAAGAACTAAGTTGTGACGTAGCTCAAGTTTATGTAAGATCAAGGCGCAAGTCTTCTCTCTATGCTTTCTAGCTTTCAAAGCTTAGAATAGAATGAAATTCGTGCCTCTAACAATGATCTCACTAGCCGTATATAGGCCTCTTGGTTCGGTTGAGATAATAAGGGAAACAAACTCCTTTATCCCCTCTCCTTAAAATCTCAACAGCTTCCCCTGATTCTCTCTAGTTAGTTAGGCGCTTGAATATCTCAACTTCCCACAAAGGGAGGCGCCTAACAACAAACCTTCTTACAAAGGTGGCGCCCTAAATCAGCTAGCCAAGGAGATCTTAATAGCCTTGCTACTTTGGTGCCGCCCCCTAACCACCTTCCTAAATAAGTGGCACCTCTATTTGCTTAGGAAAGAATTTTAACAAACTCTCCTAAAAGAGTGCCGCCCACAGGGAAAGGGGATAAGGCTGCCTAACTATCCTTATCCAGTTGAGAGAATATCTCAACCTCTTTTCACAATTTTAGGAAGTAGTTATTCGGTTTGTTAAAATAATAATCCATAACCACTCAAAGAGATATTTGATGTCGATTTAACCAGGTAAATTTTAGCAAATCATTATCCCGAAGAAATCTTAACAACTTAGAGAACCTTTCGCAGATAATATTTTTAGGGAAGGAAATCCAATTTCACCAAGGTAAACTTATTTTCCCATGAAAGACATTTTCATTTTCCAAACATAATCAACCAGTTAATATATGTTCTTTTACTAGCTTCCAGACATATTTTCACTTAAAGAAACATTAGGGTTTATTATCTCCAAGATAATAACCACCTTTAAAGAGCATCCCACAAAAATAGGAACTTTCGGGACTTTCGAGTAAAACCCGAGAATCAGGGTTTTTGGGAGCCACAGCGCTTGGCGCCTAGCGCGCACGCCCGTGCCCCTCGTTGCTGCCTAACGCCCAGCGCCTGCAGCGTGCCTTCGCGCGCCTCAGCGTGTCCCAACGCCCAACGCTCTTGACATTCGTTGCTCGCATCGTGCGCCTGAGACACACCCTCGCACTCTATCACAGCCAGCGGCCGTGCCAAATACTACCAACACCCGTGTCAAGAGGTGCTTGTGCCCTTGTCACCCAACTTGGCCCCGCACATCTAGCCATAGCCAACGCTGGTGCCTAGCACTGCTAGCGCCCGTGTCATACGATGCCATGCCTAGTCGTGACTCGCTATTTTCCCTTGTCACGACTCAATCATGACACACCTTGGCAACAAATGCCACAGGATGTCTGGTCATGTCTGCCATAGCCCAACTACCGACATGATACCACAAGTCAGCACTAGCACACGGGCCAAGTTCTAGACTTGCCCACCTCGTCAGGTTCCTGCGCATGACAACATGTCTGAGCCTCGAACCCTTCACTTGTCACCGCTGTGTCATTCGCTAACACCTCATGGCACGACCTGGACGTTGGACCACTGAAACACATCCTTGCCCAAATGGCGAAGCCTCGCTTCCCACGCTAACAAGATCCTTACACTTGGTTGAATATGGGGTTGCTCCAGAGATGAGAATTGTGACAGATATCGTCTATCAAGAAGACAATATCCCTCATCATACCCGCCACCATCAAACACTAAATTTTGAACTCCCTTATGCTAAACTAAAACATTTCTCTTCTTCATCTCATTGCTGCCACAATTCATCTGAGAAGTATGGTGCTTCATCCTCCTCATTAGTCCTGTGAATGTTTTCATAATAATTTATTCTATACGTCCTCTATCAACAATTAGAGCAATTTTGAACCATACATCCACATATACCATATTGTCAATCACTACATTATGTTGAACAGTATGGTTGTTTGATTCAGTGATCATAGTTGGATTTGAACCCAGGACAACTCACTTCATGCTTCTATCCCTTACCACTATACCACCAATAATTCTATGATATATAGGGTCATTATACAATATACATATAAACTCTAATTATTACAAATATAGAATCTCTTAAATCTTCAAAAAATGTGGGGTCACGTGACCCCACGTGCTCCCCCTTGCATCTGCCCCTATCTTTGAAATTGGTTGGATCATGCTAAGGCCTTGTGTATGATGTCGAGTTGACCGGTCAAAATTTGACCCGAATCAAAAATCTACCCATTTGACATTAACAAGGAATCTGGCCAAAATCCTAAAATATTGAAATATATTTAACCAGAACCCGATTTACTTGAAACTAACGTGAACCCTAATGACCCAAATATGTAGTGACTACCTGAATTCGAATGACTCAAAATAATAATGACAAGAAATTGTCTGAATACAAATGACATTATGTGAGCGATTCAAAAATGTACCAAACACGAGTGTTAAACCCAAAATTTTGACCCCAGGAAAAAGTTCTAGCTCACCTAATAAAGGTCAAGGGTAAAATGATAAAAAGGCATAAGGTTGAGAAATTTTCCAAATGTAAAAAGGGTATTTTTGGAACTTTATATTTTTATATGATTTGTTCATCTCCTCAAAATGGGTTTAAATCATATTTACCATCAATGACACTTTTTCTAATTTTAGGGTAGTTTTTATTATGGAATTACAACTTTTAGATCTTGTTATAAGCTAAGTTCATACAAAGATACCTTAAAACTTCAAAAAATATAAAGAAAGACTTCCACTTACTAAAAATATAATTTCCACCTCGTTAACATGTCTATTTATAGTCATAAACCTTGCAAAATTCGTGTGGAGCCAAAACAAAACCCCAAAATTTCATAGGAAAAATTCAAACTCCTTTGAAATTTTCTCTTTCATCCGAAAAATACCCAAATTAATTCAAAAACATTTGCATTTTAAACACATGATACGGAATCACATTTGGAAGATAACCTAACATGAACTTTGAATTTTGATATTCCAATAATAGTCTCTTGATTTTTTAAATTGGATTGAAAAATCTATCTGAAACTATTCTCTTATCGAAATAAGTTAATTTAACATTGGAAATTCATAAATATCTTTCTTTACAGCTAGTAAACCTTCATAGCCAGATTCTATCTGGAACCAATCAAAGTAAACTAAGATTTTTACCAAAATGACCTTTTAACTATTTCCCTTGGCCTTTGCCTTTATAAAAAATACATCATAGTGAACTAAATATCAATTAGAATAAAGTAGAAACGCTCCCATTAATCTGCCTCGCACAAAATTTCATACCCAAGCCTCGAAACTCCGCCAAAATCCTACCAGAATCAAGAAAAAAAAACGCATTCTTTGCTCCTCTATCAAAACTCCAATCACCAATCCATGAACCAAACCATATCAAAACATGAAGAACAACACATAGGATGCACCATCAGAAGCTGAAAGTAGTTTGCTAACAAGGAATTTGCAGGTTAAATTATGTACATAACAAATAAAAGAATAAACGAATCCTACAACTCTACTACGGGTAGCAAAATTCCCGGTCGGAATAAAGTGTAAGTAAATTACGACCAAGAGTATCGAACCCAAGGGACTTAATGGAAAATTAGTCCTAATCCTAGTTATTGCCTAATTCTAACAAGGGGGAAAATGATCTTTAATTAAAATTAAAACAACTATTTAATAATCTAACTAAATGAAGTATTTACAATGAATTATCCTTGATTCGGGATAATAATCAACCTAAGAACAAGTATGATCTCCAAGTCAAATTAGCAAGTCTCAAACTAATCAAACATATGAACGCACCGGATGTCATGCCGGACCTCAGACGCAAGGCGCATTCAAGGACTTTGAATGTCGGACACCATCCATCCGGTAGTACACCCGACAGGATTGATTTGTTAATGGTATTTCCAGTTTCGGGTTTGACAACAGGAACTCACTACCCATTATTGAATCGAGCATATTTCATGACGCGAAACGAAGATCAAAATCTTAAGTCTTGTTGTCTTGTTGCCCAATCTAAAGACAACAAAGTTAAAGACCACTAAGATTCCACAACCTATTCTACGCTTGTTTTATGAACTTGAGTAGAATTTTGAATGAAGAGAATAAGTAGTGCAAACATTATTCACCTTGCACTAAGATCAAAATCTTAGTTGAAACTTGCAAATATATTAAATGATCACAATTGTTTTACAAAGAAGATCATCCCTAACTGAGGATAACCAAGGATCCTACTCAACCAATCATACAATTACAAGAAGAGATATAAGGAGGAAAAGAGAATCAAGCTTAGTAAGAATTCCCTCGAACCCGATAGAAGTCTTCTCCTTGTAGGTTGGATTTGTAGAACTCCTTGGTAGCAATGCGCAAGTGATTTGTGTAATCTGAGGCATGAATGTAGAATGATGATGATGTGTTGAAGTGTATGTTGGAGAATGATCACATGGGTATTTATAGGTGTTGGAAGTGATTATATGGAAAGATATATCTTAAATGATGTTTTTCCATTAAGACACACCTCCAAGACATGTCTTTACCAAAAGGATACCTTTTACCCTAATTGTATTGGTATAGAAAGACACATCACCAAATGATATCTTTCCATAGTGTCTTCCCATCCAAAAGACATCTTTCCAACTAAAAGACACCTCTTCACCATGAAGCACCTTTTCACCACAAGACACCTTTACATCATGAGACACATTTTCACCAAAAGACACCTTATCACTAAAAGACACATTTTCACCAAAAGACACCTTTTCACCAAATGACACCTTTTCACCAAAAGACACCTCTTCATCAAAAGACACCTCTTCATCAAAAGGCACCTATTCTGCGTTGCTGCATAGTGATGCCGTGAATTGGATGTCGTGAATTGGACATCCAGAATTGGGCAAAACTTCATCCTATGATTAGAGATTTATTCCTAACATAGAAAACATACAAAACATAAGTCTGAACTTATATAATAGACTTTATATGTAAGATAATACAAAAACTCGCTATTTTAACCTTATTTTAACTAATATACATATAATTCTAACCTCTAAAATATGATAAGCATGAGGTTTATCATCGTTTGTAACACCCCAACCCGAAATCCAATAACCTGTACGACGATCACTCCCAAATAAAACACAAACTGCAGCGGAATAAAATACGATAACCGGGCAGTATTATAATGCCGTTGGCCACCCTTGTGACCAACAAGGCTCACTCCAAATACAATCTCCAAAAGTCACGGTCTGAATACGAATACAATCCGAGATACTAGGAATCAAACTCAAAGGTACAATAATTAAGTAAAACAAATAACTAGTAGAAGACTCCTATAGCTTGAATCTACCCCACCTACACTCGGTGTGGTAATCTTCTCAACTTCAGGTACCTGAAAAATGGGGGTGCCCCCAAAGGGGCTCAGCAAACAATGCTGGTATGGAAAACGTGCAGCCCATCGTCTACCGGGCCACACCAACTACTTTGTCGAATACATGCAGTTCATTTTTGTAAAGTTGTAAACAAGTATAGTATGATAATAACAAGTATCCATACAAGGACAACAATGTCACATAAAACAAGACTTCAGAAGGTCAAGTTAGATGAACTGTAATCATTTGATAGTTGTCGGGTCCACACAGTGGGACTGACAGATGTATGAAGTATGTCAATATAGTGGAGGTATAGTGACCTCGTTATAAAGAAAGGTTGGGTAAGTAGTCCCCCAGAAGGTAACGTAGTTAATTCCTATACTTAAAAGATGTGGGAATCGAACCCTCGAGAGGAATGAAGTCTTCCTCTCCACTTGAACTGTTCCGGTACGCAGCCAGTGAGTGACATAGTGCACCCAGAACTCTCGAACTGTTCCGGTACGCAGCCGGTGAGTAGCATAGTGCACCCAGAACTCCCGTCGCGACGTAAATTGAATAGGAGACGACCTGAGACAGGTACAACTCCCGTAGCATGCATGGCCAGATCCAACTGGGCTCCTCGTTCTCGTAGTGTAGAATTGTTAGGTGTCATACAAGGACGTTAAACAAGAACGCAATGTGTATTGTCAGTTATCACGTTTAGGATAATGACGTTTGTTATAAAGTGAAGTTAGTGAGAGACTTGAGTACAAGTTCTCGGTATAATAAAGCGCAGGTATTTAATCCACTGGTATAGTAGTGTTTGTATGCGTGGGACATACACGTTGTAGTTAGCATCATTCATACACATGAAATAATACAACGGTGCACAAGAGTAAACAACATTTTACATTAATTATCTTGGTCGTTATTTCAAACAACAGATAGCACACAAGCCGGTGTAATCCGGTAGAAAACAGGTTGCAAGAATCCCATACCGTTCACCGTAGACTGTACTTGTTTAAATTCCCGGTCAACGTCTGGTCAAACAAAGTCCTAGAATAGGATTAACTGAGAGGGTTAATTTATGTTACCCTTATATAATAATTTTATTGGATCATTCAACAATTTCGTATTTTTATTTCATGTGAGGTTTATTTCTTTTAATTACCTCATGATTTTATGTATAACTTATTTGTTATTCCTTTTGATTTATTTATAAATCCTTTAATGTACATATATGTATTTATTTATTCATGTACTATATTTGTTATTTATTTTTAATTGTCTAGGTGACATAGCAACTTATAATTTCTTAACTATATTTATATGCCATACATGGACATAAAATTCTTATAGTTTTTATTATTCTCCTTTTAACCATAAATAATATTTATTGATTACCTTTAAATTCCTTATAACTATATAAGCCATAGTTTTAATTCCATAATTCTTTTAATCAAAATTCTTTCTTCTAATTCCTCCAAATGTTCATATAGGACCTATATTTATTTAAATCTAAATCCTTACCCTTAATTTTCGGTTATTTACAAAACAACCACATTAATTCATAAACTTTATATTTAATTTATAATCTCATTATATTATATAGTTTTAATTCCTTATTTAATTAAATTCCAAAACTACCATTAATATTTTGGTATATTTCTTTTGGAATATTATAACTTTTCAAAAATTACCATTTAGCCCCTTAAATTCACGGCCTATATATATATATTTTCTATAATTACAATTTAACCACAAAATCTTATAATCTTTACATAATGCCTTATAAACTAGTTTTAATTTTAATTCTCCACAAATGCCGAATATATATATATATATATAAATTCTTAAATTACAAAACTACCCCCAGGTATTTCGGCTTTGTCATATACTTTCCATTAATTACATTTTCACCCCAAAACTTTATAATAGTTACTTAATAACTTATAAACTATAGTTTAAATATTTAATTTCTCAAAGTTTCGAAAGTGAACTTAATAATTCTCTTAATTATGATTTCGCCCATATTCAACTCCAAACTTTCATAATAAGTTTTATAAATTACATAATAGCCCAAAACTTTATAAAATGTTATTTTAACACTTGTTTAAATTATCTAAAATTCATAAACTTAATTCCTAACCTTATATTATATCATATTTGCTCCAAACATTCCCTTAACTCTCGGTTTTTACAATATATACACCAAACTTTTAAAAATTACATTTTAGCCACATAGCTTAATTAATTAGCCTTTTAAGCACTAATAAAATATTTTTAACTCACCAAACTTTATAATATAAGTTTATATACATAAGTAGCTCATTAAAATCTATTTATCACTTAGAACATTCAGCCATAATTTAATAGTGACCATATAGTATATAAAAGTGGATTTATATGTCAAAATAATTATACATAAATTCATAGGAGTTATATAACTCATGTAAAAATTATTGTAATGTCTTATATTGATTCTTAGCTCAAAATAAAGTATTTTTGCCCTTGACAATTCGGCTTGGATTGATATGTAACATAAATAAATTTTGTGACACAAAAATGTGTCTTAAGGTAAACATTTTCCATATATGTTATAGGTTATATTTTTGGCATATAATACCATATAGTTTCGGTTTTAATTACCCTAAGAGATGTACATATTTTTTGTATAATTTTTAGAAGCTTAACCAAGCTTAAAATTAGCTTAGTAAACTTCCTTCTTAACAAAGGTGGTTAAGTGCTTGAACTCTTCTTGAATCTCCAAGCTTTCTCCAAGAAAATTTTGATGCTCCACTTCGGTTATATGCAAGTGGTGAAGGAGTTTAGGAGTTAGATCTTCAACAAAGATCTTAAGTAGATTTGTAAGTAGTTTTCCAAGAATTTACCTTAAGCTTTTTCTCCTTATAAATTCGGCTCACTTAAGGTGGATGAAGAACAAACTTTCCTTCATGAAAATGAAGAAGAAAAGAACCTTAGAAGAAGTAGAAATTGGTTACACACAAAAATGTGCTTTAAGGATTTTCAAGCATGAAAACTACCTTAAGATAACTTTGAGATGCTCCTTGGATTAATGTTGGTTTAGAAAACCTTCTTGGAGCATTAGTTGATGTCGAATCCTTGTAGGTATGCTAGGAAGAGTTTTGCTTCAAGGCTTGACAATAAATGCTAGGAAATTACCTTAAAGATGAAGATAGAAGTTAAAACTCCATTAATGGACTTAAGAGCTTCAAAGGAAGAAGATGAAGCAAGAAGAGAGAGGAGAGAGCCTTACCAAATCGGCAATGGTGTGTGCAAGGGAAAGAATGAGGCTAGGCTCACGTAAGAAGAAAAGAATGCAAGTTTGGTTGATTTTTGTTTTGTTAATTTTTAATGTTAATTGACTATTCTTTTCCTTAGTTTATTACATGGGTTATTGGCTCAATAAATGCCCATGTTTCCAGCATGTGTTCGGCCATAATGCAAGACAAGGCAAGGTGGAAGAAAATAATGTGAGCTAAATGACAAGGTAAGAAAAGTAATGCTTTATTCCTTTGATTTTTCAATGTTTGTAACTTGTCTTCTTCTTCCTTGTAGGTGGACGAATTCAAGGGCTGAATGGAGCCTCTCAACCGGTGATGAAGAGCCAAGGACAAGCTAGGAAGGTCACTTGAAGTTTAAGAAATGAAAAAGGTGGAATAAGAATCTACTTTTTACTTTTTGCATTTTGTTTTTGTCTAGCTCACATGGCCTTGTTCTATGGCATTATTTCGACAGCTTGGTGGTCAAATGAGACCTACATACTTTGAAATTAAGTATTATAGCACATGGGAAGGTGAGTCACCATGTCTTATGCCTTTTATAAATTTTTAATGCAAGTTTTATACTAGTTTTTGGACATAAAATCGGCCCCTATAGAGCACCTGGTTTGACACTGCCTTCAACTGATTTAGAAGTTCATTTTAACCCTATTTAAGATTCTTAATTCGTGGCATGTCAAAAACTACAAGGTAATTGCGTAAAACGCGTTTTAGTGACACCCGAAAGTGTGTTTTTGTGCTCTAAGGAAATTTTGGGAAATAAATTGTCTTTATGAGTTCCAAGTGTTTATAAACACTTATTATAGTAAATAATGATATATTAAGACATTACATTGAGTTATATGGGGTTACATCCACCCACGACATAATTTACGGGCCATCGGGACACTCCCGGACAAAAAGGAGCGTTAAGAAATCCTCCTGTGGTTTTTGATGAATTTTGAGAAACCACTTCGTGGGTTCTCTTTAGAATGGTTAATAATGATCTTAGGAACTCTAGGAATTAATTTTATAGGAGTTTGTGCCACCTCGGCACTCCTCCAGGCTTTTCGTGCTTTAAGGGGCGTGCATGAGCACTCCTGAGTATTATGCGTTTTTGACTGAATATAGCCTAGGGAATGTGTTTATATATTCATATAATGAGTGTATGACCATTTGGTTTGAGTTTTAGAAGGTCATACAAGGTCATGCTTGATCACATGTTTCTAAGGCGTTTTAGCGTTTATGGTGAAACGACTATTTTTACGTAACGTTCTCATGCATGGGTTTGCATGCGTACGTGAAATGGTTTATATTTGGATTATATTCCATTAAATAATGGTTTTATAATGTTAATTAGATTTGGGGTATTTCATCGTTACTCAATCAGAAGCCAAACAACGAACCAATCAAAGAACCCAACGTGCGTGGGCTATCCCTTGAAGTGCTCAAATCAGGTTGGTAACCTCAATCTATTAATCCAAGAGGCTCCACACAATCTCCACACACGTTTTTTTGTTAAAACACAATTTTTAAGTGTATTTTTTCTTAGTTTGTTTGTTTTCCACCCGTTAACATTTTAGCCAAGTTTTCTCTTAAATATGACTTCGAATTGAAAACTTTCCTTCACCAATCTACTTAAACCTTTTAGGGACCTCGCCCTCAAAATTAGAGCAAAAAAATCCACTTGAATTATTGTAAAATTTCCATCCGAGGGTGGTCCTCACCTACAAACGTTGTATCAGTGAACGACCCACGAACATTGGCAATGTTAATTTTTAGTCCGTTTTCTTAATTTTAGGGGTTTTTTAGGGTCACATACGCTAGGTCCGAGGTCCTGGACGTTAGCATTTTTTATCTTTTGCTAATTTTGTGTTTTTTTTATTATTTTCTAGATTTAGGTCCGTGATTATTTTCTAGATTTAGGTCCCTAATTTCACTTAGGTCATTTTCCTTTAAAATTTTGTTTAAAAATGTCAAAAAATACAAAAAAAACAAATTAAGTTGTCCCACTTGATTAAATTAACCTTGGTTCATGTCCTTCACATGACCTAAGTAGAGGAAAAATAGCTTTGAAGGGTAATGAAAGTAACTGAACCCCAAAAAAGCTATATCAAGCCCCAAACCCAAAACTCTAGCATTTTCTAGTTTCATTAGGTTAAAACTCGGTGGTGACTCTATTATAGGTTCGAGTGAGCTAACTTAGGTCATAATGATTAATGTTATATGACATAGTCTAATCTTTAGGTTAAAAGTTGGGCCTGAAACTGAATAGATCATAAACGCTATACCACATTGGATAAGGTATGAAATCATGGGCTCACAACAAGTGACCTGAAATTATAATGGCAAGAAGCTTCATTTAACATAGAGAAAAATCAGACTAGACATTCTTCTTCTTCTTCTTCTTCACATGACCAACCCAGGTGTGAGGGCGGGCCATAGGACCGACTAATGTGGGTAGGTTTGTTAAAAAATTAGTCTAGGCATCCGACATGCCAACAAGACTACCACATAGAATCGCCTCATCACATGAGTTGGTTGATCATTTTATTTTGGTGCGACCTTACCATGTGGGCCTGTCGGTCATAAATTTGCCTGATTTTCATGGATATAAAAGCGAAAATTTGCCTATTTCTTCCTTGAAACTTTTGATAGCTGGCCACAACACAAAATAGCGGGTTTTTTTTTTTTAGTTTTGAGGCCTTGGGAGAGGAAGAAGAATAGAGGAGGAGATTTCACCCCGTCAAAGATCATCCTTAACCATTCACTTGGCTATCTTATTCCCCTTTAGTCTATTTTCTCTTTTCATGACCAAATGGTCTTTTTGTACTTAGTGTTAAGGATTTTACCCCAAAATCCCTAAAACCTTCATTGATGATTCTGGAATCTATTTGTAGCTTTATTTTATTTAGTTCTTCTTCTTAATGAATATTGATATTGAGCGTTTATAACTCTTTAGCTAATCAATATATGATTTTGACATTTGCTTAAGGGTTTTGCTCAATTTCATATTTATGTTGGATTCGGTTGATTTTGCTTTGATTTTGTCACTATGAGATCTTGTGATGGATTCCAGGGTGCCAAAGATTCTCATATAGAAACCTAACTTAGGGAATTAAATTAATGTAATTTATCAACATGTGATTTTGTTATAGATTTCACTACAACTTGGTGGAAACTTAAGCTATGCTATCAATTGACTAGGTACTTGAATGATTTGATTGGTTTCGACTTAATTGGTTCAGATTAGTATGACCATAATTTGGCTATTAGTTGTGAAGTGTTCTCGATGTTTAAATTTTAGTTTAAGAATTGGTATATAATAGTTAAGGAAGAAATGACAAAGGTCCATCATGGGGTACACCTCGCTTAACTATTTGTCTTTATTAAACTGCTTTATTTTATTTTTCTTTTATCATCCTAAACAAGTAACCTAAATACTCCAACTTTACATTACTTGCAATTTTTGTATACATTCATGTACATCGCTAAACTAGTGAAAGGCTAAATAGACTTCAAGTTCCTATGGAACGACAAAGTCCGCTTACCCGCATGACAAACCCACTCACCCGAGAAACTTCACTTAAATTATTTTTCATCAAACACCTCTTGGACATCTCCTTGTATATTCCCTTTTGTCCAAATCCTTCAACAAATTATTGTATGTTCTCAATTATTTGGTCTCTTGTTATACCTTTTCATTAAGATGTCAATCAAAGATTTGCCCATAAGCAACTCAAACATGATAAGTAGATGTCTATCAAATCATACCTTGACTCATTGTTATTTATGGGATGATTAACATGTTAGCAGAAGCATGCAAGGAGTCAATTTAACAGATCAAGGAAGTCATCAACCAAGTCAAAAGATTAGCATATGCATGTATCAAGCATATTTTCATACTTAAAGGAGAAACCCATGAAGTGAACAACAATATGAACCTTTCTTCTTCAAATGAAGAGCTACATAATAATGTCATAAACCATAAACCCATAACTAATCACAATACTACAAAGTTTACAAACAAATCATGTTACGTGAGATTAACTACTCATACTCCTCATATCTATGAGAAACCATTACCCCAATATCATATTTTATAATACATCTTCAAACACGTGATGAAGAGGGGTTCATAATAACATAACCCACTTACGGGTATTATTTGTATATAAAAGAATGAAATTTAGGAATTTGGTTTAACATGATAACCTCTAGTTGCAGCAAAGCGGTTGTGTAGGATATGAATTTATAATACCAAATTTAGCCCTAGTAGTGGACAATATCAACTAGCTAGATCAAGAAGCATCTTAAAGAAAGTAGTTGGTACTGGAATAAAACCGGGGAGGAGGGGTTTACCAATTTGATGTGCATGCTCAAGAGTCAAGAAGGACCCAACAAAAAAACATGCACAACGATTCAAATAAGTATAGCTAACATATAGAATACAACAATTGATTCGTAAATGAAGACTGGAAGATTATGTGTCAAATTTGCGAGTGAAAGTTCAAAAATGATATTTTAGGGTTTGCTTGTGCTCGCCATGTTAGTTTAACATAATCAATATAGGCAGGAACAAAGGAAAACTCTTGAGAAGATGTACATAAACGGACAACAAACACCAAATGTGCGTAATTTAGTCTCACAAACATGTATATACATTGTATAATTTGGTAATATTGTAGGGTATAACTTCTTTTGTTTCTCTGATCACAAAATTTGCTTATCTTTGGATGTAAATAACTTGGTTGCATCCATATATTTATATATATTATGTTTCAGTAAGCAATGTATATTTTAATAAGACTGGTTATGCGCTCTATTAAACTTAGAATTTACACTCTAAAATATTATTTAGCAAAAAAATGGAACTTTATATGGGTATAAATAACTTAAATATGTACATGAGAGTGGCTTTTTTCTGAATGGCAACATGGAACAAAACTTTGTTAAATGTACTGGTTACAACCTTTGGTGTTACTTGGAGTACTAACCATGGTTAGTAACTCTATGTAATGAAGCATCTTCTCGTTTTGTGCTGAAGTTAGTTCACCCAGGAGGTGACAAACTAAGCCCGATCCAACCCCCAAAATAAAAAGCGCCAAGGTTGCCATGGCATTGTGTTTCGGCCAGTTGGCCTTGACGAAAATATAAATTTTGTTGAAAAATAATAATATCTTAAGAATAGTATCATAGAAATAAATACGCATATTTTTTATTTATGCCTTGTGGAATTTCGGGCTAGCATTTTTTGCATAAATGTCATGATTTGATACATTTCTCTTTGTTTGTTCGCATAGAGCATATTTAATTAGTGACATTTATGCCGCATTTATGCTGCTCGCCTCTTCTCGTAACTTCCCTCGCAGAGCACGTATCTCCTTGTTCGCTAGTTAGGATTGTAAAATTATCGTAAGCGAAGAGAATGAACAGAGGTGCAAAGCATGTATCTTTCATATTCGCCAGTTAGGGTTGCAAATTTATCGTGAATGAAGAGAATGAAAGAGGTGCAACACATGTATGTTAGACGACCGGAATTCTTACTGAATTTTTCTGTTCCTTAATTGCCCTTATTTTGTGCTCTCATACTTTACTTTATCATAAATATTTTTTATATATATTATAATAGATAATGGGTGGTTGGGGCAGGTGAACAAGGCAAATCAAAATCTGAATAAAAAAGAATGAGGAAGCAACTAACTAAGAGTAAAAAATGGAAACATATAAATATTCATTATAGTTGAATTTTGATAAAAAAAAACAGTAGATTATGTTCTATTAACTTCTGTTGCACTAAGTTTATCAAGATTTTGGTATGTACGGAATTTTGATGGTAACAACTTACTTATCTTGTATTTGTTACTAGTTACTATATTTATTTTTAACAAAATATTGTTTTATATTGTAAATTAATATTTATAATTGTAGTACATAAGATATTAAATCTACTCGTAACTAACTTATGTTGCAATAATGCTACACTGCCAAACAACAGTTTTTATTATAGCTACAATATGTCAGCACAAAACAATCATTAGATTATGTTGCAAATATGCCATCACAAAACAACTACCAGAATATGTTGCAAAAAAGCTACAAAAAGCAATATCGAATAGAAACAAAGACTAGTTTCAAACTAGGGCCGTTCATAGGAGGTTAACCGAGTCTTCAGTTTTTTAAATTCCAATTTCATTACTATTCCATTTAGATCGGTTTCGGTTAACCGGTTAATGCAATTTTCTAAATCGATTTCATTACTATTTGTTTAGATCAGTTAACCTTTTTTTGGTTCATTGATCTCATTTAATCTTAAAATCATATTTTTTATTGATAAGACCCTTCACATTAACATTAAGGTACAACAATGACCCCTCACTTAATCTATAAGTGACGAATAACACCTATGTGAAAAAAGATACAACAATCTGTATTAAATCACCTATTTAGTGGATGTACATCCACATGACTTTTGGTATACCTAGACTCTTCATTGGTGTAACTCTCGAAACCTAGACTCTTTGTTTGTGTAACCATCAAAGACTTTTGATGTTTGTATTCCTATAAAAAAGAATTTTGATCTACTAAAAACTATGAAATTAATCTAGAAATTAGTAAACAAAATGCCCACTGGTTGCAAATAATCTTGATCACACTAATACACAAAATTAGATAAGTAGCCATGTATTGAACCGTGCGACTAAATAAATGTAAATATAATCCTAGAAAATAATAGAAAATTGAGGGGTTGTTGCCGGTTGTGGTGAATCCAATTAAATCAAATAAATACACAAAAGGAAGTAGAACGAGAAATATGATATGGAAGATACCGAACCCCAGATTCAGATTAGTTTGGTTTGATAAATCCTGCAACTTCCACTAGTTAATTTAAGAAACAGATTGTCAAATTTTAAAATTCTCTAATGGACTAAATCCTAGTCTCCAAGAGCGCATCTACTAGAACATGCAAATTCTAATCAAGAGACAAGCTCAACACATGTAGATGAATAGCCACGAGGAATTATATTTTTGCACTTGAAGGAAAAACCTAGTCAATCCGATTTAGTTTCCACAAGTTTACAAATTAAATTGACCTTTTCTTTATTTACCAATCAAATCATAAAAGAATTCGCAACGTAATCAACAAGGCCTAGAATTTCATTGAAAAGCTCAAGGAATAAATTAATATGAAACAACCTGTAAATACCTCAAATCAAACTAGTAAAGAGAATTACAAAAGCATCTCAAACTACAATAACCATCCACTAGAGTTGGATCATTTAGCCGGATATGGTCGGAAAATAAATAGAGGAAGAACAAAGAGATTCATGCTAAAATCGATAGAGAACTCCTCATATAGTCCTATTATCCAGATCCAGAAATATGAGGCCAAAGGTTGAATGAAGATAGACTTGATGATGAATTCTCTTGCGCTGAATATGTAACACCCCTACATCGAACTTCACGACTAAATGAAATCGCAGCGGAAATAAACAACTAAACATTAACTAAACGCTTCGGTGCTACAACGCCATCAACCACCCACGTGGTTAACAAGGTAGAATAAATACAAGTGTACCGGTCTGATGATCAGACTCCCGAGCATAAACTAAAACCATAATTACATCATATACAATACCGAGTATTTAATTACATTCCTTCACTGTAAACTGCCAATATACCGCCACAGTAGTTTCAACGGAATCAAAATATAATGCCACGGGAGCACAGGCGCATCCCGGGCTCAACATCCAAAATAACCAAAAGTACAACTGCAGCCTAGAACCTACAGCCACTCTGCTTCCTCGATCCTCATCCTGCAGTAAAAATATGGAGCCCCCGAGGGGGTCAGCAACCCTTGGCTGGTATGGTTAACGCGCAGCCCATCGGCTACCGGGATACGCGCAACTACTTGTCATGATAACATGGCATTCATTTTAAACATAACATAACAAAACATAATATGTGGCGTAGCATCATTATTGCATAGCACAACATCATATACACAGTGGATACTCTTCCCGCAATAACAAACCAAGAAGGTTAAACAACACAAGAGCCTAGAGAATGATTCACCCTCATGTTAAGCTCGTTAAACACACTCATTACCGTTTTGTTATTCGAACGAGTAACTTAAGTCACAGATGGTTCGGGTATAGTGACCCGAACACATCACACAAATACATGTTCCCACTAAACCGATCATAAGTCAGAATAGGTAAGCTTTGGAGGAAGCTAGCGGGAGATCGAACGCCAAATTAAGGAGAACAATCTTAACAACATAAGAGTCGAATCTGATTCAGATATCTTCTCTTAACTTACACGCATGACCGGACAACCGGATTCCTCACTTCCCAGTTAGCACTTGTTAGAAGCTCACGGTGGAACTTAACAAATAATACACAACAAGTGGTAAGTCATGTTAGACACACACAAGGGAATTGAGTCACATCACAACATCACAATAATATGAACAACGGTAAACTCATTACATGTTTAAGTCTTATAACGTCATAAACATACAGAAAAACAAACAACACACAAGCCGGTGTAAACCGGTAGGCAACAGACTGCAAGAAAACCATACCTTGGTCCTTGCTTCGATTGATTTCCACTGTAGGTCACTCCTATACATGTTTAAGAATGTCGGTTAATTATTTACTTAACTTCAAATTTACTAAGTGTTTAACATGATTATATGACATGTTTTTAATGCCCAACTAATCCTTCATTACCTACACTATACCCCCTAGGGTTAACTACATTTGTCACAATCTTTATTTTTTTTTTATAAATTTTGGTCTGTCCGACCCACCGTCCGACCCACAACTGGGTTGGACCCTTCCAGTGATTTTCGGGTTTGAAAAACTTAACTTGTCCGACCCAACCATCTGGGTCGGACCATTCCAGAGATTTCATCGCCCTTTGAACATACACGTCCGACCCATGTCCGACTCACTCGACTGGGTCGGACCATTACAGAACATCTACCGCCTTACAAAACAACCATGTCCGACCCATGTCCGACTCACTCGACTGGGTCGGACCATTCTAGAACATTTACCGTCCTCCAAAACACGACCGTCCGACCCATGTCCGACCCAAGTCCTCTGGGTCGGACCGTTCCAGAACCATTTACTGACGCCTAACAGAGGCTGTCCGACCCAAACTTGGGTCGGACCCCTGGGTCGGACGCCACCAAAACTTGCCCAAACTTTGTCAAATCTTCACCAAACTTCTCCTAAAGCCTCCTAATGTTTCCTAACATCATTTGGTACCCTAAAACCCTCATACAACATCCATAAAATTCATTATCTATCTCCTTAACACTTACTCATTCCATACCGAAATTCCTAACACTTATGTTATTTTCTCCTTGGTTCTCTAAGTGGTATTTCATACCTATGATAACCACTATGCCAATAATGTTTCCTCGCCACTACTACATCATCTCCCAAACATCTTTTCTTCCTAAACAATTCCTTAAACATCTTTACAAGTTTATAGCTTCTCATGTAACAATCCACTTCATCCCTTCTTCACCTACAATACACAAGTCCTAAATACAATCTCATCAAGAATCTTGAAATGTCCCAAAGCATTCTTTTGCATTATAAATCCTCCAGAACATTACCTAAGCCCTTTTTACATCTTTAAACACCTTAGTGCATGTTTCTTTCACTAGGAAAGCACTTAACCATTCTAAACATTTCTTAACTTATCAAACTCATTTTAAACCCTTAGAACTTCTTGTTCATTACCTAAATTTCGACATAGGTTCTCCTAGAACATTACTAAACCAAAACACATTGTTTTCACCATCAAACAACCAAGAACACTAAAAATCCATCAAACACATTCTTATACACAAACTTCACACATATAGCACTACATCACAATATAGTGCATAATTTAAATTGCATGGCACTTAGGCCCTTAAATGCATAAATCATAAACACTGAATTTCCCACATTATATTTGCCTTTGACCTGCAAATACACTCAACAATACATATGCCTCTTACTAAGCCCTTGAGAGCATTCTTCTAAGTCATTTCCATTGGCTCCTTAAATCATTTTCATAAGCAATACAAGCTCATTTCTCCTAAGACTTTAAACCACATTAGGTTAGCATATTTACCTCTTTTCCTCACAACTTCTTTCTTGTTTCCTTATAAAACCGGTAAGGATGTTTGGTTGTTTATCAACTTCTAAACAATGTACAAGTAATGAAATGAGTATACAAGCTTTAAGCTTCATCTCATTGTAAACCCTAGTTTCACATTGTTTCAAAAGCATTAATATAGTTGTTTTACCTTGGTATTTGTAAAGAGTTTGAATATCTATCAAGAGAGGACTCCACCTAGTCCTTGAAAGGTTGGAATGAAGCTAGAACAAAGCAATACAATGAGCACCATTAAGGGTGATTTTCGGTCAAGATAAAAACATGGAGGAAACATCATTTTTCTTTGAGATTCCTTACCTAGAAGCAAAGGAGATCAATAATATGTAGAAATATAAGCTCAAGCTCCTTCAATGGTGGAACTCCATGGCACCGAAATGGTGGTCTTGAAGTTTTGAGAAGATAGGAATGAAGAGCTTGATGAGAGGAAGAGAATGGTGGTGTTTGTTTTTTATTTGGTTAAGTGAGCTAGGAATTACAAGTGGTCAAAGATGGAATTGTGTGTGGTACTATTGCAAATCGTGAATGAAGGAAAGAAGAGAGGTTGAAGAAGACTTGGAACCGTGGGAAATGAAGAAGGGAAATGAGAGAATGAGATAAGTGAGTTTGTTTTGCTTTTTAGAAGATATTTATACCTTAAAGCAAATAGTAACTTAAGAGTCATCTTTATTTACTTAACAAGTTACAAGAGTGGTGAGTCACCACACTTAAAAACCGGCCCCTATTATTATAACAAGGGTATTTTAGTCTTTGATGACTCATTTAATTACTTATAACAACATATGTTATAAACTAGCTTATTAAAGTCACTATTCATAAAAACAAGGCACATAGAAGTGAAACTTTGATTTCCCATTGATATAGACTTCCAAATGTGATACTATATAGTACACATATTAATTAAAGAGTAATGATGGACATTTAGCCATTCAAAACTCATTTACAAGACAATTTTTCAAAAATGTGCTTTAAGACTCCTTAAAGCACATTTTGTGTTTTAACTTGTTTTCAAGCTTAGTTTTCTTTGGTAATTGGTTTAATATGTTCATTAGTATATAAATAAGGTCTTGGTAAGTTCATTAGGTCTTACCCAAGCTTATCCCAAGCTTAGAGCACATTTTAGCCCTAATTGACTTTAAGGCATTTATTTGTGTTCTCTATGGTTTAAATTGTTTACTAATATTTCTAAGACTCTTTTTAGTCTTAACATACCACATTTAGGTGTTTAAACAACATACTAAGGTTTGGGGTATTTCAATCTACCCCCTTAAAAGAACTTTGTCCTCAAAGTTCACACTTCCGCATATCCTAAATGTTAGAACACGGGAATACATATAAACAATATTTCCATACAACATTAACAACACACTTACATAACGTTGGACACAAAGTCCATACAACATAACATCGGACACGAGGTCCATACAACACAACATCGGACACAAGGTCCATACAACACAACATCATTCAGACACAACGGTCTGTAACGTAACAACATAACATAGACGATGTATTTAAATACACGTCGTACACACATAACCGAAACGGCTCTACCCCCCTTAAAAAGGGGTACGCCCCGTACCCTATACACATAATCACTAAGAAGTAAACAATGACGGGTACTTCGCCTTCATCTTATCTTCCAGCTCCCAAGTGGCCTCCTCAACGTCCTGGTTAGACCAAAGAACTTTCACCAGTCTCACAGAATTATGGCGAGTGTCTTGAGTCTTAGTACCCAGAATCCGTACCGGAGTCTCCACTGATCGCATGGTCGGCTCTAAGGTTAGCCTTTCAGGCTGAAGCACATGAGACGGATGAGACATATACTTCTTCAACTGGGACACATGAAATACATCATGTACCTTGCCCAGCTCGGCGGGTAGATCAAGTCTGTAAGCTACTGGGCCGATCCTCTCCGTCACAATATAAGGCCCCACATATTTTGGGCTCAACTTGCCTTTCTGGCCAAAACGAAATACTCCCTTCATGGGGGATACTCTCAAAAATACCTGATCGCCCACGGCGAACTCCAGGTCACGTCTGCGTACGACTTCTGTCTATCCTGAGCTGCCTTCATGTTAGCCGGATCTGGCGAACTTCTGCCTGAACTTGTTCAAGATACTCTGGTCCTATAATGACCGTCTCACTCGACTCATCCCAGCATAATGGCGTGCGGCATGGTCTACCGTACAAAGCCTGGAAAGGAGACATCTTGATCGAAGCATGGTAACTGTTGTTGTAGGTAAACTCGATCAGATGTAACTTGTCAATCCAGCTGGTCTGAAAGTCAAGTGCACATGCACGTAACATATCCTCAAGTGTCTGGATGGTGCGCTCACTCTGACCATCTGTCTGTGGGTGGAACGCTGTACTTAGCTTCAGCTCGGTACCAAGCGCTTCCCGTGTGGATTTCCAATACCTCGATAAAAATCTGGTATCTCTGTCAGATACAATCGTTTTCGGTACCCCATGATGTCTTACAATCTCTCTGTCGAAGAGCTCTGCAAGCTTAGCCATTTTCCAGGTGTCCTTCATCGGTATGAATCGAGCCACCTTGGTCAGTCGGTCAACAACAACCCAAATCATATTCAGACCTCCCCTTGTAGGCGGAAGCCCTACTACGAAGTCCATAGAAATGTCATGGAACTTCCACTCAGGCACTGGCATTGGCTGTACCATACCACCAGGCCGTCGGTGCTCAAACTTGACCTTCTGGCAAGTGAGACACCTCAATACATAATCAGTAACATCCTTCTTCATGCCAGTCCACCAAAAATATCTTTTCATACCCTTATACATCTTTGAAGCTCCGGGGTGAATCGAAGTAGTAGAACAATGGGATTCACTCAATATGCGCTCCTTCAACTCAGCGCTACTCCTCGGTATACACAATCGGCCATTAAGCCTAATCAGGTCATCATCGTGGAGTATGAAGTCATACTTCTGACCCTCGAATGTGCCATCAATAAGCTTCTGTCTAATCTCCATCATGTACTGATCCGTCATCTGAGCACTCCGCACCTCTTCAACCAAGCTAGTATGAGAGACTAGCGAATGGAGAGAGTTTGCTCGGCGACTCAATGCGTCAGCTACCACATTTGCCTTACCCTCCTTGTACTGTAAATTGATGTCGTAGTCGTTTGGAAACTCAACCCACCTTCTTTGCCTCATGTTCAACTCCTTCTGAGTGAACAAGTACTTTAAACTTTTGTGGTCCGAATAAATTGTCACACTTACCCCATACAAATAATGTCGCCATATCTTCAGTGCGAAGACAATGGCACCCAATTCTAAGTCGTGGGTAGGGTAGTTCTCCTCATGCTTCTTCAGCTGTCGGGAGGCGTAAGCCACGACCTTCCCGTGTTGCATCAACACACAACCCATACCTCTATCTGATGCGTCACAATAGACCTCAAAACCATCTGGACCGTCTGGTATAGTCAGGACTGGTGCAGATGTCAGAGCATCCTTGAGACTCTGGAAAGAACTCTCACAGTCGACTGTCTACTCGAATGGTGCATCCTTTTTCATCAAGGAAGTCATCGGCTTCGAGACACTGGAGAAGTCCTTCACAAACCTCCTATAATAACCTGCCAGACCGAGGAAGCTCCTGATATCTGTAACTATCTTCGGCCTAGGCTAGGTGCGCACTGCAACAATCTTTGCCGGATCGACAGCGATCCCGGCCTCAGAAATCACATGACCAAGAAAGGAAACTTGGTTCAGCCAAAACTCACACATTGAAAATTTAGCATACAACTGATTCCTCCTCAATGTTTGTAACACATTTCTCAGGTGGCTTTCGTGCTCACCTCTCGATTTCGAGTACACAAGAATATCGTCGATGAAGACTACCACTGACTTGTCCAACTGATCTTGGAACAAGCGGTTCATTAAGTCCATGAACTTAGCTGGTGCATTGGATAACCCAAACGGCATAACCGTAAACTCATAATGTTCATACCTTGTTTTGAATGCTGTCTTCTCAATATCACTATCACGGATAGCAATCTAATGGTATCCAGATCGTAGATCTATCTTGGAGAATACTGATGCACCCCTCAACTGATCAAATAAATCGTCGATGCGTGGTAAAGGGTAACGGTTCTTCACCGTAACTGCATTCAGTTCTCGATAGTCAATACACAGGCGGAGACTACCGTCCTTCTTCTTCACGAAGAGGACCGGTGCTCCCCATGGTGAAATGCTAGGGCGGATAAATCCCTTGTCGAGTAGGTCTCTCAGCTGCTCCTTGAGCTCTGTCATCTCTGCTGGAGCCATACGATAGGGCGCCTTCGCAATTGGTCCGGTGCCCGGAACCAATTCAATCTCAAACTCCACTTCCCGTGCTGGCGGCATGCCTGGCAGTTCCTTAGGAAATACATCAGGAAACTCCGACACTACCGGCACATCTGGGCTAAACTCTGGATCTCTCTCTATGTCCTGGACATAGCAGAGGTATACATCACTCCCTCGTCGTAGTTCACGACACAAAGCCATGGCGGTGATGATCTAAGTCGAAGGCTCCCTGGGCCTCTGGCGGTAAGATATAGTAACCCCAGATGGACTCCGAAGAAGCAGACGATGCTCGGCACACAGGATTCTGCCCTTGTACCGCTCCAACCAGTTCATCCCGACAATCACATCAAAACCAAGCCCGTCGAACTCTATCAAGTCGATCGGAAACTCTTCATCTCTGATTCGTACATCAACATCTCGGTGGTAGCGGGTACACCTGATCCGCTCTTTCGACGGAAGAGTGACTAGGAAGTCTGGCATCTCATCACCGTCTAACCCCAGCCTCTTCGCAAAGGATAGCGAGATAAATGTATGTGAGGCTCCGGAGTCGAACAAGATCGAAGCGTCCACGCCATTGACTGGAAAGGTACCAGTGAGGATTGTGTCGCTCTTGCCGGCTTCTGCCTCATTGCAGACACTCAGTATACCTCCCGTTCCGAGAGCACAACCTAATTCATTGGCAAACTAATAAGTATTGGGTAACAACACGGTTGATATACTTCAACAACTCCACTTTATTCATTAACACATTCCCCTTACAACATTGTTGGTTTACACTGTTGACATAACTTAACACATATATAAAATCCTTAACATACACTGGCTTAACACATTACACAATTATACAAGGCTTTAAAACTGTCTGAAGGTTAAATTCAAACGTCCGGGTTTCATGTGTGTGGCGTTGATCACTGCCGACGGTGCGGTATTTAGTTTGATCTTCCTGATGCCATGATATAGCATCCTTGACTGCCCACCCATGATTAACACATCTCCTGACTTTAGTACTAACTTCTTCGCGAGATCAGCACGCTTCTGCTCGCCATATATAAACACTACGGTATCACCAATGGACCAAGACACCACGGGTACTCCCTTACTTAGAGACTCGGGTGACTCGTCCTTATCTTGGTGTAAACCTAATCGTCCACCTTTCTGGTAGAAGTTCACAATACACAAATCTGCTTTAGCACTTGGAATTGAATCCGTTTCAACTTGCTGAGCAATTCCCACGGTGTGGTTAACGACCGCAAGGAACTCCTCAGGTATCTTTGGTACAATTGCTCCGTCTTCAGCTCGCACTTCTTGATATGTCTTGGTATAAGGATTCCAGTCCTTACCCATGCACATCATCTTCAATTTCTTCTTGATCCGCTCGGGTATTCAGGTGTGTAGAAACCTCCAGTGTGTGTGCTCCAGTTCATTGCATCGTCTGATGATATGGACTGTGCTTCCGGTGTCAGGTATCCATTTAAGAGTTATCATACCTGGCTGGATAACCTGACATTGCTCCATTGGAAGTCGGTGATGTCGATGGTAGTTTCTTCAGGGTTTGGTGTGGGTGGGGATTGGATAACATATATTGAAGGTTCCTTTAAGTTTAGAATTACCTAATTAGGTGACTTTCACACTACTTCTTTAATTCTTCTTACATGTAGTACACTTGGACTCACTAATACACCATGCATGAAATGCGGTATGCAATCACTTATTTCATTCAACAATATAGGCAGTACCTGGGCTCAAAGAGGGCCCTGGCGCCTCAGCCCGGTCCCAAACCACATTCAGTGGCGTGCCTTGCTAGGTCCCCGACCCTTTCCCCTTCTGGTAATCCTGTGCCTCTGATCTTGGTGTGTGCTGGTTAGCTTGTCTTCGGGCCATCAGTAGTCGTTGTGGCCTTACCCTTCCACTGCCCCTTGGGCTTGTTGACTCTGCTATTGGGGTTCTGGTAACACTCGTTGTAACACCCCTACTAATCCTGCTTCTAAAAATAATATAATCGCAGCGGTAAATAACAGATTGTCGTTCTAATGGTGTCACAGTTATCACTCGCCCATACGGGTGATAACGAGTTACCTGATAATCAACATGCGAAACGTGTTCCCGCAGTGACCACAAGAGATAGATAGTAGTACTTAAACAATTTAAAACAAATCTAACAACAACCATTTATTACAGACCATGAGCATCTAAAACAATTACACCTCGGTTAAACAACCCGAGTCCAAAACAACCTGAGTATCACACCGTACCAAGTCTAAACCAACAGTAATATCACAATAGTCACGCCTCGCTGCGACCCACCAGCTAGTCACCTGCATGAAAATGGTTTGTGGTATGGAATCAGCCCCTGCTGAGTATGTCATCACATGCCCCGTCATGCCCCCAAAGACCCCTCAATTATTTGGTCGAGAGCATGAGGTTCATTACATGTAATACCGTTTTAATATTTAAAACTGTAACCAACTAACAGAAATATCCATACAATAACACAACCATCAACATATATAATATAACCACAAGTATAACCAATGAACATCCAAGCGAAATAACGAGTATAATAATCAAGTACTAGTTCTCATCCATGGTATAGGACCCAATATCGTTCGCCACTGTATAATTCTCAACTGTATTATTTGTTCAGTTATGCCTAGTGACAATGTCTCATTAAAACGACATGTCTCTAGTTACCCATATAGTATGGCGGGTCACCCACGGCAGTAGCCACTCCAACGGTAGAGTCTCCGACCAACGAGCCATTCTAGCTCACGGGAAATTTTCTTGATACTTGCGGACCCGTACGCGGACATCCTGATATCGTTTTTGTGATCACAGCGCGCACCAAGAGCCACATCCTCCTGGCTTTACTTTCCTTCCTTAGTTAATTATTTATTTATTCCATCGCATCGCATTACCAAATTTTCCTAACACAGCAGACTAAGGTCATTAGTCCAATCCGGAGTCTGTAAACTCGGGATCCAGTGTTAGTTACGAGAGCGGTGTATAGAAAGGCCAATGCTCCGTATAAAAGTCTCGGATAATATGTATATCTTATTATCCTAGTGCTACAACGTTTTTCTGACGATCCTTATATTTCATATAAGATAGCACTATAGCCGCTAGTTCGTTTTATATATATAAGTCCATATATACGAACCGGTACTGTTAACTCAACAACAGTAATAATAAGCAGCTATAAATGTACAATTCATGCATATTAATTATCACATTCAGACAAACAATCTTATCACAGATCACACAGAAGTTTGAACTGAGGAAGCCCTCAAGACAATCAGAGACACATAACAACATACCGTTCACCCTGGTGTATTACGGTGGAGTATGAATCAGCAAGATCCTATGCTCCTTGTGTAGTCTCTAACAGTCTAAACAATACATAATGCTACTGATTAGCATACTGTATAACAACACAATCCTACGGTACCCCGTACCGTCACTAACACCTCCCGGTTAACCCCCCGTTATTAACTGTCAATGTTTATCGGGTTTTAGGTTTAACTCGAGATTAGAAAAGTGTTATATTACATGCGTAGTCTTGTCTTGTATATTAATATACTTATTGTTGAACTTGTTATCGCATGTGGCTTAGCATACCCTTGTATGTCGTATAGTTTGTTTCATTATTGCATGTGTGATTCTATGTCATGCACTATGCATCTCACCTTAGTATTTATTTTTTTCTAAGGTTTGTCTCTTCTTTTTTTTTTCCAAAATTTAATGGAGTATAATTCCTATGTAAAGGTACTTTGAACTATTTAAAATCCTCATTATTCCATGTATACTCTTAACATTAGAATTTCCATACCTAATGTTTATAATTCTTTTCTCTTTATCATATGTCATTTAAATTATGAAAACACATGGTCATTAAACCATATTATATTTCCCACCATAACATATATTTATTTGTGTGTATGTATTTGTGGAACTATTTTCTATATGGTAATCTTATAATACATATTCATTCTTTTCAATGAATACCTCTTATATTATAAATGTTATAACTCTTATAACATTAAAACCATATTATAAATTCCATTTAAAATGTTAATATTTCCGAACAGCACCTATGTTCTTAAATAATTACAAAATCCACCACATAATTAATATAATGTTACATTATAGTTATATAACATATATTATGACATTTAAGTCATTAACACAATTATAACCTATAGTTATATTTTGTTTATAAAATACCAAATAGCCCCCTTATATTTTCGGCTTCCATTATATACCACTAAACTTCTATAAATCACAATTCCATCCCAATTTATAATACATAGTTTTCTAATTCCATTAAAACTATATATATACATATTTCTTTATAAAACCTTATATATAACTCCAAAAATTACCAAACTATACCAAGAGGTTATAAACATCATTACTAACCTTATACTTCCTCTAAATTTCAGTTTTACCACATATGTTACCCATTTGTAACAATTTTACAAAATATCTATATTATACTTATATACTCATATAAACTCCAAATTTAACCAACTATATTTCTAAAAATTCCTAATAACCTAAGGTTTACTAAACTCCATTTAGTACCCCAAGTTTTCGGAAATTACATTATAGCCCCATCTCTTTTAAATCTTTTACAAATTAATACTTATCTTAATATAAGGTTGTATTTTAATTTCAAAAATTCTCCAAACTTGGTCAAAGTCTCCTATATAGTCAACTTTGACTTCTAATACCAAATGGGAACCAATTTTTCGGTAATCACCAATAGTAACCTATACTTTTCTATTTTTACAATTTTGACCCAAAACTTTATAAAATGTTATAATTTTTATTATATTCATTTAAAAACCCTAAATTGCTCTAAATTAAGCCCACGGCTTTCTAATTTCCTAGTAATTATGAATTGGCCCCAATTTTAATTATAAGCATAAATAAAACTAAATAAGCTTATAAACTTAAATTAAAATGGCCTAATGACATGGCCTTATTACAACCTTGAACTTGCAAAATAAATTACACAATAAATGTCTCAAAATATAGCATATATTCTCGGCCTCACCTTGGTTTAATTATTTTTCCACATAATGTCATAATTTGACCATTATGTTATTTAAATCTCTTAAATGACTAGCTTAATTTATCTTAGCCATTTTTTTCCATTTTTAGGTCAATATGACCCATATTTATAATTTCACTCTCGGCCATATATATATATATGCTTAGAAATTATAAAAATCATAAGTTTAAGGTGTTTATACCTTGATTATTCCTTGTATGGGCTCGGTCACTTGTAGGAAAATTCACCACTTCATTTAGACATGTTTAATACACCAAAACAAGATATGGTTATACTCCAAGCTTGAGCTTAACCATAAGGAACAATTAATGTAAGATTTAAGGCAAAAATCACCTTAAAAATGCAAGGGAAGTTCAAGCAGGTTTCGGCCTGAATCAAACACACCACCAGGTGTTAGATCCACCATATTGACATAGGAAATAGCTAGATCACAACAAGCTGCCTTGTTATTAGGTTTTACCTTGGAAAAATGCCTTAAAAGAGAGTATTTCTCTTGGATCTCGGCCACACTTGCTCCAAATGGCTAACCAACTGAATGAACATGTAAATATGAAGATTATGAGTGTATAAACTCATAAAAATCAGAGGAAGAAAACCGCTTGAAGGATTGAGAGGCTTAAGGTATGTTTTTACCTTAAAATGCAATTTTGAGCAACCTTGGTCTTCATACTTGTCTCAACCGAGTTTGGAAGTTGTTCTAACCTTAGAACACTGAGAATGAGCCATAGGAATTGATGAGCCACGAAATCTAGGTGTAGGTAGTGAAGAGATGAAGAAAAGGGCTAAAAATGACCTTAAAACACTTACCTTAAGAGCTTAGGAGTTAGATCTGACTTCCATGCTCAAGAACAAAGCTTGAGAGCTGATAGGAAGAAGGAGAGCTCGGTTGGAGAGGCTGGGATCGGACAAGGAGGAAGGAAGAGGTGGGAAAGGTTGGAAATAATTGAAAAAGTAAGTTTTACTATTGTAAATTTGTGTTAGGTATCAATTTGTCTCTTAATTATTGTAAGCTGTCTCCTCTCCTCTTGCCAGCCGATTTCCATGGTCCAAATGGGTCAATTAATTGACCATTGACCATACTTGGTCAATATTGACTCATGCGGGCCCCACTTTAGGGTTTTATTAATATTTTAATATTAAATTTGTAAAAATTCGTAAATTTCTGGAATTAAATTCCTAATATGATATAATGTGATATATTATCATATTTAAAGGTAATTATAACCTTTAAGCCCATTAAAAATCAATTTAGAAGGCAAACTCACAAAAACGTGCTTTAAGGTGTTTTAGTGCACATTTTTGTGTCACAGGGTGTTCCTGGGCTTAGTTCTCCTTGAGAACGGTTTTGTTGTGTTCATTACTTCATTATAATACTTAGGAATCCACTTTGGATCCTATTTGAGGTCATACAATCTTTATGGTGTCTTAAAGCACATTTTTTGCTTTACCGATCTTAAGGCGTGTTTTGTCTTGTTGCGATCTTTTAGATTGTTCCCCAATAATATTTAGATGTTTATTAATTATCTTAGATCATTAATAGATCATTTAATTATATTTTAAAGGTTAGGGGTATTTCAGAAACAATGTGAAACTAGGGTTTACAATGAGATGAAGCTTAAAGCTTGTATACTCATTTCATTACTTGTACATTGTTTAGAAGTTGATAAACAACCAAACATCCTTACCGGTTTTATAAGGAAACAAGAAAGAAGTTGTGAGGAAAAGAGGTAAATATGCTAACCTAATGTGGTTTAAAGTCTTAGGAGAAATGAGCTTGTATTGCTTATGAAAATGATTTAAGGAGCCAATGGAAATGACTTAGAAGAATGCTCTCAAGGGCTTAGTAAGAGGCATATGTATTGTTGAGTGTATTTGCAGGTCAAAGGCAAATATAATGTGGGAAATTCAGTGTTTATGATTTATGCATTTAAGGGCCTAAGTGCCATGCAATTTAAATTATGCACTATATTGTGATGTAGTGCTATATGTGTGAAGTTTGTGTATAAGAATGTGTTTGATGGATTTTTAGTGTTCTTGGTTGTTTGATGGTGAAAACAATGTGTTTTGGTTTAGTAATGTTCTAGGAGTATACATGGGATAATAAGAATTTATATTCAAAGTATTGTTTACAAATGAATTATACCACATTGAATTTTTTTTTAAAAAAGAGACAACCCTTAGGAAAATAAATACTAAGGTGAGATGCATAATGCATGACAAAGGATCACACATGCAATAATGAAATAAACTATACGACATACAAGGGTGAGTTAAGTCACATGCGATAACGAGTTCAACAATAAGTATATTAATATACAGGACAAACTACGCATGTAATATAACACTTTTCCAATCTCGAGTTAAACCTAAAACCCGACAACTATTGATAACTAATAACGGGGGGTTAACCGGGAGGTGTTAGTGACGGTACGGGGTACCGTAGGATTGTGTTGTTATACGGTATGCTAATCAGTAGCATTATGTATTGTTTAGACTGTTAGAGACTACACAAGGAGCATAGGATCTTGCTGATTCATACTCCACCGTAATACATCAGGGTGAACGGTATGTTGTTATGTGTCTCTGATTGTCTCTGAGGGCTTCCTCAGTTCAGACTTCTGTGTGATCTGTGATAAGATTGTTTGTCTGAATGTGATAATAATGCATGAATTGTATATTTATAGCTGCTTATTATTACTGTTGTTGAGTTAACAGTACCGGTTCGTATATATGGACCTATATATATAAAACGAACTAGCGGCTATAGTGCTATCTTATATGAAATATAAGGATCGTCAGAAAAACGTTGTAGCACTAGGATAATAAGATATACATATTATCCGAGACTTTTATACGGAGCATTGGCCTTTCTATACGCCGCTCTTGTGTCTAACACTGGATCCCGAGTTTACAGACTCTGGATTGGACTAATGACCTTAGTCTGCTGTGTTAGAAAAAAAAATGGTAATGCGATGTGATGGTATAATTAATTAATGGAAAGGAAGTAAAGCCAGGAGGATGTGGCTCTTGGTGCGCGCTGTGATCACAAAAACGATACCAGGATGTCCGCGTACGGGTCCGCAAGTATCAAGAAAATTTCCCGTGAGCTAGAATGGCTCGTTGGTCGGAGACTCTACCGTTGGAGTGGCTACTGCCGTGGGTGACCCGCCATAATATATGGGTAACTAGAGACATGTCGTTTTAACGAGACATTGTCACTAGGTATAACTGAACAAATAATACAGTTAAGAATTATACAGTGGCAAACGATATTGGTTTCTACACCATGGACGAGAACTAGTACTTGTTTATTATTCTCGTTGTTTCGCTTGGTTGTTCATTGGTTATACTTGTGGTTGTATTATATATGTTGATGGTTGTGTTATTGTATGGATATTACTGTTAATTGTTTTACAGTTTTAAATATTAAAACGGTATTGCATGTAATGAACCTCATGCTCTCGACCAAATAATTGAGGGGTCTTTGGGGGCATGACGGGGCATGTGATGACATACTCAGCAGGGGCTGATTCCATACCACAAACCATCTTTATTGCAGGAGACTAGCTGGTGGGTCGCAGCGAGGCGTGACTATTGTGATATTACTGTTGGATTAGACTTGGTACGGTGTGATACTCAGGTTGTTTTGGACTCGGGTTGTTTAACCGAGCTGTATTTGGTTTAGATGCTCACGGTCTGTAATAATTGGTTGTTGTTAGATTTGTTTTAAATTGTTTAAGTACTACTATCTATCTCTTGTGGTCACTGCGGGAACACGTTTCGCATGTTGATTATCAGGTAACTCGTTATCACCCGTATGGGCGAGTGATAACTGTGACACCATTAGAACGACAATCTGTTATTTACCGTTGCGATTATATTATTTTTAGGAGCAGGATTAGTAGGGGTGTTACAGTTTCAAAAGCATTAATATAGTTGTTTTACCTTGGTATTGTAGAGAGTTTGAATATCTATCAAGAGAGGACTCCACCTAGTCCTTGAAAGGTTGGAATGAAGATAGAACAAAGCAATACAATGAGCACCATTAAGGGTGATTTTCGGTCAAGATAAAAACATGGAGGAAACATCATTTTTCTTTGAGATTCCTTACCTAGAAGCAAAGGAGATCAATAATATGTAGAAATATAAGCTCAAGCTCCTTCAATGGTGGAACTCCATGGCACCTAAATGGTGGTCTTGAAGTTTTGAGAATATAGGAATGAAGAGCTTGATGAGAGGAATAGAATGGTGGTGTTTGTTTTTTATTTGGTTAAGTGAGCTAGGAATTACAAGTGGTCAAAGATGGAATTGTGTGTGGTACTATTGCAAATCATGAATGAAGGAAAGAAGAGAGGTTGAAGAAGACTTGGAACCGTGGGAAATGAAGAAGGGAAATGAGAGAATGAGATAAGTGAGTTTGTTTTGCTTTTTAGAAGATATTTATACCTTAAAGCAAATAGTAACTTAAGAGTCATCTTTATTTACTTAACAAGTTACAAGAGTGGTGAGTCACCACACTTAAAAACTGGCCCCTATTATTATAACAAGGGTATTTTAGTCTTTGATGACTCATTTAATTACTTATAACAACATATGTTATAAACTAGCTTATTAAAGTCACTATTCATAAAAACAAGGCACATAGAAGTGAAATTTTTTATTTCCCATTGATATAGACTTCCAAATGTGATACTATATAGTACACATATTAATAAAAGAGTAATGATGGACATTTAGCCATTCAAAACTCATTTACAAGACAATTTTTCAAAATGTGCTTTAAGACTCCTTAAAGCACATTTTGTGTTTTAACTTGTTTTCAAGCTTGGTTTTCTTTGGTAATTGGTTTAATATGTTCATTAGTATATAAATAAGGTCTTGGCAAGTTCATTAGGTCTTACCCAAGCTTATCCCAAGCTTAGAGCACATTTTAGCCCTAATTGACTTTAAGGCATTTATTTGTGTTCTCTATGGTTTAAATTGTTTACTAATGTTTCTAAGACTCTTTTTAGTCTTAACATACCAAATTTAGGTGTTTAAACAACATACTAAGGTTTGGGGTATTTCAGAATAGGGTTACAACGACATGAGTGTAAAGGAAGAGCAGAGCGGCACCGGTTTATGTTTGTGGATGCATTGATATCTTTCTGCCTCGCTTTGCCTCATTTTGGTTTGTTTAAAAGAAGTGTGGAATATGAATTCCAATAGTTGACAAAGACAAATCATAAACTCGTCGAAGCGCGTAGCATGAAAGTGCACCAGAGTTATGCATATGAGATGTTATAATCCACCTTGGTATGAGAAATGAACGTATTCCTATTAAATAAAGGATTTATAAAATTGTAAAGGAGGAAGATAGTAGACCCTTGGAAAAGATGTGTAGCCCCTACAAATTTTGGTGGAAAATATTAGACCCTTGAAACAGGTGTATAACCCGTGAAAAATGAGCTATAAAATTTTGAAAGGAAAGTAATGATAGATAGTAAACCATGTTAAATTATGTGTATCCATGTTAAATTTTGGAAGAACGATACTGAAGTTCTAAATGAACATTTCTTGCTATACGGTAGTAGATAGGTTTTGAACCCAAGACCTTTAGTCTAGAATACCACTCCACTACCGACCAAGCCACGGGGGCTTGGCATTTATCATCCTTTATATGATAGAAAAGAAATGTGTGAGGCTCAAATCAAGAATCCACTATATATGTTCTACTTGCAAATGATTTAATGGTGATATAAGACTTACCATCTAATAAGGTGATGATTCTTAGTAAACATATTTCACCATGGTTCTCCCTCTTCATCAGCATTAAGATGACATATTTATGGAATGAATGTTGGCATATATTTATATATATCAAATTCAGGGGGAGAATCTCTTTAAGGTTATGTTTTTCTCCTCCCCATTGGTTTTTGTCCCATAGGGTTTTTCCGAACAAGGTTTTAATATGGCATCCTATCGCGAGATTCTTGTAAGAAGAAGAGTGCTGTGATATATATGGTGGAACTACCATTTCTTGGTGTTCAACGAAGCAGACTATAATGGAAACTTCAATCAAATCATGCCGAATTGATTGCTTTATATGAAACTTTTAGAGGATGTGTGTGGCTTAGATCAGTCATCTATCATCTATTAAGTTCTAGTGTCTTTCAACCAGATCTAGAGACACCAACGATGATATATGAAGAGAATGTTGCCCGCATTGCATAAATACATTAAAGACGATGAACCAAGCATATATCGCCAAAATTCTTCTCAACCCATCAACTTCAGACCAAAGGTATTCACGATGTTCACAAGATTAAGTCTGATAAGAAATCTAGGTAATTTATTTACCAAGTCACTTCCTACAAGAGTTTTAAGAAGCTTGTTCATGATATTGGTATGCGACATCAAAGAGACATTTTGTTAAATTGAGGGGGAAGAAGACATTTTAAATTGTACTATATTCCTTAACCATGGCTTTTGTCCCAATGAGTTTTTCCTGGTAATATTTTTAGTAAGGCAGTATAATGAGACGTACATCCAAGGGGAGTGTTCTAAATCACCCTATTTAATGGATGTATATCCACATGTCTGTTGGTCTACCTATACCTTCATTGGTGACAGAGGTGGCCACTGGGACGGGCCTGCCCGATTTCATCCGTGACTGAGCCCAGTCAAAGACCAGTTCAAGACCGTTGACCAGGGACCAAAACCGTTCCAGGACTAGTCTGAAAAAAATATCGGGCTGGTCCGGGTTTACTGTCCAAAAGACCAGGACCGCGCCGGGACGACACGAGAGCGCTTGAAGTCGGGCTCGATTGGGCCCAGTTAGGGACCATCCCGGTCTCGGTCTCGGGATGGTCGCTAACCGGTCCCTTTTTAAAAATATAGCCGTTATACAATAGGGATAGGTTCGAGACAGGTTTGGACCGGGACTAACCTAAATTTTGAAATATAACCGTTATGTATGAGGACCGGCTCGGGACCGACTCAAATTGCACTAGACAGCCTTGCAGTTCCTGCCTTAACGGTGGCTTATGAATCAACATTCAACACGGGTAAACGTGGGTTGGACGATAAAGATCATGCTTGCCGCCAAGATTCAATAAAAGTGTGTGTTAAGTACGATTGGGATGCTGCCGAGATACGTTCACAAGGACGAAACCAAGATAATGCTCATTTTGAAGAAGATGATTGATTGACGTTGAACTTTAGTAGATCAGATCAAGGAACTACTGATAGTAGTGATGACAGAGGAGTGCTTGATTAAGTTTTAGTTAATAATGATTGTAATATTAAGATATTGGTCAAACTTTGAACTTTAAAATTAGAACTTAGTATTCGAGCTACTAGTATAATTGTAATGTAATTAGGATTGTAATAATAGAACTACGTGGGCTTTGATTCCTTCGAGATGCGTAGGCAACTTATCTTATAATGTTATATCTTAAGATAAGTGCAAACCAAAAAAAAAGTTTTTCTTACGATACATAGGATTATTTAGAAAATATTGTCATTCTTATCATAACTTTACAATATTACTAATTGCACAAAGTCCATCATTAAAAAAAGCCTAGGTGCAGCTCGGGACCGGTTGCGATCCCAAAAAAAAATGGGACTGGAACCGGCTGGGATACTAGCTGTCCGGGACCGGCTCGACCCATGGCCACTAGGGTAACTATTGAAGCCTCCACTAGATTTTTTTTGTGTAACCGTCAAAGACTTTTGAGGTTTGTATTCCCACCTTAGTAATGGGTCACTCAAAGGTTCGGTAAGTGATGCTATCATGTACTATATAAGAACGTGATATGAAATGCAAGGAATGTAGAAGATACTGTGCCAATTTTCTTATTTCTTATCTTTTATACTCTCTTACTCTCAATATTAGGACGGAGGGAGTAATATTTTTTTTCCGGTTCAGACGAAATCAGCTACGAACACACTTACGGTCCGGTTACATGATTTTGGCATTTTTTGACCATTCCTATTTTAAACTACCATTGCTTGACAGAGTTGAGGGGTTCCGTCTAATCGATTGACGTCGTTAAGGGGGTCGCTCACATGCGCTGCGCAGCAGTTGATCAGAACCCTCATATCAGATCCTATCGTGTTCGTCGAGTTTTTCATCGGAAATCAACGGCTACGATGCGAGGTTGGATGTGAGCTCACAAACGAATGGGGTATAAAGTGCGAGTTCTCATCGAAAGATGCAACATTACAGAGACGAAGAAGAAGCTGAAATAACTTTGCGCCTCTGCTTCCGTCTTCTCCATCTTCCTCCCATCACCTCTTTCTTTGCCTCCCCCTGCTATCATCTCTCTCCATATCCCGCTCTCTTTCTTCTACGCACTTGCTTTCTCTCTAGTGCTTTTGCTCTCATTGAATCCTCATATCCTTATCTGGCTTCCATGACAAGGATTTGTTATCCTCGCGGAAAAGTCGAATTTGCTGGGTACTAGCGAGCATTGGAATCGTATACCTCATTTTTTTGTAGAATTCAAAGTACTCGTCTATCTTGAAGATCTGAGCTGTTATCGGTTCCGATTCTAGCTTGTCCGTAAAATCTGTCAATATAAAGAGACAGAGAGCTCATAAACTGAACAATCTACCCCAACGGTTTGTACTTTGAGATAATCCTTAGATACTCTTAATCAATATAACGCTCACAGTTTTCATTTCTGACAGTGAGAACTATTTTGCGCGTCCGCAGAGCTTGACGTCAAAGAAATTGCGTCGGCTTCAATGAGAATATTGAGATGAATCGGAGAATTCGATCTGAATGAAAGAGTAGATTTCCAAGAAGTTTGAAGTCTATCGAGAGCACTTCGTTGACGAAAACGTCTTCTGTCTGTTCACCGGTTTCTCCCCCCAGTTATTCTTCGGAACAACTCAAATTCAATATCTGACTTTTCCGTTCTTATATCAGCCGGATTGCTGTTCTGACCGGCGTAGAGCGGATTTCGAAGGTGTGCAACGGCGAGAAAACAAATATTGCAATTTCGATTATGTGTTAGCGAGTTGTTTCAATCAGTATCAAAGATTTCTCATTTTCACTTTTTTCTTCATCAGGTGCATTTCTGTAGAAATTGATATCCTTTCCCTGGAAGAAGCCGAAGTAGTTGATCTACTGGCTAGGTTTTGAAGGAATTAAGGAGAAGCTTTCAGTTTGTAAGCTGTAGACGAACGAGGAATTCGAGTAGAAATCCTGAATCCGTAATCGAGGACTGGAATCCTTGATCTGCCCTATTCAACTCACGGCTTTGCGAGTCGCGGTTCTAGCTCTCAGTTAAGGTATTTCGTGAGTTGATCAATTTTCCAATTTATTTAACTCTAATCTTTGTTTTCGCTCCTCCTTCGGCAATATGATTGTCTATGGTCCAATCTTCTGATGTTTATTTCGCCTTGGCTTATCGTTGTTTGCAGAGTTCAGCCTTCAGTCCTCCATCGCTGAGCCTTTAATACCCTGGAATTTCTTCTCCGAGGAAGTTAAACAAGTGCAGGTAATGCCATTACTTGTTATTGTTTCATTTTTTTTTCTTCGTTATCCTCTTCCTCGCCATCTTGCTTCTTTGTTTTTGTTTTGTTTGAGCTTCCCGGTAAGTGGTGTTTGACATCTTGTGTGTCTGAATTTCTTTCGGAAGTGAGTAAAAATACTTTCCTTTTTTTTTTGCGAAAAAAATTAGGTAGGTCAAATTTTTGGAGGTCGGGGGATGGTACGCTCCGGTTGATCTCTTACCCTCCGATTAATTTCTATTGTGGCTACTCTGACAACTTGATTGCTTGGAGGTGTTTCGATCGACGACGGGGAAATTCGTAGACTCTACATTTGAGTTGATTATATTTTCGCTTAATTCATGAGTCATTTTGAACTTTTTATTTCTTCGTATGGTGGTTCAGAACGCATGTGCTGCGATCTGTTATCTTCTTCGTCAGGGCAACAAAGCTCGCGCGGATATGAACGTTGTACCGCTGTATTGATTTTCAAGAACAGAATGCAACATTTATTTGGTTTCTTAAAGAAATATTTTGAACAGGGCAAGGAAATGAGTTTATATCACTTTGATCCTCCTGTTAATGAGATTCATGAGTCAGGCTTATCCTTATTTTCATTATTATCTGTAGCGCTTCCTCTTCTGCGAGTTTCTGTTTAAAATAATGTATTCTCCCCTTTGAAAAAAATTAGCAACGTCAGTTGCGTCTTTTTTGAAACCCATCGCATATGTCCGAATTCCGGTCTAATTATCTATGGGCCCGCATTTCTAGCGATATATAGTTGCTGTAATTAGGTCAGTTTAACCATAGTTTACCAAACATGAAAGATAAATTAACCCTAGTCAACCCCACGATCTGATCATTACTCTTAATAGTGGCTGAATTGTTATTAAAACATTTACTTTTTCTTAGTAAATAGTATTACCAATACTTTACTTCATGTGCAGGCCCAGATGGAAAGAAAAGTGGGAAAGCATAATCATACGGCAACCACCAACAACACGAAGTTTCCAACAGCGGGGAGCCTGAGAGATAGAACCGCGGTAGCGAAAGGGAATTGTTTCCTTAACTCGCAATCATCCGAGACTGATTTTGTGTTGCGTTGGGGGAATAGAAAGCGACTTAGGTGTATGAAGATGCAGCCCAAAGATGACCCGACCCAGATCCAAAAACCCACGAGCAGGCGGGTGGTGCGGGCCAGTACTGGAACCAATGGTAATATTGGTCACCAAATGGAGGGTCTGAATCATTGTCATTTTAACCTACGTCAACGACCCGCTTCTCCAGCTCGGGTTAACGCGGCCAGTCACCGGGTTCTCAGGTAGCTCTCTTTTACTTGCGAGCTGATAATTTATTTATTATCATAGGACGATGATGTGTTATATTTTTGCTCTCTCCGCCATTTGATTCCTTTAGTTTTGTTCACGTTTTTCTGATTTGAATGAACGCGTAAGAAATTTAGTTTGACACCCTCTAATATTTTGGTAGTGCGGAATAGTTTGTTTTCGGTTCGGCCTTATTGGTTTTTGATGGGCAAGGAGAGTCAGACAAAGATGGACCGAGAGGTGTGTTTTTGCGCGGTGCTTGTAAAATTTTCCATAATTGTCTGCACAGTGATTGCATGTGACGAATGGTTGTCCCTATAGATATGTCTCTGCGGGTTTGGAAGATAATACTACTAGGATAGTCAACAGCGGCTCGTTGAAAAAGCTGCTATACTGGATATATGATGCTTTGCCGTAGAAGTTTATTTCCTTTTGTGTTTTGGGGCTTTTATGACGCTTGTTAGGATCTTTGTTTTTGGTTGGATGGACGGGGAGTTTAATGTTTACGGAAAAATAATGGAGGATAATAAGATGGCCTTATAATATCTTTGGTGATCGGGCCTTTTGTGAACAATCAGTTTTTGATGGATGGCAGACAAATTTTAGAATGTATCTTGTATATGTAGTGTCCAGGACAGAATCTAGCAGCTTTTTTTTTTTTGCATGCCAAGTATTTCATGAGAATAGCCAACATTGGCTGGTGTTTGAAGGAATAATTGATGAGATTTCCCAGCAAAACAAGTTGCTAGATTATTGGTACTACGGATGTGGAATTGGCTGGTTTAAAATCATCAGAGTTGGGTATTTTAGTGAAGTGGATGCTGGTACTTTCTATCAGGCCTGCTGGTAAAACTTTGAAGTTGTATGTATGTTAAGGGGAACTGTCAATTGCTTTTGTTTTTCAACTGAAAATACCCAGTAAATAAAGCACTTCAATGGAGCAGTAAACAATTTTGTTACTTGTAACCTCTGAACTGAACAAGGTTGCTGTGCTTGTACAAGTTCATGAATCGGAGTTCTGCTTAGTCATAGCTTTCAGAATACTTCTTAGCAATTTTGTTAAGACTGAAAATTGGTTAGTTGGAGTCTTGAGGATGATATAAATTACAGGCGAAAGCAGTTGGACTTGAGAGACTTTGGATTCGTTTCATTTCATTTCATTGGGGTAGAGAATTCTAGGCTCAGCTCTATCCAAAGTAAGTTTGGTTAAGACATTGTAATGCGTAGTCCATTTCGGGTTGCCCGACCCCAAGCTTGTTCCTATCTCTTTGTACTTGGCCCACACTATTGATTCTCTATATGTAGTGCTGTTACTATGAAATTTGTTCATAAACCCGGGGTTTCGTCATGGTTCTTAAGATTGGAGGTGCAGGAAATTTCAAGCTTGGCTTGTACGCTCATCTAGAGTAAAGAAATAATAGAGAGGGTGTCTTTTGTCTGGTTGAAGAATGATTTCCTGTTTGAACAGAACACTTCCTCCAAGCTGACTGACATCCGTCCACGTGTCTCGCCAGTCCTTTTGATCCTTCCTGCCTCGTCCATCAGATCCGGTGTTACCTGTGGTCCACTTCCCACGTAACCCCCACCTTTACTCTTGATCACATCTCTTCCTCTCTCCTTTTCAATCCAACGTCTTTAATTTCATAAACAGAGCCCTCTTTTTTGCTTTCTTGAATTATTATTCTATTGTTTTGCCGTAGGAACTAGTATTATGTCGTTATTCCTTCATACCACTCTTTTTATCTCTATGCTACCCCTTTCCCTCTGAATCTGCATCAGGAAGCAGCTAATCGCACCTGCAAAGTGTCAAAATTTCTTCTTTTTTGCAGAGAGAGAGAGAGAGAAACCCCACGATTTCCTAAACGGAGGACATATTTGTAATTAGTTACCACTTTCTTATCTACGTAGTATTTTATAATAGTATCACTTTACTATTTTTATAATTTTGCTTGCAAGCATCGGTGTCGTGTCCCTCTCCCTGCGTGTTTCTTTTGACACAAAATAAGAGGCAAAAAAATTTCTGTTTCAGGAACGCGGACGGTGGATCTTGTTTAGTGCCTAACATGAAGGGCGTGAACAACGGGCACGGAGGAGTAAGACGGCTGTCCTCGCCAGACAGATCTCATCATGATGGCAAGAAGGGAGGAGGCCAGGAGAACGGTAGCGGCCGGAATATGTCTTCTGATCTGGCCACGAAGAAGAGTGGAAGCGGAGGTGGTGGATCCTCGTCGGGCGGTGAGGGGATTCCATCAATTTGGCCTCCCAAGTTCATGATAGCGCTGACAAATAAGGAGAAAGAAGAGGATTTCATGGCCATTAAAGGGTCAAAGCTTCCTCAACGGCCGAAGAAGCGTGCCAAGTTCACCCAGCGAACCGTGAACGTACGTCTTCTCGTCCTTTATTTCCTGGTTGATTATACGTTAACTGCTTGCATAATTTATTTTAAACCTGTTTATTACTAGTATTATATAATCTTTAATTGCTTATTTTTGTTTAGGTCTTCAAGTTTTTTATTTTTTTGAAAGGAAGGTGGTGTTAAAATTAATTTAGTGACACAATTAAGAATTCCGAAACCTGACTGACTGACTCTTGGGAAAAATAGAAAAGAAACGGATGAGGTTAAAAGAGTTGAGAGTTGCTTGCTCTATCGATAGGCGTAGAATGTATGTACGGGTGATATTGACTCCGAAACCTATGCATAAAAACGCGGTGCTACTCGTCTAACTTAACCAGATGATGTTGCTGCACGTAAATTTTTATGGCATAGGTGCCCAGAATGATGGGTAGTTGGTTGAGCAATTAATTAGTTAGCTGATCCCTACGGTAGAAAGAATTGGCAGAACTTTGAACCATACCAGAACTGTGTAACGTAAAGAACATTATAACCAAAAAAAGAAAGAACCAACTCCATTTAAAAAAGAAAAACCTTCTTTAAAAAAAAAAACCCCCCCAAATTATCCGCCACGGAAATCAAATTTCATAACAATTTAATGACGCCTCGTTTCTAGATAAAATCTCAACTGTTGGTGTCGTGTAAATTATTACGAGTTTTGATAATTAATTCTGACGGGGTGGGTTTTTGACAAATTTGGCCCTTCAGTATACAACTTCTCAAGCTATTCTCAAACGAACCCATTACAGGGGCGAGAGAGGCATTCTGTCTGTAGTAGTATATGTTTCTGTGTCTGGCACGCCATTGTTTGCAATTCTGTCTTCTCCTGGCCCCACACCATGTGCATCTTGCCGTTTGCTGTCATGCCTGTCTTTTTCTGGATTTAATACTAGTATTACTATATAAAAAGTTGTGGTAAGTGGTAACCACTAACATGACAGGCAGGTGAGGTGGTGGTGTTGATTTATTGCGTGGTCCACCCCCTCTCTTTTACTTTTCGGTTTTTGTATCTAATCTTCAACGTCCCCACCCAAGGTGCTCGACCGCGTTATACCCGCCAATAAATAAAGAAGGAATTGATTCTCATTTTGGATACAATTATGCAAGCGGATATGTTGTCGTTTGAGATATTTTAAGTGTCAAAATGGAATGGGTAACGCTAACGCAGCAGCAACTGACATCTGATCTTTTTTTTTTCATGACCACTGCAGTTGGTGAGCCCAGGAGGATGGCTGTGCGACTTGACTCTTGAGCGCTATGAAGTGCGGGAAAAGAAGGTCTCGAAAAAGGTAATGCAAACTAGGATATCCAACTCTAATCGCCAAGAATCTTGCCTGCCTGCCTTTGGGTGTCGTTCTTCGCTTGCGCGTGCTTACTTATGTATTCATAAATTATATTCTCTTGCGCTTCAGAGACCGCGAGGGCTAAAGGCAATGGGTAACATGGACTCAGATTCAGAGTAGGGAATGAATAACCACGTCTTTTAATCTGGAGGCGGCAATAGAAAGGAAAGCTGAAGGAATTAAGGGCTAAATCATCGAAGGTGACCGGGAAAATCCTGTGAAAGAGGAGTGCACAAAAGCGTGACATATGGCTTGCAGTAAAAAAAAAAAAATACTACATCTTTTCGGCTTGGCCTTGGCTTTTCCTTTACTTTCTTTCTTGTGAACAATCATGGTGGTCGTCCACTTGTATATATGTCCTGGATGCACGAAATTTTACAGAAAAGTCTAGAAGCTTAATGATTACTAATTAATTATACTGCCTCTTCTCTCATCGTATCTCGTGCTCTCGAACATTAATCCTATCAGGTTATCTACCCTCTGATTAGTTTCAGATTCTCTATTAATTTTGATTCTATGATTGCCAAATTGTTTGAACAAGAAAAAATAGTGGCCCCCACCTATACCATTTGCATTGTTGAAAAACGTACAAAACATATTTACAGCTTGTCATACTTTACGTCGAAATGCATTCCTAGCCTTGCTTACTTCAATCTTGAATAGCTATGGAACCTTTAGTATAATCATGTTAAAAATTCTCTATTCTTGTACCTAGGAATGACAATGAATAACGGGTATGCGAAATGCGATATTTTACATAAAAATGGGTGAAAATGTTTGATGGATCGGGTGAATATTTTTCACTTGGTTATCCGATCCCTCACTCGCATGTATGGTCAATTGAGTATATTTTTATTTTATGTTTATATAGGTGTTAAAAGGTTAAAATGCTAGTTGAAAGAAAAAAAGTGCGCGATTGATTCAACTGTTTCATATCACCAACGGGTAATGAATTGACCGGAGATGAGGGTGATGCGAGTGAAAGAGGGATTATGGATCGGGTGGAGCGTCAGCTGACTCGAATTTGACCTATTACCATCCATATTTGTACTGGACTAGATCAGCTTAAAACATATTAAGATGGTTGATGAGCCGTGAAACATTGGGATCAACATTTTGTAATTAAGGTCCTCATTCTTTTCTAAATTTATAAAATGAGTTTATTTAATTAGAATTTTTTTTATTCTATGCGTCACATATCACTAATTTCATTGACAACCGACATAAAACTATTAGTTTCAACTTTGCAAAAAATAAGGCGTAATTCAATGTTTTCCAAAATTGTGATCATACTCAAACAGAGCTATGCATACGTTGTTTTCAATGGGATGCAAACCATCTAAATTTGGATATATATAAGCAACTAAATTATATAATTGTGCTATATTTACAAGAGTGAAAGAAAACAAATTTGGCACCGTGAGAGTAAGGCTCTGTTCGATATGACTGTTTTGACAGTATATTTGGGAAACTGTTTTGCATTGACATATTTGCTGTATAATTTAACTAAGTTAGTTATGTGCACCTCGTTTACCGTTTTTTGTACCACAATTATAAATATTATATTACAGTTAAAAACTATATTTTGTTTAATAAATAGAAGAAAAAATGCACACACAATATATTACTATGAGTATTTAATTTACAGTAATAAAACCTATATGAGAAACCAAATAAAATAAAAATATTTATACAACAAACAAAATTTAATTTTTATTATTTAAATAAAATTGTAATTCTATAATTTTATAATTCTTATAAATATAAAAGCGTAACAAAAATAGAACAAGAGTTTCCAATTTTTAGCTATTGTTGTCTGAATTTATTTAGTGAAATTGTAACTTTTAATAATATATTATATTTTGTAACTTTGTATGTTAATAAATTTATATACATTCATATTTTTATATACTTTCTAAATATTTGAAATTCATATATCAACAATTGTCTATATTATTTTTTTTATTTTATTAATTTATGTGGTATTATAAATAATATATTGTGAACTAATATTATCAATGTGGTTTCTTTTGAATTTGGCTACAGAAGTAGTACTATATTTTATAAATTATTTGAATCATTGCGTAATTTGTAACAAAAATAAATTGTAAAAAATATCATAAGATAAGTAACATTTTTTTAATCTATAATCACAACAATTGCATTGTGAAGAGAAGAAGAGAAGCGAAGTGAAACACGAAAACAAAAAAGTAGAATATGCAGCAGGCATTTATGCTCTTTTCAACCGAACAACAAAACAAAAAAATAAGATAAAAGTAACATATGCCACAATATATATGCTGAGGCGAACGCTACCTGAGTGGCCATTAGGAAGAATGGAGAAAGTATGTAAGGGGTGGCTAAGTGAGTTGTTTAATTGATCAGGTGGAGTACTCCGTGTGGGAAGTGTAAAAAAAATACTGATTGCTTTCGAAGGTGAAAGAGGTACGTAATTGCGCAGTAGGGGATAGTAATCTATTTGTGATACACAAGAATTTAGGGGTGACAATTCGGGTTGATGGATTGGGTTGAAGTTCACTCATACCCAACCCGATTAAACTTGTATTGACCCATATCGGCCCAAAAATGATCGAGTTACAAGTTTTCAACCCATATCCAACCCATATAAAATCAATGAACCCAAACCCAACCCGTTTAACCCGTTTACATAAAGTACTCTTGTATTTCTGCATAATGATGAGTCGTCTATAAAAGCGTGCACATGACGGTCATTTATTTTGAATCATTGTGTGTCGTTTTCCAAATGTCAACATTCTGTCAAGTGGGTCAATAATCCAAACTCATATCCGTTATTTGTGCGGATGAAATAGTGTGAACGGTGAAGTTTACGCGACTAATCATTGACATAGTATTTAGGTTTTCAAACAAAAAATTAATGGTGGATATAGATGGCCCAGAGAATGTACATGGATTTATAAAATAATTATTTATGTAATACCTTAAGGTAACAATAGTGGATCAATTGTGGTGATGGAATAGTGAGAAAAAGCTCCCACCTCTCTTTAGTTTTTCCTGTGCATCTACCATAGGTAGAGGACGCAAGCCAAAAGCTATTGTGCCATTGCCAGGAGCAAAGCTAACTCAAATTCGATACCAGAAAACCAGCCTATTCATGTGGTATCTTCGGGCACACCAAAGAAGGCTTTGAAGTTCGGAAGTCACAATAACATCCTGAGTGAGATTGCGGAGGACGAACCAGTAGATGTGCAAATCAGAAGTGATGGTTTTTCTAGTTTTTCATCACTACTTTATTGTAACAACTTGTCTCACAATTAGTCGAACAACTAATAAAACAATTGACATCAAACAAACTCATTATAATATCAAGTTTTGCATGATCCCTTAGGGCCGTTTGATATAACCTCAAAGTGCATCTGTGGTTGTACCCAACATACAATAATTATGTATATGACTTAAGTTTTATCACATTTCAGACGTTAACCTAAATGTTGGTTATGCTGCATTTGAACTAAAAGCTCAAAGAAAGGTGAGACTTTATCACTCGATCCAGCTATACAAGAATAGACCAAATTTCGTCATCTTTTTCAGGTTTGCAGCCTACAAAGTGTGATAAAAACTACTCCCTCCGTTAATTAATATCTGACGTTTTAGGATGTGATTCTTGTTCAATAATATCTGTCATTCTACCTTTTTGACACACTTCTTTCCACTTTTACCCCTACTATTCAATATAAAAATAATTATTATCTAAATGGAAAAGTAAAAGGTAGGGCACATGCGTCATTGTCCTACTTTTCTTAATAAGTGTGCAAGTTTCTAAAATAACAGTTATTATTGAACGGAGGGAGTAGGATGTATGTCATTATTCCAAGGTAGGAGTAAACATTAATTTTATTGGTGAACAGCTCATAACTAATAAGAATCAATATGAGGTATTATAAAACTAGGTGTTTCGATCGTCTTTGACATTTGATACTCCATTTGTTTTGGATTGACCGTCTTATTTTTGAAGATTTTATTTGACTTTAACATTTAATTAACATATAAGATAATTTTAATAAAACAACAGCACAACTGTCACGCCGAATCATAACCATAATGCCGAGAAATTGCAACCGATGTTAAAAGGCCCACCACTCATTCTTCAACACTTCACCTCGGAGCGCGCAACATATCTCTATGATTAGTTGTGGCAAACGGTTGGATTAATGACACGGAGTTGTTCACCGGCAGCATCTTTTGATTGAAAAGAAAAACAAAAAAGTAATGAAAATCTTCCCAGTCCCAGCGAAGGAACACCGCAACTTTAGTCTCTGCGAATCTAATTTCACCACCTAGCCCGACAGCACATTCTTACATTGAGCATCAAGCATCAAGCATCAAGCATCAAGCATCAAGCATCAAGCATCAAGCATCAAGCATCTAAATCAGTGCACCACCATGTAGCGATACGTTGTTCGTCTTTTTAAATACGGAAAATTCACGATATACTCTGTTTTCTTTCGTAATTCACAATATATTTATGTGGTTTTTATAATTTAACATGCTTAAATGTTGTTCAAAATTGATGAAACTTTACATGGACGATGCTAAAGTGTTATATTTTGGTCCAATTCTAAATTTGAAGATTTTAAACTCACATGTGACCTATGGAACCCAATGAACATGTGGCATATTCATTGGGTCCCACAGATCACATGTGAGCTTAAAAAATTTCATATTTGATATTGGACAAAATATAACACTTTAGCATCGTCCATGAAAAGTTTCATCAATTTTGGACAACATTTAAACATGTTTAAAGTTGAATTACGAAAAACACATAAATATATTATGAATTACGAAAAAAAACAGGGGTATATCATGAATTTTCCCTTAAATATGTTCACCTTGTAATCTCTTACTTTGCGATATACAACTTTCGAATTTAACTGCTTTATTTAGTAATTAAATAAAAATGAAGAAATGTATTACAGATTAACAAAAAAATTAATGAGCATAATATTTGTTACTTTACAAAACGAAAATTAGATAGAATTATAGAAAATTTTATAATTATATCCGTTATTATTTCTTCACAACTTAAATTTAAACATATAATTAAAAATAAATTACTCTTTCTTTTTAATTTGTGTGTTTTAACTACAATGTTATCTATATGAATGAAGAAATATTAAAGTAACTCACGTACATATCCACCTTTTGATTGAAAAACAGTGATTTATTTACCTTTCTATCTAAGAGCTTGGATTTTGCAACTTGGATGCAAAAGTTCAGCCTGAAAAAAGTAATCCTTTTACGTGCTTGGCTTTTCACAAAGAGCTTTCAATCGTTCTTTGTAAAAAAAGTTAGAGCAATTAATATAGGGCTTGTCATATTAGAATCCTCATATATTAGGTTCGGGGGCAGTAAAGTCAAATACAATCATTAGTTTATGTAGTCAAGTTAACCGCATATCGAACAATGACAGATCACCATCGACTACAGTTTCAAGGATGCTGAAGCCTGAAATGGGTGTTGGTGATTAGTGGAAGAGACATGGGTTGGTTTGATTAGCAAAGCTCATATTGCCTTTATCGTGAAACTTACGTTTTCGTTCGAGCAAAGACAAAATTGGAGAATATGACTATGGCCTCATTCTTTTTTACGGGTTTATTTGATTTATTGTTTATGTATGTCAAATATATCAATTGTCATATCAATTATTTTTCTACTCTATTTTTTCTAACTTTCAACTGACATCAGCTAGATTATCAGTCATGCAAAAGAATGGGGCGAACAACAGGGTGTAGTGTTGTGTTCAGGTTTTAGATATTTTTAGAAGGAGTGATGAAAATCAATAGTATTTTTTTTATAAGTTCAGCAAGAGCAGGTTTTAAATAAACTTTAAATATGTTTTGAACCTCTTTGGTTTTAGGATAGGATCCTCCGCCGATCAAACCATTTGATGAAAATTAACATTTACGTAGCCATAAGGTTCCAAGTTCCACTCAATTTCTTAAAAAGGAATAATGGTGCCAAACGGATTCGTTGTTGTATGTACTATTGGGATTTGCAAATATACGAACACAACATTCTATTCTTATTTCCTACTCCCTCCGTTCAACAATAACTGTCATTTTAGAAACTTGCACACTTATTAAGAAAAGTAGGGCAATGACGCATGTGCCCCTACTTTTTACTTTTCCATTTAGATAATAATTACTTTTATATTGAATAGTAGGGGTAAAAGTGGAAAGAAGTGTATCAAAAAACTAGAATGACAGATATTTTTGAATAAAAATCACATCCTAAAACGACAGATATTAATGAACCACAGAACACACCTCTCAGAATCGCCAGAAAGATATCTAAATCGACTGAAAAACATCCACCAAATTCCGTAGAGAAGCTGGCTGGCTGATTTAAAGCCGAAATCATTTCTCCCAGAAATTATCTTGAGCAGAGAAAGTAATGATTGAAGGAAGGACGGGGTAGAAAACTGAACACGCGCATTTACTATGTAATTAATTACATGAGCAGATTCTTTTAGACAACAATCGAGAACCAAATCCGTTCAGAACAAACCAATCGTCAGATTTAATAGAAGAATATAAGTCTGAAATATCTCATACAACCAAAGATCCAAGTCTAATACCCACTCTAAAGGATTCACTTATACATGATAAATCCTTAAGCATTCAAACGCCATGTCCAACAAAAAAAACTAACCAAAATCTATATAACAATACAACAAAAGAGCAAAAGGAAAGAGAAAAGAAAAACTATCGAAATATATACTCCTGATAAAAACCCGCCAGTATATCATAATCCACCATCACCCGCATTCCTCGAATATATCTTCCATGGACAAAACAAGAACCCGTAATCTTCCATAATATTTGATCAAATAACACTTCAGTGGCTACGAGCCAGGGCGAACAACAAAGCGGAGAAAGCAGCAACGAAGAGCGACGGGGAGAGAGATCCGGCAGCGGCAGTAGGACTAGGAGCCGGCGCTTCTTCTCCCATTGAGAACGCGGAGACGGAGAGCACTGCGAAGACGAACGCCATAAGAGCAACTTGTACCGACCTTGCCATTTTAGAACTCGGATCTCTCAGAATTGCAAACTAGCGAGCGAGGTATACAAACAAGGGTAAGTGCTGCAGGAATGAGTACTGCAATGCTCAAGAGTAGGGTAGTAATTGCTGTGAACGAGAGCGAGTGATATTTTATAGGTAGGAAGCGAGTACGGGCAACGGGCACTGCCCTGACAGGCTGGCAGCGTACTAGAGACGACAGCTATCACTTGTCGTGGGCCCCCATTGGTATTGTACAGCTTCCAAATCAGGTGGCGATTCAAGTTCCCATCTGTTGAGCTTGATTGGGATGAGGGTAAGATTGGAGACGCTACGACGTCGTCTTGACAAATTAGGCGATTCTCACTTCTCTTGCTGCTCCTTACTTGATAAACTTTTGGGGGCGTTTCTGTCCGAATAATTACTCAGCTGCTACCAATTACTAAAATAAATAAAAGGAAAAAAGAAAAAATCAGATCAGCTACTGTAGATTATCAACGAACCATTATTAGAGTAAAATCATCGTTAACTGGCCCTGTTCGACGCTAACATTAATCGCCCACAATTTGGATTTTAATAAAGATTTGTGAGAAGGGTTGAGTCTAAAAATTATATATAAGTTTAAAAAACTTTAAATTTAATATTGTACCAAAATATAACACTTTAGTATCGTCTATGTAAAGTTTCATCAATTTTGGACAACATTAAAGCATGTTTAAAGTTGAATTACAAAAAAAAAACAGTAGTATTTTATGAATTAGAAACTCAAACAGTGGTATTTGTGAATTTTCCCATTATTTATATATCGACATGTAACAGATTAATCTAACAAGAAAACCACATGCATTGAACGAACTGAAAACTCTTAATACATACATAAATGTTAATTATTACCCGCACCAGTAAGAAGTATATGACCACGCACATCTGTAGATGACCCGAGAGAAAATGTACGCGCTAGACGCGCCCTCTTCGAATTTCTAGGGTTCTTCTTCTCGAAGAATCCCGGACGGCGAGCTTGTTCTTCTCAGCTTTTCTTGGCAAAGTTCTATCTTAATCTTCCCACCGTCGAGTCATGCAGATTTTCCCGCTCCCTCGCTTGGGTCAGACGTTTAGCGAAGTAGTTCGAGTATGCTTTGTAGACTTCAATTGAGGAATGGAGTTCATGTTCACGGCTGTGCAACCAGAAGGTGAGGCTAGAAAGGTTATCAAAAAGAAGAGAACGTTGTCGGAATGGGACAACGACAAGCAGGGTCGCACCATCAATGTTCCGGGGAGGATGCCGGTGGATTTTGGAGGTGAGAAAGATCCAGAAAATCGGACCAGTTTCAAGGAAGTCCTGCAACTGGGGAAGGCGGACCAACAAGATGTGCTTTCTGATGAAGATTTGTCTAACTATGAAGACTCGGAGGAGGAGGGCGAGTCCGATAAAGAAGATCCCCTTTGTCCAGAGATTGTTTTACCAAGAGAGGAAATTCAGAACATCAAGAAGAGATGGAACAATGCAGTGATTGTCAAATTATTAGGTAAATCATTTCCTATGTCGATCTTGTCTGATAGGTTGTCTCAGAGATGGAAAACCAAGGGTGTCTTTGATGTTATAGCGCTGGGTAATGGTTATTTCATAGTAGTTTTCGAAAAAAAGGTTGATAGGGATATGGCCCTCTATGGTGGACCTTGGATGATTTCTGATAGATATCTCACTGTTAGAAGATGGAAGAGGAATTGATACCAGTTCTGAGGCGTTAATAAACCTGGATGTCTGGATCAGATTTCCTGATTTGGGTCTTGAATATCTCACAAAAGATTGCCTTAACCTTATTGGAAATAGGGTGGGCAAAGTTCGGAAGGTGGACATTACCAAATCTAGGCCGGGGTTCCCGGTTAGTGGTCGGGTGTGTGTTGAATTGGACCTTACGAAGCCTCTGATGGGTAAATTTAAGATGAAGAAGAGAATTCATAAAATTGTTTATGAAGGTATTCATTTGCTATGCTTTAGTTGTGGATGTTTTGGACACCAAAGGGCTAACTGCCCTCGGTTGGAGGATGACACAACTACGGTTAATGAGGGGGGGGGTACATGGTTGTTCATAAACCATCTCAGGAGAGTGACCCTCATCTCTCTGAGGACTTTGGCCCTTGGATGACAGTAAGTAGAAAGAAGAAGGTGGGCATGAAGAAAGTCCCTAATGCTCCTCAGGAAGGGACATCTTCTTTGGGGGGAAAAGGCAAGGGATTGGTGCGTCCCAGCCTTGTGCCTGTCCATAAGGTCCAAGAGCCCCCTTTATCTAACAGTTTTAGCTTACTTAGTGGTGGAGATGTGGACATGGCTCGACCAAATAGCAGTTCTGCAAGTGGTAGTAAACAGAGGAGCAAGGCAATTCCTCCCTCTTTGGATGAAGGCCGTCGAGAGGAAGATCAGACTGCTATTGAAGGTGTAGGGAAGATAGTTTCTCTGGAGGATCCTACAGTCAAGGATACTGTTGTCATTCCAGCTAAGTCTTCTTGTCCTCCCTCCCTTCCTATGAACCCTTTTGCTTCCGTTTGTGCTCATTCTGATGTTAGTCATGAGTTGAGTTTCTCAAATGATGTGGGTAATTCTATTACTCCTTAGCTTCCTGGTTTTCTTCTGTTTAAGATTTGTTGTTATGGCTGGTTGTTTAAAAGTGGTTGCTTGGAATATCAGGGGGCTGGTAAGCCTTCTTTCCTCCCATCTGTTAAAGATTTATTAGCTAGGACCTGCCCACAAATTGCTTTCCTTTGTGAACCCCGGGTTAGCGGTAATAGAGGTAACTCCATTTCGGATAAAATTGGTTTGCCTAACAAATTTATTGTTGATGCGAATGGTTTTAGTGGTGGGTTGTGGTTATTTTGGTCGAATAGTATATCCCTTGACATTCTTGGATGCAGTGACCAATTTATTCACACTAGAATTGTGTTTGGTTGCTCCTCGGTTTTAGCTACTTTCATTTATGCTAGCCCGTCTGATAGGAATAGATTATCTTTGTGGGATGACCTATCAAATCTTAACATTAGCTCTAAGGATTTTTGGTTTCTAACTGGGGATTTTAACTCCATTCTTTCCATTAGAGACAAAAAGGGGGAAATAGATCCCTTAATAGGGGCAGTTTGGGCTTTATCGAATGGTTTCATTCTAATAATCTGATTGATCTTTCCTCCAAAGGGAATATGTTTTCTTGGTCCAATAGATCTATCTTTGTAAAGCTGGATAGTACCTTGGTTTCTCATAATTGGTTTGACAAGTTTTTTCACATTTGGGCTGAGATTCTCCCTAGAACTTCTTTGGATCATTGCCCTATTCTGTCCAGTTTCAGCAACCTGAGTTCTGATCCCAAACCTTCCAGACCTTTTCGTTTCCTTGTAGCTTGGTCCACCCATGAGGATTATCATCAGCTGGTTAATTCTTCTTGGAATCAATCTTCTAACCTCTCTCAAAATCTGTCCTCCCTTAGTGAAGCCCTCCTCGCTTGGAACAGAGACCATTTTGGTAATATTTTTCTCTTGAAGAAAAGAGTCCTTTCTATGCTGGCTGGTGTCCAGAAAAGCCTTGAAAGGCATCAATCCATGTTTCTTAGGAAGTTGGAAACAGACCTCCAGAAGGAGTATGAAACGATTCTGTTTAGGGAGGAACTATTATGGTTTCAGAAATCTAGGGATAAATGGATTCGGTTCGGGGATAAAAACTCCAATTACTTTCATAGGAAAGTTCAAATTAGAAGGGCCAAGTCTAAGGTTCTCCAATTAGAAGACTCGAATGGGGCCCCTATTGTGGGCACTGACAATCTCAAGCAGCTTGCTTCTGATTACTATAAGAATCTGTTCTCAGCCCAACCTATACAGATCAATTCTCCTTTAGGTCATGATTTCCCTCTGATTAAAACTGAACTGCTAGAGTTCTGTTCTTCCTTTCCTACTATTGAGGAGATTAGAGATGTTATCAAGTCTATGGGAAGTTTCAAAGCCCCGGGGCCTGATGGTTTTCAGGCCTGGTTCTATAAGAACCATTGGGAATTGGTGAAGGATAGGGTGTTTGATCTTGTTTCTAATGCCTTCTCTAGTTGATGTGTCCCGGAGGATATCAATTCTACCCTCCTCTGTTTAATCCCCAAGGTGGATCCTCCGATTTCGAAGAAACATTTCAGACCCATAGCCCTCTGTAATGTTTCTTATAAAATCATTTCCAAGCTTTTAGTTAACAAAATTAAGCCTTTCCTTTCTGAGGTCGTATCCCCCCTTCAAAGTAGTTTCGTGCCTGGTAGGCATATACAGGATAATCAGGTTATCATGCAGGAAGTGGTCTATGCCATGGCTAAAACCAAAAGTAGGGAGGGTTGGGCAGTTTTGAAGATTGATTTAGAGAAGGCCTACGATAACCTTTCCTGGGATTTTATTAGGAATACCCTTTAGTGCCTTTGTAACACCCCTACTCTAATCGGCTCCTAATCATCTTACTTAACAATATAATCGCAGCGGTAATTTCAACTATTGAACTACTGGTGTCACCGTTCTCACTCGCCCATACGAGTAATAACGTGCTTCCTGATATACTCTTAAATACGAAACAATTTCTTGCAGTGACAACAAGAGATAGATCTAAACTTCCCAAACCAAAATATAGTACATTCTCAGTGAGCTTTCTAAGTATCCAAAACCTATACATGTTTCTAGGTTCGTATCAAAATGCAACAGTGCATGTTCAAATAACTGTAACCAAACTACCCAGCGCGTCACTCTCTTTGCCGACACCGGAAGATGCATACCTGCAAAAATGGTAGTTTGTGGTATGGAATCAGCCCCTGCTGAGTATGTTATTACCTGACTGTCGTGCACCCTCGGACCATTCAGTTATTTGGTCGAGAGCATGCATTTCATTTTCATGCAAATAGTTTAATGTTAAAACTGTAAAGCAACAATATATATTGCAGTAAACTCAAACAACAAGCAAGCCCCCGACTTCACACATCGCATCGTAATAAATCACTGAGAGCGTTACCGCGCTTATATGAATACAGAGACTCCATTCCAACAAGCACTTAATAGTTCGTAATTGAGTTCGGCGACTCACTCGACCAAACAATCCACCATAATACACATGAGTACAGCGACTCAACACAATAAGTTCGCATCACACAGTATGAGCACAATGGCTCGTTCAAACAAATCCACAAACATACCACACACAGCCACAAAGCACAACCAATGAACGACAAGGTGAAACAACGAGAATTATAAATGAGTATCAACTCTCGTCTTTGGCACGCAAGTCCAAACAATGTTCGCCTAATGTACGAGTTAACGTAGTCATTCGTAATTGTTCAGTCATGTCTAATGACAACGCCTCGTTAGAACGACGTGTCTCTAAGTTACCCATCTCTTATGGCGGGTCACCCACGGCAGTAGCCACTCCAGCGGTAGAGTCTCCGACCTACGAACAATCTGTAGTTCGTTGGAAATTTATCCTGATACCTACGGTTACCACACGGTATCCTAGTATCGTTAATGGATCACAGTTCACAGCAAGAGCCACATCCTCTTGATAAACTTATCTATACCATCGCATCGTGTTATTATTTTTCCTAACACAACAGACTAAGGTCGTTAGTCCAATCCTGAGTATGTCGACTCAGGATCCAGTGTTAGATACGAGAGCGGTGTTTAAGAGGCCAATGCTCCGTATATAAGTCTCATATAATATATGTATCTTATTGTCTTAATGCTACAACGTTTTTCTTACGTTCCTTATATTACACATATAAGATAGCATCATTGCCGCTAGTTCGTTTTATAATATGTATATACGAACAGTACTGTTATCGTGCAACAGTAATAATTATAAGCAGCATTAATATACAACTCAGGCATATTAATTCACACAAGCAGACATTCAATCTTAACACAGATTTTCACACAATGTCTGAACTGAGGAAATCCTCAGAGACAATCAAGCCACATAAATAACATACCGTTCACCCGGATTGTATTACGGTGGAGTATGAATCAGCAAGATCCTATGCTCCGTGTGTCGTCTCTAACAGTCTAGACAATACATAACGCTACTGATTAGCATCCCGTATAACAATCATAACTCTACGGTACTCCGTACCGTCACTAATACCTCCCGGTTAATCCCCCGTCATTAACTGTCAACGTTTGTCGGGTTTTCGGCTTAACTCGAGATTGGAAAAGTGTTACATTACATGCGTAGTCTTATCTTGTATATTAATAGACTTATTGTTGGACTTTGTTATCGCATGTAAACTAATGTATATTTGTAGATCGTATAGTTTGTTTCTTTATTGCATGTATGGTTCTTTGTCATGCACTATACATCTCACCTTAGTATTTATTTTTCTAAGGTTTGTCTCTTTTCTTTTCTCTCTTTTTTTTTATTCAATGTGGTATAATTCATTTGTAACTATACTTTTAACTATTTAAAATCCTTATTATTCCATGCATACTTTTAACATTAGAATTTCGATATCTAATGTTTATAATTCTTTTCTCCTTATCTATTATCATTTTAATTACGATAATTTATAATTATTGAACCAAATCACATTTTCTACACCATTACATATATTTATTTCTATATGTGTGTTATGGAACTTATTTATTATATGGTAAGTCTTATAATCTATATCCATTCTTTTTAATGAATATCTCTTATATTGTAAATGTTATAACTCTTATAACATTAAAAACCATATTATAAATTCCATTTAAAAATGTTAATATTTCCGAACAGCACCTATGTTCTTAAATATTTACAAAATCCACCACTTAATTAATATAGTGTTACATTATTGTTATATGACATATCTTATGACATTTAAGTCATTTAAAACAATTATAACCTATAGTCATATTTTGTTTATAAAATACCAAATGGCCCTTAATATTTTCGGCTTTTACTTATAATCACTAAACTTCTATAAAACCACAATTCACTCTCAATTTCTAATACATAGTTTTCTAATTCCATTAAAATATTATATACACATTTCTTAATAAAACCATATATAACTCCAAAAATTACCAAACTATACAAAAGGTTATAAACATTATTCTTAACCTTATTTTCCTCTAAATCTCGGTTTCTATACATTTGTTACCCATTTGTAACAATGTTATAAAATACCAATATTATACTATAATTCATATGAACTCCAAACTTAACCAAATAAACTTCTAAAAATTTCTAATAACTTAAGGACTTTACTAAACTCCATTTAGTACCCTTAAGTCTCGGTAATTACATTACTACCCCAAGTCTTATAAATCTTTTACAATTTAATAAGTATCTTATTATAAGGTAGTATTTTAATTTCTTAAATTTCCCAAACTTGGTCAAAGTCTCCTATATAGTCAACTTTGACTCCTAATACCAAATGGGAACCAACTTTTCGGTAATTACTAATAATAACCTATATTTTTCTATTTTTACAATTTTGACCCAAAACTTTATAAAATGTTATAATTTTTATTAAATTCATTTAAAAACCCTAAATTGCTCTAAATTAAGCCCACGGCTTTCTAAATTCCTAGTAATTATGAATTGGCCCCAATTTTAATTATAAGCATAAATAAAACTAAATAAGCTTATAATCTTAAATTAAAATGGCCTAATGACATGGCCTTATTACAACCTTGAACTTGCAAAATAAATTACACAATAAATGTCTCAAAATATAGCATATATTTGGCCTCTCCTTAGTTTAATTATTTTTCCACATAATGTCATAATTTGACCATTATGTTAATTAAATCTCTTAAATGACTAGCTTAATTTATCTTAGCCATTTTTTTCCATTTTTAGGTCAATATGACCTAGATATGAAGTTTCACTCTCGGCCATATATATATATACTTGGAAATCACAAAAATCATAAGTTTAAGGTGTTTATACCTTGATTATTCCTTGTATGGGCTCGGTCACTTGTAGGAAAATTCACCACTTGATTTAGACATGTTTAATACACAAAAACAAGATATGGTTACACTCCAAGCTTGAGCTTAACCATAAGGAATAATTAATGTAAGATTTAAGGCAAAAATCACCTTAAAAATGCAAGGGAAGTTCTAAGTGGTTTCGACCTGAACCAAACACACCACAAGGTGTTAGATCCACCATATTGACATAGGAAATAGTTAGATCTCGAAATGCTACCTTGTTATTAGGTTTTACCTAGGAAAAAATGCCTTAAAAAGGAGTATTTCTCTTGGATCTTGGTCACCCTTGCTCCAAATGGCTAACCAACTGGATGAATATGTAAATATGAAGATTATGAGTGTATAAACTCATAAAAATCAGAGGAAGAAAACCGCATGAAGAGTGGAGATCTTTAAGGTATGTTTTTACCTTAAAATGTAGATTTGAACAACCTTGGTCCCTCTACTGGTCTCAACCGAGTTTAGCTCTTGTTCTAACCTTAGAACACTGAGAATAAGCCATAGGAATTGATGAGCCACGAAATCTAAGTGTTGGTAGTGAAGAGATGAAGAAAAAGGGCTAAAAATGACATTAAAACACTTACATTAAGAGCTTAGGAGCTAGGTTTGCCTTCCATGCTCAAGAACAAGCCTTGAGAGCTTCAAAGGAAGGGAGGAGCTCGGTTGGGCAGAAGGAAATCGGACAAGGAGGAAGGAAGGAATGGGTAAGATTTGAAATAATTGAAAAAGTAACTTAATTTTCAAAAAGTAAAGTATTAGGTAGGAATTATTGTCAATCAAGGACTTATGCTGCCTCCTCTCTTATTGCCAGCCGATTCCATGGTCCAAGTGGGTCAATTAATTGACCATTGACCATACTTGGTCAATATTGACTCATGCGGGCCCCACTTTAGGGTTTTATTAATATTTTAATATTAATTTGTAAAAAATCGTAAATTTCTAGAATTAAATTCCTAATATGATATAATATGGTAAAATATCATATTTAAGGGTAATTATAATTTTTAAGCCCATTAAAAATCAATTTAAAAGGCAATCTCACAAAAACGTGCTTTAAGGTGTTTTAGTGTACGTTTTGTGTCACAGGGTGTTCCTGAGCTTAGTTCTCCTTGAGAACGGTTTTGTTGTGTTCCTTACTTCATTATAATACTTAAAAATCCACTTTGGATCCTATTTGAGGTCACACAATCTTTATGGTGCTTTAAAGCATATTTTTGGCTTTACCGATCTTAAGGCGTGTTTTGCCTTGTTGAGATCTTTTAGATTGTTCCCCAATAGTATTTAGATGTTTATTAATCATCTTAGATCATTAATAGATCATTTAATTAAGTTTTAAAGGTTAGGGGTATTTCAGTCTACCCCCTTAAAAAGGCTTCGTCCCGAAGTCCTTAATCCTCTACAGTTCATAAGGAATCAAGTTCCACTAAGTAACCGAACAGTCCATTGCTAGGGAGTAACTCCCACTAGGTTCAGACCTAGTCTATACATACAACATATATCAAATAGCCAAACTCATGGTATAAATTCATTCATATCATCACTAAACAAGGTGCACATCCAATTCATCCACAAAGTACTCAGCGTCTCTATAATATATTCAACCAGGTGCAAAACTCATAGTACACCGCACTAGACAAGGTGCAAAACTCATGGTACACAGCACTAGACAAGGTGCAAAACTCATGGTACACAGCATAGACAAGGTGCAAACTCATCTCTGGTAGCACAGGAAAGGTGCAAAACTCATAAAGTACTCAAGGTGTTTGCAAGGGATACTCCACGCATCCCTATCTATATGTTAGTATCTCGCTGAGGATACTCACAATCATTCCACATGTATGTGTGCACATATAGTTAACGTTGACAACTCACAGGGAAGCAGTCTTAAAGACCAGGACTTGACGATCCCCAACCAACAATGTCTACTACCCGCGGGACACCACGGTTTGATCATAACGAAGAGGAAGGACAAATGCGGTCCACGGCTCTCGGGCAGTCCACTTATTTCCTTAGTCACCCACAGACACGGTCGTTAATGACAAAGGGCTCTGCGGTCCACGGCTCTCTGGGTGATGTCACTCGCAGACACACCGGTCTAATGGCGAAGGACTCCACGGTCCACGGCTCTTCGAGTGACGCCTAAATTCCAATTTCCATTCATATCTGTGTCCACTTGTAGGAAGTTTCGAGAATCATTCAACCCCGACGTGGTCAGCGTCAGTGTTGAGCTATCTCTTACCTCAATTTGTGTTCGGTATCGCTTGATCGGACCAGGATCAAGTTCAACTTCCCACGTCAATTTCAACCAATCAATTGTTTTATTCATTTCAAATCTTGTTTCCTCTTGATATTTACCACTTTGTGTTCCAAGTTCCCTCGATTTATATTATTCATACCACTCCTAGAATATTTTCTTTCACCAGGTTACACATCGGTCTCATGCCGATTCACTCATCGCCTTTCAACAATCGGTTTCATACCGAGTCACAGATCACATAGTACGGAGCTTTCTACTCCTTCTATCCGAAATCTCTCATCAGAGCTACAGACAGTCCTACTCGAATTCTCACATCAGAGCTAACAAGTTAGGCGTTATGTGACTATTGTTCGCAATGTTGCGTAAATAATTGGAAGTAGGGTCAGAACAATCTATCTGTACTCCCTTTCCTATTTGCCATAACTAATGCAAACTAAAACATATTTATGTTCATACACATAATACATCACAATATTACCTCATGTAATATAACACAATCATAACACTTGTACTCTACGTACAATAATAGTGTTCGTAGCATGCGTACCATGCGTTACGTACTCCAACGTACGGTATATTTTTAAGCGTGCTTAATCGCTCTACCCCCCTTAAAATGATTACGCCCACGTAATCTACGAATATACCATCTTGTAGTAATAAGTTCAAGATGTTCCATTCCAGTGGTCTTATTCGTGCACTAATGTGCTACATATTTCATCACCCCCTTTCTTTTAAGGTCGGCTTTAGTCCCTCTGGCTATACTGCCTATCTCAGTTATGTGTATGTATATTTATATACGGTTTGATCGGGGGATGTAAACACATCCTTTGTTTTCCCCAAACCTGCTAGGTACATCAAACCTATGCAATATGGGCCCACTCGCTCCGCAAGCAGTATGCCCAATTACTTTATGGTTAGTTTACCCCTTTATGTCGGTTTCAACTCCACGTGACAGTGTTTTCTACACGGTCTTCCATAATTATGGGGATGGAGTAAATTATTCACTGCGTGGTATTGTTTGTCACACACGCTTACCATTTCAATTATCTATTTATTATTCTTTCTGTATTCTATACTTGTTCGTGGTATATTCCCAAGGGTTCATGTCACCCTACCGAACTAACCTACGGTATAAGGGTTGTCGAGCTATGCTCTAGCACCTAGTGCTTGTAGTAATTTCCCTTAAATGTCAAAACGAGTCTGATATGCGTAACTAACTGGCGCCTCATGGCTCAAAGTTATTTCCCTCAGGAATGAGTTCATTCCATAGGTACCTTATAGGTCCTCTCTTGCTGGTGTGAACTCGAATCTCTAGTGTGTTGGTATTTTAGTACCACACGTATGGTTCATTCCTCTATTCGATTAGGGGAATCCATTGGTTTATCTGATCTTTCATGTTCCGACTCATACTAATATAATTGGGTTAATAATTATTATAGTGGTCGCTTGTTGCGCACTACGTACCAGTCGATTAGACGGTTATCCGCTATTACGGTTTGCATGGAGTATGTCTCCAGTTTAGAGTATCTCCAGTAATGCTTGCTTTTGCCTTCGTATGTCGTAAACATACAATACGACTGTGGGTTTTAGCTTGGCATTCGTTTTCTGTTAACCCTGATTGGTACTAACATACTGACGTTTCTATAGCTTGAGCATGTGGTTATTATTGTTTAATGCGACATCATCGCAGCGCCCTTAGCGCAATATATAACTCTTTATGTGCCCCCTTTTCTGGGTGGCATCTATTTTCTTACAAAGGTTGCTGTACATAAATACCTAAAATATCCCAATTATTTTCCTCATCGGTGGGTTCACCTCGCCCTTACCATAAAATAAGCCTCAGCTTTCTTGTTTACTTAAATCTCCAAAACTTGTGTTCTAACTTATTCATTATGGGATTGTGATTTTATATCGTTTTATTATCAAGCTATTCTTGACTTTTCCAACCTTGTTGGCTGGACTGAGATATCTCTCGTCAATTCGTGGTTTACCTAGTCAGGGTTCCATTCACTAACTTAGACACAGAGTTGACAACCCCCCCTGGTACTCACACTACTCGTTAACATACATGGGGTACCATACTGATACATTACTACTTACCCAACCAATTTTAATATAAGTTGTCAGGCCCACAAGCTCCTAGGAGTGTGGTCGTCCCATGTCGCGTTTAGTGCACTCGTAGTGTTTGTACCTGGTGGTTATCATACTCTTAGCCCCGGTAATTTATGTAGAAATAGCTATGCTGCCAATTCTTAACCTTTAATGTCAGAATGGCCCTAGAGGGTTCCCTGGGTTCCTTTAGTAATGTATATTTTGCTTACCTTCTCCAAGATAGGTATTTGCGACTTATCGCCCTACTACTGGTTTCCACATACTCGTCATCTGGTATTTGTGAGTGGGGGTCAGTAACCATTTACTATTTCCCCTGTTCACTCCTAGGCTGTTAACGCCTTCAGGTATGAGTTTTAAGCTCTCAAACTCTACCCAATTTATTGGGTTACACCCTTTGGTGTATTCCGGACTCCATGATAAAGATTGACACCTTGTGTGTTCCCTTGTCTCATGGTAGTCCCTACCTAGCCTGACTATAATCAGTATTTGTGATTGTTCACTTTTGTTCTCCTAGTTTTGGGTTATCTTGGTGGTACTAAGGGTATCCCTCTGTAGGCCTATGCCATACAATATTCAGGCTCAATGTTTATTCTAATAGTCAAATGGTTGTTGGTCTTGCTATTTATTTAATTTCAGTTGGTTGTAATATTTTCTCCTAATGTTATAATTGGGTACCCACAACTTAGTGGGTTCCGTACATCATCGCTCCTCATTGTGTAATCCTTACTCTTATTCCACTTGTATTCCCTCTATCCTTTTGAGGTAACGGTATTTTCCGTTCTCAGGTAATCTCTCTGTTTAGTCAATATCCACTGCCCTCCGTACGGGAGTCTAGCAGTATAATGGATTTTCAACACCCCCGTGTGTGTAGTGCGGGCATAACATCGGCCCCTTTATTGCACATTTTCACCTGCCTAATCCTTTCTTACAACTTCAAATAGTTTGTCATAACGGTACTTGTCTATTATTCTCATCTACTCTGTTGGATAGGTTTTATTTAAAGTCTTGGCTTGTTTAGCTCTCATCCTGCCCTCTGGCAAAGTTCAACGGTAGTGGTCCTCACCACAAGTGTCGTGCATTCCCTAAATGGTTATGCTGGTCCTGAGGACTTGACACTCTCCACCGGTATTGATTGACGTTTTAATGTACATACCGGCTCTGGGTTTAGGCTTATAGGCACTAATCACCGTTATTCTCGTTTACTCCCCTTTCTATATTCAACTAAATGGTATATTCTTTTCAGGTTTAGTGGTTAGACCGGCTAGGTCTTCCCGAGGTTTTATCGACCTCAAACCCAAGAGTTTCGTACCCCTGTCATTAAGAAGGCTATGTCCTGCTTTATTGTATACGGACTCACACAAAGTTTAGTGTTTATTGGTAACCGCCTGGACTATTTCGTCCGTTAGGGATATTATCGTCGCTGCACTTGCAGTAGCAAGTGCGCAAGGCAGGTTGAAATTTAATATTTTGGTTAATGTGGCACTTGCAGTGGCAAGTGCGTCATGTAGACTGAGCCACCTGTATGTGTGTGCAGTGCAGTGCTATTCCCTAACTGGTTTTTTTTTTGTTCCTTTCAAAGAAGGTTTTTTTTTTAATTAATACAGTCTCACTCCTGCACCCGTCTCCAAATTTATCGTGGTAGTAGGGTCTTACTCCCTGTCGAGGCGTTGCATGATAGCAACTTAGCGAGTTCTCGTTCCTTCAGTTCTCAGGATCTCTCTCTATGCACGTCAGGCCATTATGAACCTTCAGTATTGCACGGATATAGTTACTCGCTTCGGGTGAGACTTCTAAAAGGTCGTCCATTCTGTCTGTTACATATCTCGTAAATCTTTTTATTACTCATTATTTCTATCTCTTTTCCCCCAAGCGCACAAATCAGTGCTTTCTTGGATGTAAGACAGGGTTGCCTTGCTTATAGTAAGCTAGCCCCTTTAGTCCTACGGGAATTATCTCCTCAACCTTGGTTTAGTATTCATCTGGTACTCGTATGGTAGACATTATGTCGCGACCAGGAACCCCCCCGGTCCTAAACAACTCATCACAACTTAAAGTTTTATTTTCTATATCTAACATAATCCTCATAGCATCCACATCGGGTCTTCCCGATTAGGAGAGTTATCTCCGTGGTGTTTCTCATTTCATTGTCTCACTAGCTAGTACTTTAGGTACGGGCTGCGGGGGTGGGGTACCATTGCAATTTCCCGGGACATTCTCCCATCGAGTGCGATCAGTTCATACCGTCTTTGTATTACTTGGGGTTGCTGGACCATCACCACCTTCCGCTGCTCCGTGTTCTTCCTTAGTACTATTGCCCTGACCTCTTCCTGACATATGTCAAGAGGACGGGTTAGACCTTTACTCGGTCTAATACCGCAGTCTCGGTCTTTTAATATTGGAGTGCCTCTACGGCTATGGTGTGCAAGTCTTAATCATTGCATCAACCCCGCAAGGTCACGTATCCTCACAACGTTTTCCCGTATTCCCAAAACCTATGCTCACTGTATAAATCCTACTATCTCTTGTCATCAGAGCGGTACTCCGCTCTGATACCACTTTTGTAACACCCCTACTCTAATCGGCTCCTAATCATCTTACTTAACAATATAATCGCAGCGGTAATTTCAACAATTGGACTACTGGTGTCACCGTTCTCACTCGCCCATACGAGTAATAACGTGCTTCCTGATATACTTAAATACGAAACAATTTCTCGCAGTGACAACAAGAGATAGATCTAAACTTCCCAAACCAAAATATATACATTCTCAGTGAGCTTTCTAAGTATCCAAAACCTATACATGTTTCTAGGTTCGTATCAAAATGCAACAGTGCATGTTCAAATAACTGTAACCAAACTACCCAGCGCGTCACTCTCTTTGCCGACACCGGAAGATGCATACCTGCAAAAATGGTAGTTTGTGGTATGGAATCAGCCCCTGCTGAGTATGTTATTACCTGACTGTCGTGCACCCTCGGACCATTCAGTTATTTGGTCGAGAGCATGCATTTCATTTTCATGCAAATAGTTTAATGTTAAAACTGTAAAGCAACAATATATATTGCAGTAACTCAAACAACAAGCAAGCCCCCGGCTTCACACATCGCATCGTAATAAATCACTGAGAGCGTTACCGCGCTTATATGAATACAGAGACTCCATTCCAACAAGCACTTAATAGTTCATAATTGAGTTCGGCGAATCACTCGACCAAACAATCCACCATAATACACATGAGTACAGCGACTCAACACAATCAGTTCGCATCACACAGTATGAGCACAATGGCTCGTTCAAACAAATCCACAAACATACCACACACAGCCACAAAGCACAACCAATGAACGACAAGGTGAAACAACGAGAATTATAAATGAGTATCAACTCTCGTCTTTGGCACGCAAGTCCAAATAATGTTCGCCTAATGTACGAGTTAACGTAGTCGTTCGTAATTGTTCAGTCATGTCTAATGACAACGCCTCGTTAGAACGACGTGTCTCTAAGTTACCCATCTCTTATGGCGGGTCACCCACGGCAGTAGCCACTCCAGCGGTAGAGTCTCCGACCTACGAACAATCTGTAGTTCGTTGGAAATTTATCCTGATACCTACGGTTACCACACGGTATCCTAGTATCGTTAATGGATCACAGTTCACAGCAAGAGCCACATCCTCTTGATAAACTTATCTATACCATCGCATCGTGTTATTATTTTTCCTAACACAACAGACTAAGGTCGTTAGTCCAATCCTGAGTATGTCGACTCAGGATCCAGTGTTAGATACGAGAGCGGCGTTTAAGAGGCCAATGCTCCGTATATAAGTCTCATATAATATATGTATCTTATTGTCTTAATGCTACAACGTTTTTCTTACGTTCCTTATATTACACATATAAGATAGCATCATTGCCGCTAGTTCGTTTTATAATATGTTCATATATACGAACAGTACTGTTATCGTGCAACAGTAATAATTATAAGCAGCATTAATATACAACTCAGGCATATTAATTCACACAAGCAGACATTCAATCTTAACACAGATTTTCACACAATGTCTGAACTGAGGAAATCCTCAGAGACAATCAAGCCACATAAATAACATACCGTTCACCCGGATTGTATTACGGTGGAGTATGAATCAGCAAGATCCTATGCTCCGTGTGTCGTCTCTAACAGTCTAGACAATACATAACGCTACTGATTAGCATCCCGTAAACAATCATAACTCTACGGTACTCCGTACCGTCACTAATACCTCCCGGTTAATCCCCCGTCATTAACTGTCAACGTTTGTCGGGTTTTCGGCTTAACTCGAGATTGGAAAAGTGTTACATTACATGCGTAGTCTTATCTTGTATATTAATAGACTTATTGTTGGACTTTGTTATCGCATGTAAACTAATGTATATTTGTAGATCGTATAGTTTGTTTCTTTATTGCATGTATGGTTCTTTGTCATGCACTATACATCTCACCTTAGTATTTATTTTTCTAAGGTTTGTCTCTTTTCTTTTCTCTTTTTTTTTTATTCAATGTGGTATAATTCATTTGTAACTATACTTTTAACTATTTAAAATCCTTATTATTCCATGCATACTTCTAACATTAGAATTTCGATATCTAATGTTTATAATTCTTTTCTCCTTATCTATTATCATTTTAATTACGATAATTTATAATTATTGAACCAAATCACATTTTCTACACCATTACATATATTTATTTATATATGTGTGTTATGGAACTTATTTATTATATGGTAAGTCTTATAATCTATATCCATTCTTTTTAATGAATATCTCTTATATTGTAAATGTTATAACTCTTATAACATTAAAAACCATATTATAAATTCCATTTAAAAATGTTAATATTTCCGAACAGCACCTATGTTCTTAAATATTTACAAAATCCACCACTTAATATATAGTGTTACATTATTGTTATATGACATATCTTATGTCATTTAAGTCATTTAAAACAATTATAACCTATAGTCATATTTTGTTTATAAAATACCAAATGGCCCTTAATATTTTCGGCTTTTACTTATAATCACTAAACTTCTATAAAACCACAATTCACTCTCAATTTCTAATACATAGTTTTCTAATTCCATTAAAATTATATATTATACACATTTCTTAATAAAACCTTATATATAACTCCAAAAATTACCAAACTATACCAAAAGGTTATAAACATTATTCTTAACCTTATTTTCCCTCTAAATCTCGGTTTCTATACATTTGTTACCCATTTGTAACAATGTTATAAAATACCATATATTATACTTATATAATTCATATGAACTCCAAACTTAACCAAATAAACTTCTAAAAATTTCTAATAACTTAAGGACTTTACTAAACTCCATTTAGTACCCTTAAGTCTCGGTAATTACATTACTACCCCAAGTCTTATAAATCTTTTACAATTTAATAAGTATCTTATTATAAGGTAGTATTTTAATTTCTTAAATTTCCCAAACTTGGTCAAAGTCTCCTATATAGTCAACTTTGACTCCTAATACCAAATGGGAACCAACTTTTCGGTAATTACTAATAATAACCTATACTTTTCTATTTTTACAATTTTGACCCAAAACTTTATAAAATGTTATAATTTTTATTAAATTCATTTAAAAACCCTAAATTGCTCTAAATTAAGCCCACGGCTTTCTAAATTCCTAGTAATTACGAATTGGCCCCAATTTTAATTATAAGCATAAATAAAACTAAATAAGCTTATAAACTTAAATTAAAATGGCCTAATGACATTGCCTTATTACAACCTTGAACTTGCAAAATAAATTACACAATAAATGTCTCAAAATATAGCATATATATTCGGCCTCTCCTTAGTTTAATTATTTTTTTTCCACATAATGTCATAATTTGACCATTATGTTAATTAAATCTCTTAAATGACTAGCTTAATTTATCTTAGCCATTTTTTTCCATTTTTAGGTCAATATGACCTAGATATGAAGTTTCACTCTCGGCCATATATATATATATACTTGGAAATCACAAAAATCATAAGTTTAAGGTGTTTATACCTTGATTATTCCTTGTATGGGCTCGGTCACTTGTAGGAAAATTCACCACTTGATTTAGACATGTTTAATACACAAAAACAAGATATGGTTACACTCCAAGCTTGAGCTTAACCATAAGGAATAATTAATGTAAGATTTAAGGCAAAAATCACCTTAAAAATGCAAGGGAAGTTCTAAGTGGTTTCGACCTGAACCAAACACACCACAAGGTGTTAGATCCACCATATTGACATAGCAAATAGTTAGATCTCGAAATGCTACCTTGTTATTAGGTTTTACCTTGGAAAAAATGCCTTAAAAAGGAGTATTTCTCTTGGATCTTGGTCACCCTTGCTCCAAATGGATAACCAACTGAATGAATATGTAAATATGAAGATTATGAGTGTATAAACTCATAAAAATCAGAGGAAGAAAACCGCATGAAGAGTGGAGATCCTTAAGGTATGTTTTTACCTTAAAATGTAGATTTGAACAACCTTGGTCCCTCTACTGGTATCAACCGAGTTTAGCTCTTGTTCTAACCTTAGAACACTGAGAATAAGCCATAGGAATTGATGAGCCACGAAATCTAAGTGTTGGTAGTGAAGAGATGAAGAAAAAGGGCTAAAAATGACATTAAAACACTTACATTAAGAGCTTAGGAGCTAGGTTTGCCTTCCATGCTCAAGAACAAGCCTTGAGAGCTTCAAAGGAAGGGAGGAGCTCGGTTGGGCAGAAGGAAATCGGACAAGGAGGAAGGAAGGAATGGGTAAGATTTGAAATAATTGAAAAAGTAACTTAATTTTCAAAAAGTAAAGTATTAGGTAGGAATTATTGTCAATCAAGGACTTATGCTGCCTCCTCTCTTATTGCCAGCCGATTCCATGGTCCAAGTGGGTCAATTAATTGACCATTGACCATACTTGGTCAATATTGACTCATGCGGGCCCCACTTTAGGGTTTTATTAATATTTTAATATTAATTTGTAAAAATTCGTAAATTTCTGGAATTAAATTCCTAATATGATATAATATGGTAAAATATCATATTTAAGGGTAATTATAATGTTTGAGCCCATTAAAAATCAATTTAAAAGGCAATCTCACAAAAACGTGCTTTAAGGTGTTTTAGTGTACGTTTTGTGTCACAGGGTGTTCCTGAGCTTAGTTCTCCTTGAGAACGGTTTTTTTGTGTTCCTTACTTCATTATAATACTTAGGAATCCACTTTGGATCCTATTTGAGGTCACACAATCTTTATGGTGCTTTAAAGCACATTTTTGGCTTTACCGATCTTAAGGCGTGTTTTGCCTTGTTGAGATCTTTTAGATTGTTCCCCAATAGTATTTAGATGTTTATTAATCATCTTAGATCATTAATAGATCATTTAATTAAGTTTTAAAGGTTAGGGGTATTTCAGCCTTGGTCTCCCTGCTAGGTTTATTTCTCTCATTATGTCTTGTGTGGAGACTGTTAGCACAAGGGTCCAGTGGGAGGGGTCCCCATCGGATACCTTCAGTCATTCTAAAGGGCTCAGGCCAGGGGATCCTCTTTATCTTTATCTGTTTGTTTTATGTATGGAGAGGCTATCCCATCTGATAGACCAAGCTGTGATTGGTAAAGATTGGATCCCTATTAAAATTAGTAAGAGTGGCCCTTTTCTCTCCCACCTATTCTTTGCTGATGACCTTATTCTAATGGGAAGTGCTTCGTTGAGCAATGTGGAATCCATGCTAAGTGTCTTAAAGGATTTTTGCTTAATATCTGGGGAAAAACTTTAACTTACAGAAATCCACTATCCTTTTCTCTAAGAATGTCAGCTCTGATAGGAAAATTGGAATTAGCAAACATATTGGTATTCCTGTTGCGGACAATCTTGGGAAATATCAGGGGCTCAATTTGAGTCATGGTAGGAATTATTCTAATAATTTTGTGGAGCTTCTTGATAAAGTGCAAAGACGTATCTCTGGCTGGAAAGCCAAGACATTATCCATAGCTGGAAGATTAGTATTAGTCAAGTCTGTTCTTAGCTCCATTCCCACCTTTACCATGATGTGCCAAAGGATCCCTTCTTCTATTTGTGCTAAGCTGGATAAGACCTATAGAGCTTTCCTTTGGGGTCATAAGGAAAATGAAAGGAAGATCCATACTATTTCTTGGGAGAAAATTTGTAGACCCAAGGCAGAAGGAGGGTTAGGAATCAGGGAATCCCATCTGATGAATAAGGCGTGTTTGGCCAGATTGGGATGGAGATTGCTGCATAGCCAATATGGTTTCTGGGCTATGGTTCTTACTAATAAATATAAGAATCCTGATGCGAAAGGTGTGTCCCGTACCTGGAGAAATATCAGGAATACTAAAGAGATTATTGAAAGTGGAGCTAAGTGGAGGCTAGGTAATGGGAAACTTATTAAATTTTGGCTAGATAAATGGCTGGTGGACTCTCCCTTGATTAGTTATGTGAATAAGCCTATGGCTATTAATAAAGAGTGTACTGTGGCAGATATGTGGGCAAATAACAGAGGCTGAAATGGGATAATTTTTCTGATCAGCTTCCGCCTGAGATTCTGGGGCGTCTCCATAGCAAAGCTATTTTTGATGAAAACTTGGATGATACTATAGTCTGGAATTGCGGGAAATCTGGAGAGCTCTCTGTTTCTTCTACATATGATTTGATTAGAAACAAAGGGAATGAAAACACTTTGTGGAAGCGGATTTGGAAGTTAAAAGTCCCGGAAAAAGTTAAAATCTGTCTATGGAAGATAGCTCATGATGGTCTCAAAACAAAAGATCTCTTGTTCTCTTGTGGGATCTTTCCTAACAACAGTTGTGATGCTTGTGGTAAGCGGGAGGATATTTCTCATATTTTGAAAGAGTGTCCGGTCAGCAAGAAAGTATGGTCTATGGTCCTCTCGAATAGTTCAGTTCTGGTTACCTGGGAGAATTGTAATTTGCAAACATGGCTTGTTAGTAATTTGCGTGATTCTTCTATTCCAAATATGTGTGAGACTGACTGGCCCAGAGTGTTTGCCTCTACGTGTTATTTGCTTTGGTTTTGGAGAAATGTTAAATTTCATGACAGCCTCAGTGAAATATTTATGCCTAATGTCTTGTTTTATTCGAAATTACAGGCCTCTTGGAGATGCCTCAAGTGGACTCGCTCCTTTCCTCGGTTAGAACGACGGGCCATCTGTCTTGGACTCCTCCTCCGATGGGCTGTACTAAAGTCAATGTGGATGGGGGCGGTTTCAAGTCAAGGGAAGGCTGCAGCAGGAGGTGTTTGTAGAAATCATGATGGGCAGTGGACAAGCGGCTTCCTCCATGGACTTGGCTATGCGCGTGTCTTGGAGGCAGAGATCTGGGTTGTTCTAGATGGTCTTCGTTGGGCTAGTCTTCAGGGATGCGATACAATTGTGATTGAAACTTATTCTCTTGAGTTGATGGGGTTGCTTAAAAAACCGAGAGTTTGTCACCCTTGTGAAAGTCTCCTCAAGGAATGTGAGACTAGAATGTCTCTTTTCAGTGGGTGTAGAATTTCTAAAATAGGGAGAGGGGCGAATAAAGTAGCAGATGTGATTGCCAAGCTAGCTTTAGGTAGCAGGGAGCTTTGTTTTACGGTTCTAGTGGATCCCCCTGTCCAATGTAGGGATTTTCTGTTGCGGGATGTACCCATTCATACTAATAGTTAATGAGTAAGGTCCTTTTTGATAAAAAAAAAATGTTAATTATTGTATTAATTCTTTCATATAATTTATTCTCTTTTTAAATTCCAATTTGGAATATAAATTCATAAAATAAAACTATCTTCTTAGTTTTTATTTTTTAGATATCTGGATGTTTATTTTTTAGTTTTAGGAATTTTGTAAGCTCTGTCAAAGTTATTACATTTTGTGAATTAATTTTTTACACCTTTATCTTAAATAATGTGTTATATTGCTATGGGTGTATTCATGAAAATGGTGTCCAATTTTAGTGTAAAATTTGTGTGGGATTCGTTTAAAGTCAAATTAATCCACCTTTTTTCTACTACCTTATTTTTGTGGTATCTATATTTATATTTTATTTTATTTCGACAACGATGATAACTAACAGTCGTTGAAATTTTTTTACAAAAAGAACGAGACCATATTCTTTATATTTCCTAATAATTACATAAAGATTGCGATGACTGTTGTATTTTATTTCCTTATATCACTCGACCGAGATTATCTACATTTAAAACTGATTCTAGAATCATTTTACTTGAACAAAAAAGTAAGCCTAATGACTGACATCTAAGAGCAAACAGGCAGGCGCAGGCTGATCAGATCATTGCACTGCAGGCTGGTTTGATCACATGGTGGGACCGATTCAATCATGGCTTACCAGAGCAAACACAGACAAATAGTACCATAATTTAAGCGGTGACATGGATCAGGAGAAAGCCACTACTCCGGCCACTTATTTGAATACCCGGTAATTATCTTGCTAGTATTTTGAATAGCCGTAAATAACAGGGATGACTAACTAACCATGATGGCTGGCATGTGATTAAGAACGGGGAGTATCTTTTGCGATCTTAAGAAAGTGCATTTTCAAATTGAAAAAAAAAAATACTAGTAACAGAATATATATCTAGTTATTGTAAATTTCACTAATTGATTTTGTATTCAGAAACTGTACACAATTCCGACTATACAAAAATAATTAAACCAAATATTTAGATATAGTACATAGTTTTGAATAGTTTGATAGAATTTCACCTTTTCGATGATGATGGCCAACGAAGTAAGCTAGAGTATGTCAGTTTAGCTTAAACTAAGTTTTATTGATCATGGCATGAGTGGCTCAAATGAGCTGCAGAACTAGAAGCCTCGTTTTTTTTCTGCTACCCGGTTCGCCCTATTGAACTACATCCGGATCGGGGATCAGCTCTGGGTGGATAGGTTCCAGTCCCCTCCCAATAGCCGTTGTGGGGGATCGAACCTTAGTTCTCCCTACCAAGTTCAGTCCCAATCACCACTGAACCAACAGGGTATTGGTCTAGAAGCCTCATTTTAACTGTTCTTATCTAGTTTACGACTTTAGGGCCTGTTCGGTGGCTGGCTTCAATTTTTGAGCCACATTAAGACCACATTAATGTCAACAGATTAAGCCCACCTTAATGGGATCTGGGAGACTGGGCCGTTCGGTGGTTGACTTCTAATTTCAAAACGTTAAAACAATGAAATACCACAAATGCCCCATTTGATTTC